>JAEQBH010002992.1:0-517187 GCA_016808115.1 Tetrastigma voinierianum | reverse complement strand
AAACTGTTCAAAATCAAGAAACTAAACCGCTTGAATTTGAATTTGAATTCGAATTTTCAACAAACTCTTTGACAAATGAAGCCACAAGAATATTTTTCTAATATGATTTCTCCATTTCTATTGGAATAATAATAATAATAATTCTTTCAAATAATAATAATAATAATAATTCTTTCAAATAATATAATATGTAATATATTGTACTCTTCTAGCCATTTTTTCTTGTAAGAGGAGTGATTTTTGTTATTAACAATTTTATTTTAACTACTTTCGTCGAATGGATTCTTTAAGATTTGGAATCTTGTCTTGTTTTTAAGTGTTATTAATAGTTTTATTATAGCGTTTGGTTTATCATGTTCGTCTTTATTATAGTATTTAGTTTGTCGTCGATTTATTCTGACGTGATATTTTTAGTCGTTTTGTTATAGCAATTTTGTTGTATGGAGTGATTAATAAGTTAATTCAACTCAGTCTCTTGTATTATGATGTTGGTATATTGAAAAACAGTAATAAATATTAGTATTGTATTGCTCAGGTATAGGTTTTATATCAATTTATTATGCTATTAACCTGAATATTATTTCATCATTTATATTTTTAACAATTTGTATCTTGAATATATCGATTTATTGGAAGTTTGAATTAATAAAAATTATTTTTATTTTAAAATAATAATAATAATAACTATTCAATGTTTTCATCATAGAATAAAATAGAAGGCTCTAAAATATTTTCATAATGCAATTATTTAAAAATATTTATGTCAAAATTATGAAGGAAATATGGAGTTTATGTCCTTACATAAATATTATTAAAAGAAGGAAAACAAATGAAGATGGGACTTGAATTGAATTCAAGTTTTGAACTAACTCATTGACTAATTAAGGATCTTGTGCTTAGCCAAACCATAGAAAAATGCCATGCTCAATTAAATGATAATAAATTTAGGATTTTAAATTTATGAAAATAGGGAAAAAAAAAGAAAAAAAGAAAAAAAAAAAAGTAATCAACGTTCGGGAAAGAGTTTTCAAAATCTATTTGAAAATCTAAAATTTTAATTGTTTTTATATCATTGAATATTTTTAAAATAAATATTATTTTAATTAATATACTTGTTTATAAAAATTATTTTAAACAATCCTACAAAACAATTGACAACATTATATTTTATATTTTTAAGAAATGAAAAACAAAAAGAAACTTTCAATTATCAAATATATTTCAGATAACAAATTTGTCTTTTTTTTTTTTTTTTTTTTTTACTTTTAAATTATATCAACATTTTATACTATTTTTTTATTTATTCACTTTCACTTTAACTTTGCCTTTTGGTTTTTATAGAGCCCAGTGTGGGACCTCCTCCTCTCACCTACCACATAACCCTTGAAAAGGCCTTAAGATTAACACTTTATACGCTAGAAAATCACATTTTTCATTTTGATTTAAGCTATTCTTAACAGTCTGTATTAAACGTGATAATGTTATTGAACCAATATATATATATATATATATATATATATATATATATATATATATGTATCACATATATATTAAGGTATAAGACTTTATGATTTTATATTTGAAGCCTAAATAAAAGTTTGTTTTTAAAAACCCTAATAATTTATTTATGATCTTTGTTTTAATATTTCAACCTTTTAATTGTAGTTTTATTATTAAATTGTTAGTCGTTTAGACTTTGTGTCATTCAGACAGCGTAAAAGTTTAAAGTCTTGCTTGAAATATAAAACAAAAATTTATGAGAAAGTTTAGTATATATAAAAATAAACTTTTATGTTTAATGATTTGAAATATAAAATCATGAAAATCAGGATTTTAATACTAAATAATATATATATTTATATATTGAAGAAGAACTTTAAAATTTCAAAGTGGCCACATCATCATATTGAGAAAAGCTCAGCTCTAAAATAATAATAATAATATTGTGTTATTATTATTAATATTTAAATACGAAAGGAGTGGCTTTCAATTTTTTTTTTTAAAAGAAAGGAAATGTTATCATTGAGGGGAGTAAAGGAGGGCTGGTACGTGTCCGCTAGGGGAAGAGCAAAAGGGTAAATATGGCAGAGGAGGTGGGGCCCATTTTCAGCCGACCACCCGCCTCAACAGCTTTGTCTTTGCAAAGTTCACACCCACTCCCACCAAATCCTTTTATGGGTCAAATTAAGTCTTATGCCTCCCAATTACAAAAAAAATATACATCCTTATTCTGAAATTACCAGAATACCCTTATACCGTTTAAAAAAATATATATATATATATTATTGATTCAAACTTTCAACAAATAGATAAATCGAAATCTGACCAAACTAAAATATAACAAAATAAAATAATGTAATTTAATAGTATAATAAATCGATATAAAGCATAAATTTGATAACATAGTGATTGAGAACATCTCTACTATTTCAGGTTATTTAACGTAATGGTCTCTGCAGTAATTTTGACCTCCCATTGTCAATCCCAGAACTTTATTTATTTGAATGTCATCTGAGCCAATCTGTAACAAAATGATAGTTCTTGTGTCATTAATATAAACCGTGACAAGCAATGTACGTAATAAACAAAAATAAACAATTACCGATAACATTTACAACATAAAAACTAAAAATAAAACTTAAATTTAGTAATCACTTATCAAACAAGAAAAATAAAAAGATGCGGATGTTGATTTAGGGTTAAAAATGACAAAAAATTCCATATTACTTGAGAAAAATAGGTTATAAGAAAACAAGATAATATCATAATAAAAAAGGAAAGGAGGGGCTCCTAGGATTTTACCAAAAAAATACTTATTATGATCCACTCAACTTAATTCTCCTCCCTACACCACTTCATTGATTTTCCCATTTTGAAGGTTAAAGTTCATACAAAAATTTGTATTCCAAAAAAAAAAAAACTTAAATTTTCTCCTTTTCTTAAAATTAAAACACTTGTGTAAATATATCATCCATGCTCAAATAAGCTATAATCTTTTCTTTCCTATTTTACTGTTTGGGTTTTTCAACAAATGGCATTGTTATAAATAGTTTCCAAGAGCAAACTTGAATAACATGCTCTTATCATCAGGAGTGGTTTAATTAATTTACTTATCTTACTGGAATCCTTTTTGTTTTAGCTTTGGAACGAAACTTGAAATCATACTTTCAAAATCAAAATATTGATATTATAGAAATTTTATTAAACATTTAATAACTTTCTGTATAAGTTAAAATCAGCTTCTTTCAAAAGCAATACATGAATATTTCCAATATTTTCATGAAGATTTTTACTCTTTTGCAATAAAATTACAAAAGAGGTGGCTGTACTCTTTAAGTTCCAGCAACTCTTACATGGATTGCTAAATCAGATCTTGAAACTTTTGTACCACTTATCATATAGCTCAGATTTGAAAATTAAAATTAGAGAATAAGAGAAAGGAAATGGAAGAAAATAAGTCTGAGAAAAAAAGTTAAACTTAAAAAAATTAATTTATATATATTTATTGACTAAATTTATTTGTTTCTCAAGTATATAAAATTTAAAAATTTAAAATTATGTAAGTTTTAATTATATATATATTTTTATATTTTCATGGCTGAAGAGAGGCAAATATGAGCAAATGTTTTTTTTCTTTCCTTGATACTTTTCAGGTTTGAGATTTAAACGGAGTCTGCCTAAAGAAAACCTTCATAATATGTTGTGAAAAGTCATCCACTTTATAGTTCTTATAGTGTTCATTGTCATTCAATCTCTAGGAGATGTGGACACAACAAAGTTCTTGTTTGAATTTGAAAGTGAGAACATTTCCATCATTTCTAATGAAACCAAGGACAGGAAAGCAAACATGATAACAATAAAATGTGTTTTCATACAAAAAAAAAGAAAAAAACCCATTAATATTCTTATTAGGAGTTGTTGACTAATGCAATTATACTACATAATGCATTCTGGTCATAAGAGCTCAATTATTGACATAATGAAGGGAGTGATTTTGTCATTTCACATTTGACTACTAAGAACAAGTATATGAATATCTAATCAAAAATTAAACCAAACATAAGAAAGAAGGGGCAAGACAGTGCCAAATGCAGAAGAGTCCCCTCACAATGTAATATTTAAACAGAAACTAGTGATTACCAAGCATTGCATGGCTTTAACAACCTCTGTAATAAAAAATTTTCCTAAGTCAGCATCATCATCAGCTCCTCTCAGCCTCATTTCAAATTTTATCCGCTAAAAACATCATAAAGGGGCCCAAAAGTAAAATACCCCAAACCAGGGAGAGAATCTCTGAATTGTTGAGATTCAAGGCTCCTCTTCTATTCATATTCCCTTGCCTTTTATCTCAAAAGAAAAAAAATGAAAAAATCTGTAGAAAAAACTACCTTTCTTTCCTTCCATCAAGAAGAAAACCATCTCTGTTGCTTGCATCTTCCCATTCTGTAGATAGGTAGATGTCTGTGGTTTTTCCTCTGAAGATGGTCCAAAGAAAGGTAGGCAGCAAGCTTGGAATCCAAGCTGACCATGTTAATAAGCCGCCGGAGAAGCGTTTGGGGAGCCTGAAAGCGGGGTTTTCCCATCACCAGGATGGCAGAAACAGGGCTGCTGACATGAAGAAGAAAATGAAGAAATCAAGATCTATCAAGCTTTCAGACATTGACAGCTTAAGATCATCACCTCTGCGACACAATGACCGCCTCTGTGATCAGGCCATCCTGATGGAGTCCTTAAGATTATATGAGTCCACCAGCAGTTCTGATGCAAGGCATTTAAGGTGAGTCCCAGTTTCTCAAACTGGTTCTAGCGGCGGGCAGGCTTTGACAATTCTGAAGTTTGTATGCTCTGTATACTGGCTGCCCATAAAACTGCAAGAACATCAAGTTTGAAGCTGGTGAAAACCTTAACAAAGTCGAGTTTTAAACCGGTGAGAGCTTCTACCAAGAGTGCTCCAAGGTAGCCCTTAATATTGCAGACATGGATGCACATGAACATGAAGCTACATGTTCTTCAACCCTCGAGATTCCAGTTTCCACCAGATGTCATGCTCAATCTGGAGACTGAGTGGCAGAAGGAACTTCAGTTATTAAGGTTTGCTTGCCCTTGCACACTGTTCTCTCAGCAGTGCATCCACCATGCTCCGCGCATCCATTGAAGTGCTTCTTTGTCAGCAGGCGGCGTGCTGAAGACCCGAAGACTATGAAATTGGAGCTCTATCCCGAAGAGCCAGGCAGTCTGGTGATAGCGTGAAATATTGATACCGGAGCAGGTGATCATAGATGAAACATACCCTTCAAGAAGTTGATTCCATTGCTCGGCAGTTTCCCCTCTCATACTACAAGAAGTTGGGATGGATTTTTTTATCGAAATCTATGCCAAAAGTAGAGATGAAACTGATGAAGCAATTGCAATTGGAAGCAGCACAGCTGATCAGGATGGTGAGGAGATAGTTGAAGGTGATGCTGGGAAACTGGACATCCTCAAAAGCTTACCTTCTGTTTTAGTTGAAGGTGATGATGGACTAGTTGCTGACAATGAATCAGATGAATCACCACCAGTCCTCTGAGATTGATTCTGCCGGGATGACCTGGATCAGGACAGTGATATTGTTTTTCGCACAGAAACCCTCTTCTAAGAGAGACCAGATGCTTAGAAGAAGCAGATAAGAAGACTATCTACCTTCCTTGGCTCCAGGATACAGCAGTGATGGCTGGAATCAAAATCTGAAGCTTCTGATCATATGGACTGGGAAGGGCGACCCAATATCCTGATAGTTCAACTCAAGGAAACAGTGGGGATATTTTTGGACGCTTGAGTACCTTCTGGAGATCAAGCATCACGATTTGCATGATGAACCCCCTCCAAGCCAGACAGTGCTATCAACTGCAAGTGCTTCGGAGGTTTTCTGAAGGCTCAACAAGGAGTCATTGACGATGAAGTTCATGCTTTGAAATTGCAATTCAGTGAAGTGATTCTGATGCAGATAGCATAGACCAGAATTTGGAGACGGATGAATCTAGCCAAATGTCCGAGAGCCCAAATGAAGAGCAAGAGCAAGAGCAAGTTCTTCGATTTTCAAGGAAGTAGCAATATGAAGAAGATGATGGAAAGGCCGAGGTGGTAGTTTCATCAACATTCTTGGCAGTGTATCCAGTTGAAGTTACAGGTGAGGAAACAGCAGCGGCAGCCAATAATGAAGGAGCAGGATTTCTGAAGCAGGGTCTTTAATCTGGAGATGTATCTAACCAAGAGGATGATGAGACCAGGGTGACATAGAAAAAATCAGATAAATCTGTGATCGATCACCAGGAGTGGACCTCTTCAAGATGATGATGATGCAAATGTGCAGCTCCAGGAACCAAGGCTTTATTACAAACGAGGTTCTGAAACAAATGAAAGATTTCAATAGAGGAGACCATAGTTTGATACCGCAACTGAAGGGAGGGAGTCTGAGTGAAGGGAGGCAATCAATGAGGAAACCCTCATGAAGATTTGAAACAAATCAGAATGTTGCCACTATAGATTTTGGCCTAGGCAGGAACAAAATATTATGAGTGAGTGACGGAGGAAAGGAAGAGAAAGAATTTCAGTGGATCGCATTACTGCTGAGAACTGTGAATCAACCCAAGCATCTCCTGATGAAACCCTTCTTGCAGAAACTCAGGATCACTTGTGTGACAAAAATGTTGAAATCCAGATTGGCTCTGAGATCAAAGCTCAAGCTGGGTTCAAAATCTCAAAATTCCCATGAATTTGGAGGAACATAGTGATTCAGATGAAGAAATTTGCTTTATTGGAGAACAGTGATAGAGAAGTCGACAACATAGTGGAAGACAGAACCGAACCAGAAGCAACTTGAAAAATGCCTCCAGTTCCAACAAGTACTAGCAGCTCAAAAATCAGAACTGCGCTCTTCCTGCAAGGGGCAACACCAACAAGAACTCAGTCTACCAGGCTGCAATCGCTTAAAGGCAATCAGGCGCGGGGAGACCTGTCGAGGAGAGCGAAGAACTCAGAAACTTCAATCCGTAGACAAATTACTTGCCACTACAGCCTGACCCAGAATCAGGAAAGGTTGATCTCAGGCATCAAATGATGGATGAGAGGAAAAACTCAGAAGAATGGATGCTTGATTTTGCACTCCGCAATGCTATCATAGAACCTGCTCCTGCAAGGAAAAGGAAAGTGGCACTGCTAGTTGAATCTTTTGAAACAGTTCTCATTACTTAAATGAGGAAACCCGTATCAGGCATACTTCATCAGCTTTGCTCAGCCAGAACCATTCAAGCCTGCAGCTGATGCAGGTCTCAAAGGTAAATGCCAGAAACTCTACATTCTGCAAATCTCATCTTCCATTGCTTTATTCTATCACACAACTCTGTATGTGTAGAAAATCTAAACAGATATTAATCAGCCAAATACAAGTAGAGATCAGACAGTTGTTTCTTCCTGCAGGTGAGAAGCAGAGGAAGCAGCTTATATACAACACCATTACACAATGGATTGGTGAACTAGTATACTATATTTTATCCAGTGTCCGTGTCTGGGAAAACTACAGGACCAAAAAGATCCAACTAACAAAGTTATTTCAGCTCTTCTCCAGAAGCAAAACTTCTTGAAGGAGCCATGGTGAAAGGAGATTGAACCATGCAAAACTGGTAGCCCAGTTTTCTCCTGGGCTCTGAAACAAATGTCTAAATTCAGAGCACTGGTTTCAATCATTTATGTAATCCTTATTAAAAGGTGTGGGAGTTTAGTTTTCTTGGTGTGACCTCAATTATAATAGTATCTATCCATTGATGCTGGAAGGGCATATAATCTCCAGATATTGGTAATTACCATCTTTTGATTGATAATTCTTAATATTATTATACATGGAAGTATTATTGGCCTATGAGTACAATTACTTTCACATATTCTAATTCCAAATTCACTCAAAGAAATCAATAAAGATGAATAAATATCTTAGAAGGAACTACCATTAAGAGATGACGAACAAACATAGGATTCTCGATATCTGTTTCTATAAACCTTAGAATTTTGGGATCCTGTAGTGGATAGATTATAAACCGACCAAAAACTTTTAACACGTGATCTTTCCCATTAAGTAATAATATTACAAGGAAAGAAGGCAAAGACAAGCAAACGGGAAGCATAAAAAAGTGAAGGCTAAGCTAACAGAGAGAAGTCCTGAAAGGCAAGAAAAGGAAACAGCGGCATTACCTCATGAATTAATGTAGTTCTCTTATATAGTAACATATGATAGATGTTTTATTGTATTTGCAATATCCATTTCACGTCTTGTTTTAACATCGAAGGAATTTACGAAAGACAATTCAGCGTGTTTCTGTTAATAATCTTTGGAATCGAAAGCATCGGATAAATGATGATAGTATATTTGATGCGATGAAGATGATGAGATGTTGATCTTCTGTGATGCTTGTTATATGTAAAGCGTTCGCATGTTTTAATCTATAAACTGAACATGGAGGGTGATTATTCTGTGATATAGAAAACAGGTTTGGCAGAGGGAAGTTCTTTGGTTGGAATAATGTTTGTTGAATTATTATTTATTTGATCTATGAAGGACTCATTTGATTTGTTTGGCTCTCGTAACAATGCGGGTAGTATAGTGAGAGAAGGGTGTTAGAAACATGATGTTCATGTAAACCCTGAAATCCCATAGCTTTAACTTTTAGAGAGTTTGTTGCATTTAACTCATGCACATACACCAAAGCTTGAAAATCCAAGCCAGACTAGAGGCGCTACAAAATCATGAAAGAACTCATCCATGAGTGTTCCCATCACTCAAGATATCTCTTCAGGATTGAGATATTTCAACTTCACAACAAAAGAAATTCTATTACTTCAAAAATCCATGATCTCTTGTTCTAAGATGCCAGAGAGGTAAAGAGAACTTCCTTTTCATCACTATCAACAAAGATCTCTCAATCTTCATTTTGGACAGACAAACTTTATAAATACAACTTAGTTCCATGAAGGATTCAATATCCGTCTCCTCAAATGTCTGTCCATCCTGATGCTTCAATGAATATTCCTCTTTGCAAAGCAGGGCTTAGCATGAATTGATTTAAGAACTTGTTCTTCTCTCTTTCAACCAAGATTCTCCTTTTTCCTAGAGGAAATTATTGTGCCCTCTTTGTTAGTGCCATGAATAGTTCATATTTTCACTTTCTTCTGTTTTTGTTTTGTTTTGGTTTTATACAATCTTTGTATTCCCTAGGCTTCACAGTTTTGTGGCACCTTTACTGATGAAGAGTGGGTATTGACATCATCCATAACTACAAGAAAATGTTGTCAATTCAAACTTAAAAAGCAACAAGTTCTAGATTGCCAGACAAAGTGAACCACTTTTCCCCACCTATGTAAAGTCCTTCAACTCTTTTCTATTTACCAAACCTGAAAATCCCTTGTGAAGAAGCTGACATGACATTTTTCTTATAATGAAATTCATCACAGAAAGCCATGGTTCATCCCTCTTTGCACCCTCTTGAGTTCCTCTCAAAGGTGATGCCTATCATCAGACTACACACACAGAAAATGCCAATACAGAACAATCATAAATCATAAGCAGTTTTAGAAACAAAAGCTACCAACTACCAACTGCAGCTGTACTCCCAACCCACCCTCTACCTTAACTCTTCCTTGTTAACACCACACACAAATCTTCAGAGTGGATTGATAACTATGGGCAGCTTATATTTAAATACTTATCAGTAGTTATAAATTAGAAACATGACAAATCAAAAATAGTATCATTCATTTTTCTTTATTGTTGACAAAGACACCAGCTAGTTTATATTTAGATTATGTATACTATATCTGTAATGAAGTAGGAAGAAGTATATAGCAGATTTAAGAAGCTTATATAAACAAATGAATTCCTGACAGCATCTTTAAAAATAATGACATACTGAATATATTTCTCTTTAAGAATCACATACAATAATTACCACTGCAATGAAAGGCAGAACACAACCAACTTCCCTACGATAAATTTTTTCTAATAAATTTACGAATTTAATAATATTATTTACCAGACATGTTCTAATTATGCAGGAGATTTGTTTCACAATCTAGTCTATTAAATGCAACTTTGATTGTTGAAGGATTCGCGAAGAAATTTGTTTGAAACTCTAAAGTATTTTTCAGATTGTGTCTTAATTGTCCTGAACATTCATTTGCATGTCTATTTACGTGTTGGAACCCCAGGCTCAACACATTTCCGAGTCCTTTCAACTGGTCACTTGCCCAGATGCCATCATAAAACAACTGAAGTACATTGTTCAAGTTGAAAGGGGAATGAATAGTTTCTTTTAACCACTGAAATTCATCTCTCTAGTTTCTTGCGTTGGAATAACTCTTCTCTCAGTGATCTGGGAGCAGCTAAAAAGCACTTTATCAGAGTTTTACTCCAAACAGAGGCAAAAGCCAATAAGCACTAAAGAATTGATTTTATAAGAAGAATGAAATTGGAAGCATTAAAGATCGTATGTAAACTAAGATATCTTTCTGTTCCTTTTGGCATTACCTAGTGACACCTTTGACAAGACCCAAGTTGTATCCAACAAACACCGATTCTTTGAAGCCAATGTTAAATCCCTCTTGAGCAGAGGCTATGACCGCTATGGGCGATCACGATGATATCAATCTAAAAATTCCAAAATCAATGGTAATGTAGCAAGGCTTAAAATAAGATCATCCAACAACATGAATAAATAGACAACCAATGAACTTGAATTGGTAAGGATACCGCTCTATCAGGAAGTGATCGTGCCTCTCTGCCATTCACTGTCAAATTCAGACGCTTTGGCAAACCTTCACATCAGAACCATCCCACATAATTAAATACTTCATACCACAAAACATCCCCATTTTCTTTAGGCAAAAATATCGATCATTGCTCTGCTGAAACTTTAAGATCAGTTTATAGGATCCAAAGACAATACAGAATAATACAGTTACAAGTTTGTTAGTAATTCAAAAAGATTTCCAATTATTGGCTCTAAAAGGAACAATGTTTGTTTGAAACGCTAAAGGTTTCTTGGAATAAAGTTCATAATCTAATTAGGAAACCAAAATTCAGACTGAGAATTTATTCATAACTCATCCTTCTTAGGATGTTAGTTGATCCATGATCCAATTTTTACACATGATAGTGACAATGGCTAAATAAGAGGCTCATCAACCAGACCTCCATCTGTTATTCCCATTATTGGCTATACAATTATATAAATGAAACATATGAAAAGAAAAACATTTCAATTGGAATGACACTTTTGTAAATCTCAACTTAGGAGGTGGAGAGACTCTTATTCTAGAGTTGGAAATTAAGTAAAATCAATCCTTCACCAGACATGATTCTCAACATTACGAAAGGCATATGCTTATTCAGGCTACATAGTAATCTAAAGTACCTGACCATCTTTATTAGTAAATTTTCAATATGATAATCAGACCAGCAAAAGGCAGAAATTTTGCAAGAGTGAATTTCAGAATATCCAACTAAGCAAAAACACCAACAACACAGTAGACAGTCAGCAGGTGGCAAAATGTTTATCTGAGTAAGGCTCCCAAATATTGTCATAAAATATTGTTTATACTTGAAATAGTGCAAGATGACAAATAAGGAGTTCTCATGAAAATTACTCTGTGAACTAAGTATAGCCATTGAAACAAAAATGAGAGACTTATAACCAAAGCAGCTTTCCATTACATTTCCGCATAGACAAATAATTTCACATAGGTACAAATTTTCCTTATCTTTTCATAAAATCTTGAAATTTTCTAGCTTCACTTATCAAAGATGTAAGAGACTCCTTCAACTTATATGCAAGATGTAATCCATGTCATGCACGTGCTGACTGATGATGATGAAGATGAGGTACATGGAATTATTCAATGCATCCAGGTGATTACATAGGAACACCCAGAAAAACGGCGTCGTAAAACCAAGTATCTCAATATGTCCTCAAAGTGCCTTAGATTTTTGTGAAACAGAAGAGTGAAAAATTTTAGGGTTTCTCGAGGAGAAAGAAAGTTAACAACAGTACGTCGCTGGAGCACTATAGTTAGATGTCTAATGCATACTTATCTCTGGACCTCCGTCACTCTAGCGATCTATAGTATCAGTGAAAGACTTTATATTCCTTTCATGTCGCCTTTAGATTCAATGGGTCTTATGTAGATTCCAAATCAATTTCCTAATTCTCAAAGATTCTGCATGTACAATTTCCCTCACTTTTCTCGTAGCAAACAGGGATTAGCATCGATTAAAAGACAAGAGAGGCCAAATTACATCAAATCGGTGACGAGAAACTCTGGCTTGGGTGGATGAATACCTCTTTCGTTATCCAACGGCGAATTATCGAAGGACATTTAGGGATCTTGCAATTAGGGTTCCACTGATTTTGTGCTCTGGCTTGTTTTAATTGATGTTTTAAAGCTTAGATCATTAATTAAAATGGGGAAAAGTTTTCAAATTCAAATAGGTTGAATTGATCGCATCATACATATATAATTTATATTTATTAATTAAATATTTTTAAAATTAACATCATATATCATTGTTACTAAATATTGGATTTTGAATAACCATAATGGCCTTTGGATTCACGAGATCGGCTGGCCCATGTATGCGATTACAGTATAATTCGATTAAATATTTCGTTTACATCTTAAGGCTTGGCTATCATTTTATAAGGCGCATAAATAGGCCTGTCGACATGAAATATAGATCGTGAATTTCATACGGGTCCTATAACGTTTTCTTCATACATTTATATACAGTGCTTTTGATTCTAATAACGTTATCAACAAGCTCCTGCTGAAGCGATAGTTAGTTTAGAGCATTTCTTTATTCATTTCATCAGGGAATCATGCATAACTTTTATTGATTCATTTATTTGTTCTTATTGGGATTGAGACGATAACTTCATCCGTACTATTGTTCCCGGCATGTTGCCAATCTTTCTTTTTTTTTATTTTTTATTCTATTTCTACTATAAGTATCATTTCTAAAGCATTTGATACTTATTTTTCGAAACAACATGGACTGAAGTAAGGAATTCCTATTAATGATTATAATACATTATCAGCATACCCCAATTAGAAGAATTCCATTTGCAATAATTCTAAACTGAATTTTGCCAAACTCTTCAGATCTAGAAAATTAACCTTTAAGTCTGAAAAATTTTACAAAATTATAATACCAAGAAAATGGTGTCATTTATTTTAGATTCACAGAAGAATCTATATTTATTTATTTATTCTTGTTAAATTTTGATCATTTTTTTTACAAATTTTCCCAATTTGTATTTCTATTATTTTGAATATGTCTAATATATAGAGTGAATTTGTTGCCCTTGATATTTCGAACGCTCAACATATCTGGATTTTGGATGCGGAAATCACGCCAGATCTTCGAACTGGGAGAAAGCAGTAGAAAATAATAGTGCGTCACTGCGAGAATCGTAAGCTTTTTAATTTTCCTTGTGTCATGACAGTCTCAGAATGAATACCTTACGTTAAAAAAGACCCGTGGTCCTCTGGCGGGTTTAAAAGGCCAGATATGACTGCGAGCAGCAGGTGATATCCCAAGCGGATATTGTGGGTGCATTTGCGGCAGACTTTAAATACGTTAGCGAATACAGATCGGCTTTATTTTTAGTTAGTTCGCAGTTAAAGCTTTGTTGGGAGAATATCTTCGGTGAGGATCTTTCGAAAAACTTTTACCACTTTTCACGCCTCTGTGTGCTCTGAAACCAATATAGAAGCGTCCGGTTCTCTAAATATTGGAATTGATTTCATGTCTCTTGTGGCTGAAAAGAATAGCAACGGCTTTGGCCCAAAATCATCAATCTAATCCTCTGAGGGGTTTAAAGCATTTGCGAAGCAAATCTGCTTTTGCCTGCGTAGCGATAGGCGAGGAGACGCAGTACGTGATGCGGGGAAAGGACGGGGCGTGGTGGTGGTCGGCGTGGTCGTGGTGATAATTACGAAATCGTAACAATGTGATTATTCAAAATAGAAAAGCAATTCCAATAAAGAGCTCCGAATCCCGCGTGTTGTAGGCAGAATATCCTCAGCAGGTAATGCTTTGCTATAGATGTGGCATTACGGATTAGTTGGTCGCATTACCGCTCAAAATGCGACCAAACATTTGATTTGATCTCTACGACATCAATCAAAGGCAGAAGCGGGGATATTGAAGTCAATTTGCTTTGGTAAGTAGTGGTGGCATATGATTTATAATTTGATCATTTACGATTTCTTTGAGGACCGTGAAAATATTTCCCATCTAATTGGTGATGGGCAATTCAATTCTGATTAGTTCTTTTATTTATTTTCTTATGTAATTCCATTCTCCTGGAAGTTTCCGATGTTTCAATAATATTCTTTTCTGTAATTTCTAAACCTTTATTTTCTATAACTTTGGAAAGCGACATGGATCTCTCGACTTACCTCGAGTCGATATCTTCAGAGGAATATTTATGCAGTGCTAATAGACACATCTTCTGGCTCATTTCTATTTTCACAGGAAAAAGAAGTATTTTTTACAAATTAACATTAACCTTCTAATGTTACTACTATTTCTAGATCTTGTCAACTTAATTGTGACTCAGAGTAAATCTACTATTATTCTAAAGTGTTACTATTCCACCTTCAAGATGCCCTTTATTCCGCTGATCAAACGCAATTTGCTTAGTTTTAGGATATAAGCGAATGATTAATAAAACAATGAGTGATGACACTAGTGAATTTCTCCTCATTAATGCCACTCATGATGGCACAAAATGTATTCTGGAAAATTGCGATCATTGGAATATGGATTTATATCTAACGCATTCTCACATTGAATCTTATCACGATTAAATTTGAAAGCTCGATGTTCCTAATTACTCATTGTTCTATAGCATGAGCGACTTGGTCATCGAACACCCTCTATGCTCCAAACGTATACTTACCAATCTAATGGTCATTCCTTGACCCGATGGTCATATGTCGAGTCCTGATCATTCGCTGTATTGCTTGTACTCGAGGAAGTTATCATGAGCCTTAACGCTACTAAAGGTGGATTAAGATCCACCTCGATTTCTCAGAATATTGAGGAGACATTTATTTGGACCTATTGACCCACAGTGGGTGATTTCGTTGTTTATGGTTTGGTTCTTGTTGCATCAACTTCGTTGGTCTCATGTTTGCCTTCTTTCTATAAGCCTTAACTTTGCTGGTTTACTTTTAGTCATGACTCAGGGCACATTTTTACAATCATCTAATAAAAACTATAGTTCAGATAAATCAGGTGAGTCCTAATAGCTACAAACCATTTCCCATAGCTGCCATATCATTGGTATCAGAATTCTCAATATCATTAACTCTTCACATGCCCCAGAATGGATTCTTTGAATCTTTCATTAAGCATTGTAATGGATTGCTGAAGCCATTCCTCTTAGAACAATTACCTTTATCTTGCTTTGGGCCATGCTCTGCCTCATGGCCAGCGATCGTCTTGTCCACATTGGTGATCATGATTTCTCTCCTTTCTAGAATTGTTTCTGGGTTTCAAACAAATATTTCCTCATTCGTGTATTTGGTTGTGCGATTTATCCACTATTCCTCGAACCAACGTTTCGAATGCGATTCCTCAACGTAGATTGGGTATTTATGTGAGTTTCGTTCATGATTATACAATACCTTGAGCCTTTGAGGGAGTCTTTCTTTCCGTTTGCGGTGTCATTTTGGTGATCTGTTTCCCATATTAGAGGCGATAATGAATTATAATAAATGGTGAGAGTACTTGGGAATACACCATCATTGTTGCATCTTGATCCTGAAACTTCTTCAATAATCACGAACTAAAGTTTCGAATCCTTTATTCTGAGGATCTTGGTCGATTACCAGATGCTTTCACTAATCAGAATAAAGTGATAAAGTCACATATTCCAGCTATTAATACACCAGCACACATTGAAATCCCTATAGGGGATTTGGGAAATCACTATTCTTTAGTACATCTAAACCCGCGAATCTGAAAGAGTGGAAGACTGTGATCTAAGATTGCTTTCAGGAAAGATCTAATAAGTTGCTTATACGCCAAAAGTCTGAGTTTTGATTAAATTACTCCTGAAGAGCCTATTACGATACAGTGAGCTCCTGTTGAGCTAAATACATTACAAGGGTTAAAGGAAGCGATTCTGAGTGGCGAAATGTGACCAATTATCTCTACAGATGAGAGATCTCTATGATATGAATCGAGGAGAAATATGGGACCAGTAGAAGTACTCTTATTATGATGGCATAACTCAAAGTGGCTAAGGGCATTATGCAAACCTTGATGATGGGAGCTTACATTGCCAAATGAATGTCGAGCTCGGCTAAGATTGGGAAAAATGGAAAAAACAGATTCGAGTGACCAGATTGTTTAGCTAAAGGAAGTATTTGAATGATGGTTCAATATTTTGAAAATCTTAAAACTTTGTTGGTTATAGATGGGTCTTTGTACGGAAAGAAGTAATAATGAAATGGAAATGCGATATAAAGCTGCGCCTTGTTGCGCAAGGTTTTCTGATTGATTATTGACTATGAGGGCATATTCACGATGTGGATGCGAAATCACCTTTAGATATTTATGCATTTGGCGGTCGAAGGACTAGAAATGCATTTGATGGATGTTGTCACATCATATTTGTATGGATAAGCTAGATAGTGACATATACGCCGAGAATCCACGGAAGGATTTACATTGTTGCAGGCAAATTTTTTCAAAACCACGATATGGTATGTATTCAATAAAGTTGCAACGAACTTTGTATGGACTTAAACAATACATTGGGGAGTATTATTACAGTCGTTTGATACATGCTTATTAAGAAGGATATGTAATATTGATGCGCGTGTGTATTTTCAAAGCGTAAGTCGGTTGACAATTAGCGATATATGTGGATGATTTGAATCTAATAAGGGACCCTTGAAGGGTTCTTAGAAGCGCTAATTATTTAAAGAAGAATTTAGAGATGAAAGATCTAAGTGACCAGATATTGCCTCGCTTTGCGGTCCAGTATTTTCAAATGGGATTTTGTCCATCAATCAGCATACATTGAAAAGTCTGGCGCTTTCATGGACAGAAGCCCCGTCCCTTAACTCCCCTATGATTGTAGATCACTTAGTGAATAAAGGACCCTATTCGTCCTAAAGAGAGAATAGAAGCTCCTTGGTCGAAGTACCATATGATGCCATTGGAGCACTAATGTATCTTCCAAATTGTACAAGGCCAGACATAGCCTTTTGGTGGAAGGCTTGCTTTAAGATATGGCTGGCGCTCTCTTAGGCATTGGAGCGAAGTAGAACATTTGTTAAGAGATCACGCCGTGGGAGACCAGTGATATAGATGTGACTAAAGTCTATATTTTTAGTCCATTATTATGTTTGATTTTATTGTAAAAATGAATAATTAAGATCTGCAGAAATATGAAGAAACCACCAAATGCGACATTTGCGGGAGTATAAAAGAAGAAGAAAATGCGACAAGCGGCGGAGTAAATCTGAAAATAAGCGGAAGCTGAAATAAACAAACAATTAACTGATGTTGCAGTTTTGGGGTTTGCACAGCAGGTTATGAGGTCGCGACATCAGGAAAATTGAAGGAAATTTGATGCAGGTCGCGACATGGATCACAGGAATGGCATTGAGGATTGGCGAAACTTAAGAAATAATGCGCGAAAAAGCGGTGCGACGAAAGCTTCGGGCGCATGGATGTGAAGATGGCGCGAATTACAAAGGCATTATACAGCGACGGAGATGAGGCGCGTGCTTCGAACAACCGGTTAAAAGCCTCGGGAGACATAAAAAGTGATTTGGCGGAGATAGAGTTGCGATGCTAGGGCTTGGTCCGATTGAAGGTTGCGGTTCGCTAAAAGCGTGCGCTCGCGACGAAAGTGGTCGACACTTCGAGGAACGCAAGTTTAAAACTCTGAGATGACATAAGTTGATGTCGCGGCGTGGGTCGATGTCGACATTAAAAAGGACAAGTTCAAATTTGCGAACGCTAAGGTGATGTCGCGGCGAGAAGTTGTCTTGAGCGCCGAGGAATGAAACCGATTGAGACACCGTAGGTCGCATAGAGTGATATCCGGCGACAAGGGATTGATGTCGGCGACAGCGGTATTCATCAAGAGTGAAAACTCCGAATCTATAAGGCGTGTCGCGACCAAAGGGTGATGTCGCGACACCAAGCGGCCGGTTAGAAGATACAAGTAGTAGCCAAGATTAGGCATCGGTGTCCGATTGATGTCACGTGATAGGTTGTTAATCGCGACATCGAGAAGACTTCGGTTATTGAAAGTTACAAGAACATGAGCTAATGTATCGCGACAAAGATTGATAATAGAAACAAGTTGAAACGAGGGACGCAAGTTATTAGCCGGCGTGAGAAGTTGATGTGGCGACATCAAGAACAACGCGGGATTGAAGAACGCGGATGATTGGCGAGGAATTAAGCGGCGAGATATCCGATGTCGCGACATCAGGAGAGATCAATTGAAACCTGTAAGGGAATGAAGTGATGTCACGACAAGATATCGATGGCGACATCGGTAGCACGTTGAAGTGCGGAGAAGACTGCTAGCCGAATGTCGCGGCGTGAGATCGATGTCAGCGACATGGGATGTCGCGCGACGGATTTGAAGTCGTGAGCTGAACGCGTCTTTTTATGAGGCAGTCCACTTGAAATCCACAAAAGGCTGCACGCATTGGGATTAGAGATTGTGAAATACCATAGTACTCGGCGTTACCATTTCATGTGTGACTTGCGTCTGAGGCAGTGCAGGTAGTGAAGACGTATTTTCTTTATTTTTTGTTTCTTTTCTTTTCTTTTCTTCAATGTTGATGATTAGAGATTAGATTGATTTTATCGTTTTTTAGTTTTTAGTTTTATTTTCACGGGCGTTGCATTATCATTTTGACGAAAGGTGAATAAATTCATTTCTTTTCAGATTACTACGGAATGTTTGAAGTTCGGACAGAATTTCTAGAATTAAATTTCCGGTTCCATTGCCGGTCATTCTTATGATCGGAGGAATGTTGTAAGTTGTAATTGATAATGGAGAACCCGACTTCCATTAATGTGAATGCTATTGTCAGAAATTATCTTTCTGTATTGGTTCCCGGCAAATTAATTTCGATTTATGAATTTACTTTCGGTTAATAGGTTTAATATTTTGATAAAATATCGGTTTCTTATACAGTTTAAAAATTGTTTCATTGCTGGAATTTCGAGTCTCACGAGTGGCTGATGACAATCTGGGAGTGTGAACATTTCTTTGAAGGTATATTAACACTTTATTAGAGATCTAATGAGCTTTAATGAGGATCTGCTTGATGAAATCCCTCTTCTCGCTAGAAAACGAGAATGAGTTGGATAATTTCCAATTTAAACAAGCGGAGAGTTCACCTCGATTCGAATAGTAGAAGCCAATCCAGTGTTAAGTGAGATCTAATCAAGAGGGATGGAGTCTATTCTAATTTTGAGGAAGAGTAACACGAGTTGTATATCCTTATGGCCGATAACTTGGGACTAAGGTTCTGATCGTAAAATGGTGAAGTATTACGAAGAAAATCTGGAATTAGGAAGTCCACAGTAAAAGTAGTTATCTAATTCCACGTATTGAGAGGATCAGGGTAAAGATTAGATAATGAAATGTGAAGTATGGAGGGATCAAATTTGTCTTCTTATAGCATGCAGATGATTTTTAAAAACCGCAGTACCTGAGAGCAAATTAACGATTGTTGACAACGAAGATTGATCTTATGGTAGCATGAGTCTTGAATGTGTACTCTAGCGATAATTACTCGGTTTCCATTATTTTCTTAACTATTCATTCATTTATTCTTTAGATTCTACGGTTTATTCGATTGTTCATTCACTTTACGTATATACTTGTATGATTCACGACTTCTTAATTTGAAGAAGGCAATCTTTACTCAGTCCAAATAGTACAGAGTTTAGGTAGTGCAGGAGTGATTTGATCTCTATGGAGGAATTCTTGAGGATCTCACATTATGGAGGATCGATATACGGACATAAATCAATTTATTGCTTGTCACCTATTGCACTTGCATTATATTAGACCAAAGCCAATATTGAAAATGATTTACTCTAGGAAGTGCTTTGGTAGATCATAAAGTTTATCGGCCGCGTTCTTGAAATGATTCTAGACAATAGTCATTAGTAATAACGATCGTGAATTTGTATGTGTTCTTTTGGTCTATCAACAATGAGGCTCTTTTATTCTATAAATACCAAAACCAGAGTACATATTTATATTGATCATAGGATACCTTTGGATCCGCCACAGCTGATCACAATCGGATAATGTATTTGCGTGAGCAATGCTGCATCTCTTGGAGATCCCGGTTAAATGAGCCATGGTGGCTTAGCCTCATCCCGATCATTGAGTTAATGCTTAATACACTTAGAGCCCAGAAAGGGAGTGCATGTAAGTTCAAGATCCCATGATGCAACATATTCGACTCTGAAAGTGAATTCTTCCTCTATTTCAAACACAACAACAACATTATATGAAGATAATGCTGTGTTACCTGACTCGAGGCGGATATCAAAGGAAATAGAACAAGCATAGCTGTGCTCGAAGTTCTTTTTACACGCATGAGCTTCAAAACAATGGTGAGATTATTATGCAACAAATCAGTACGAAAGTGATAATCTGCGGATTTATTCACTCAAGGCATTACCACCTCGACTTTCAAGAAATTTCTCGCCAAATTGGAATGAGGAGACTCCAAAGATCTCCACCGCTTTGAGATATTAAGACATCGGGAGCGTTAAATACTCAAAGTATCTTGTCTTGTTTTTTTCCTTCGCTGGAGTTTTGTCCACCGGGTGCACCTAGTAAGGTTTTAATGAAGAATGAGTTATGCTTTCAAATACATGTACTCTTTTTTATCCATTAGGTTTTTATCCCATGGGTTTTTCTAGTTAAGATTTTAATGAGAACATGTTCTTTGATGTTATAAGTCAGTGAGGGGGGGTATTATAAATATTATGTTTTGAGCCCATATAATGACACGTGGTCTGAGATCACTTATTATATCTTGATTACAATGTCATTCATTATGTATCAGTGTATCATTTATGTAAAGGCTTTTTGACATATCACTATAAGCACATAAATAGGCCTAATCGGCATAAGTATAAATGTAGGAATTTATACAATTCTCTCTTTGTCTCTTCCTTATTTCTCTACAATTCTTTTGATTTATAACAATCATTAAAAATAATATTTGATATTAATATTTAAATTTTATTAAATAAATGAAATTAAATATCAAGAAATCTCTAAATAAGAATTTAATTATTATATATTTTTAATTTATTTAAATAGTATATATATTTTATTATTATTATTTTACTATTTTTAGTAATTGTAAATGCATATTTTTTTGATATAAACATATATTTAATTTATTATTATGTATTTTTAAGTTATCAATATGATTATCAAATATATAGGCTTTGAAGCGATTTATTTATATTATTAACTGAATAACCGTCATCTTTAGAGTTTTAATGAATTTAATTATGTATTTCTAAATAATATATTCTTAATTTGAATCAATAAAATTATTATCTTTTAAAAAGAGTAACATATGTAACTTATTTATTCTATTATTATTAAAAGAAATTGACAAGAATAATTCCAAGTTGATCGGTCTTCTTTAA
Organism: Tetrastigma voinierianum; assembly: GCA_016808115.1. Taxonomy (NCBI): domain Eukaryota; kingdom Viridiplantae; phylum Streptophyta; class Magnoliopsida; order Vitales; family Vitaceae; genus Tetrastigma; species Tetrastigma voinierianum. The sequence continues at coordinate 495,427 of JAEQBH010002992.1, read as the reverse complement.
TTAATTAGGAATAATCTCGGGTAGGGGTATTGATTCGTGTCGATGGAGTGCAGTGTTAGTTCTTCTGTGCCAATGCGGATAGTGTCAACATTCGATTAACCTAAACTGAGCATATGAATAGTAAACATATGTCAACGATGGCTAATTCAAAGCTCAATCTATTTATTATTTGTGTTAGGCGAGTCAGCACCCGATATTACCAATTTAATTTGATTATTTTAAAATAATAAAATTATAATTAATCATTCATGCATGACAACATAAATAACCTATTAAATTTAACATGTTACATTAATTTTGTTATTTAAATTAATAGGAATTATAATTAATAATCCATATTTAACACAAATAACTTATTAAATAGGTTAATTAATTAATATAATAATTAAACGAGTCAATTCGAGTCAAATTCGCGTTAGGCATATCAACACGAATATGACCCATTTATTAAACGTGTTAGGCGGATCAACACAAATACCAGGCCAAAATACGATTATACTCCGCTCAAACGTAAAAGCATATTGGGTTTGTGTCGGTGTCCAAATTTACCAACCACAATATCGAGGTTTAGGAAGTCCACATACCTAATAGTCTTAAAGGCACAGAAATATTGATTAAGGGTTTAAATAATCTATGTGTCCTCTCTTTAGATATATGTCATTATCTAAGCGACCTCCAAAATTTGCTAATTTTTTTAAGACTGGCCTAAAACATTGAGTCTGAAACGAGCGAGGGGATCTTCCAAAGCTTAGATATTTTCACTACCCTTTAAGGTGGACCCATCATAAAGTTCCTCAATAGAAGAATGCGTACCTAAATAGCCAAACCTTGCATTCTTTAAAATAATAATAATAATAATAATTTTTAAGCTAAGTTTGTATGCCTACTGGTTATAATATTTTGGAAATTAATCTTCACTACTCAATACAGTTGATATATATAATTCTTTTTAGGTTTTGAGAAACTTGTTTATTTCAGGATTTGAAATTTTCAGCTGAATGCAAATCAACTACATCAATTTCATAGGCGACCAAATGTGAAAATGCTTGTTTAATGATCGAGAATGGCTCTTACCAATTGTAGAAAAATCAAGCTAGAGAAGACAAAATATTTGCTTTCTATAAATCTAATGATTGTATCTTATATAGAGATCATTTAGAATATTGTTGTAAAGTATTAACAACGATATATTATTTAGAGTAAACTTACAAAATGAGATATGCTTGATTCCTATGAGTTAAGGATACGATTGGATCCTCTTATATATATATATAGACACACGTAGGCGATTCTTAATAAAATAATGAGAAAATCTTTGAACTGACTTCATGAGTATCGGTGATCGATCCTTATCACTAACCTTTTTCACTCCATCACGTCATTTTTCTACTCCATCACTTTTATCCTCTTTTCCTTTGGACTTCGCTCCTCCTCGATGGCAGATTCTGAGCGGGCCTCTTATGGTAGTGGACCTCTTGCCACAGCTTCTCCAGGTTCGAGATGTTCAAGCCTCCTGAAATAGCCTTATCCGATAACCGATACAAAGTGTTGTCCGGCAAGGTGATAATCCGCGCACCATGTTAGTCAAACGCCATCCACTTCGTTAGTGGATGCAGGGCGATGCGACACCCTATCCTGGGGTCTGACAACGTCGACTTGCTGGAGTTAACACCATCATGTCCCATTTATCGGGATCCATAATTTAACAAAAATCGGATGGAAGTCTCCTCTGTACGATATCAAATACGCCTTGTATAACAATACATCCATGACCCATCCAGGAGCTCAATATACCTGGTCGCATTCATGAGTCATAGCGACCACTTGGCCCCCATTCAACCATACGCGAATCGCTACATGCAACTATGTATTTGCAAAGTTCACATTACTCACTCTTATAAGAAATGATATATTAAAAGCGTCGTTCTCTTATACATATACAAAATAGTTCAAAAGCGTATCCCATTTCTTCATATGTGTGGTCCAGAATGCGTGTCCTTTGCACGCACACCTTTGAAGGTCCCATGACGGGAATTGAGCAAACTGTGATAATCTCCTGAGGGTTACTCCGCTAAGTGCTCATACAATGATAAAACCAACCCATACACATCAAGTGAAAATGTCTACATGAATCATCATATGTCATGCATGGAATGTCTTCATGTCCATATCTGATCTCAAACCCTCACATGCCTAGGCTTTGAAGTGTGATAGTAGATCAGCGGTAATATAAATGACACACACATCAGAGCCCTTAAAACCACGTTGCAAATGCGAGTGCGATGAAACTAATCCGTCGTCAGACTCCTATCACACCTTTCGAAGTCTATGTGATGGCGAGTGTGTGTCCCCGGGTAACATAACTTGGATCCACCGGGTCTCTTCACGTGTTCCAGTGATAAACATGACCGTGTGTCTTCTTTGGGCAACAGAACTTTTTGGATCACACCTCGGGTCTCTTACACCCAATGTTCCAAGCTTTTCACCTGAGGGGATTAATGACCCCTTTCTTGCTCCGCCAACACACATTAATTATATTTCACTTTACGCTTTGAACCGTGAGTCATTTATTGGACGTCGTCAGAATGCGAGCTCCTTGCCACGTTTCATCGACACTAATGATGGATGACCATATCCATGCACACCGTGATATCTTTGCATTCTGTGGATATGCAATGCTAATGTCACTTGCAATTTCTCATGTTACATGTAATGCACACTACATGACCTTTTCTCATAATTGCACTTCATGTCAATTACCATCAAACATATATCGCAACATATAAGTTCCATATATTTCATACTGTATATATAGATATAATGTATCAAGCATATTAGCATCCATCGATCCGCGTAGAAGCAAATAATGTCATCTGAAGTACTTCCCTTAGGCTAGCTCATGAAGAATTTCCTACCCAATAAAATGGCCTCTGACATGTGTCTGATGGTCATCTCAAAGCAGGCTATTCATCCACTGACCAAGCACTTTGCACTTGAACGAAACATATATTTAAAAAAGTTATGATGTATCACTTATCCTCCACCAGGCACATGGCTGGAATCTTGACTCGATAGGGCTTTCCATAGAGTTCAGAACACTCAACAGTTTGGGAAGAAAAGAATTTATGGTTATTTAAAGTTCGGAGGTAACAATCGAAAAATGACAATTATGTCCCACGAAATTTTCACTGGCACACCTGTACGCGTGACCTTTCCTTTGAATAATTCTGGCGAGTCAAGCGGTCGAAAATTTGGATATACCTATTTCAAGGAGATGTTCTCCTATAAGTATAGTTTATCTGAAATTTGAATCACTCAATTCAAGATGAGTGATAGCCAAGTTATGTAGCTAACACGATCATTGGGTCGAAGGGAAAACTAAACCAGCACCTCACTTGAAACCTTGCACATGAAATGAAATTAATAGTGGAGAAAACCTACCTTAAATAGCATGATTTCTGAGACCTTGCCTTTTCTTGGTTTACGTGAAAACCGAACGGACCTTGGCAAAGCATACATGATGCGGTACCACATTACATAGCTCTCGTCGCGTGGCGGCTTTTTGCTCTCGGCCTACTTGGGGTTCCAACTTGCAAAACCTCGTAAAATCGCCGGAGAAGCTTGCTTTTTTTCTCCCTCCTCTCTCTCTCTCTCTCTAACGTTTTGTTCTAGACCAAATTGTGAGATATTTTTTATTTTAGATATTTTCTTGATATTTATACATGAGACACGTGGCTCACATCACGCCACGTGTCACGCTTCCCCGGTCCGTTTTCTCCCTGAAACAATTTATTTCGTCCCGGTTTAAATTTCATCTATCATAAATGGACATTCTTTAAATATTTGATATTTTTGGATTTTCTAAAAATCTAATTTTGAGATTCACTCGGCGCTGTTGCTTTGAAATTCGGGGAAAATTAAGCGATCTCGAATTCAACGAAATTAAATGCAGGTGACTAGATTTCGCGAGGAGCGATTTCAACGGTGAAGTCTGTTTAGATCATCCAGGAATCTAAAATTATAGGTTTAGCATGTCTCATTTCTACAAAATTATCATTTGCTATTAAATTTAAAATTTTAGCTTTCCGGTCTTACATTCTTCTCTTCGAATAATTTGATCAAATTTCCAGCTCTGACCATACGTAATCCACGTAGCATAATACATGATCATTGAATGCTACCATATGACTAAAAAACATACGCTTCATCCCGAATAAAAGGATCGTGATGCGCATCATGTCCTCACACTCCCATGTTGCCTCCTCCACTCCTCAGTGCCGCCATAACACCTTCACTACCCTCACAGTCTTGCATCGCAAAACCTGGTCTCAGCTATCCATGATACGCATTGGTCCCTCCTTGAAGGTCTCATTTGTATCAATAATAAGCTCGTCCCAATCCACTATATGAGTTGGATCTGGAGTGTATTTTTCGAGACATGGAGACGCATGGAATACATAAATGGACACTTTCGATAAACTCAAGCGTAGTGCTTGTGGAGTAAGCAACTATACCCACCCTCTCGAGAGTACCTCGAAGACCCGATATCACCGGCTTGATAGCTTTTCCCCTCTTGCAAACCTAATCTTTCCTTTCTTGGCGTAACCTTGAAGACATGATCCTTAAAGCTACAGAGGTCATTGCGTGTTATCGGTGTAACTCTTGGCGCTCTACGAGCCTTGAGGAAAGCGTTCTGTATCAGAACCACATTCACTAAGGTGTCACTAATCCAACTCGGTCTGTGGATCTCTCTCTAGCTTGAATCGTCGGTGGAGATCAGCATAGCCTCCCATATAATGCCTCATAGGGCGCCATATGTATACTCTTTGATAAGCTGACTGTGCCAGAACTTGACCAGAGAGCGGAAATGCTCATCCAGCTACCGCGAGATCGGGGCGCATGCTCTCGGCATGTCCTCTAACACTGTATAGTCCTCTTTGGTGGCCCTTGATGTGGATAGAAAAGCGTACTCATCCTCGACTATGTCCCCATAGCTCTCACGGGAAACTCTTCAGGTGAGCTGTAAGCTTGAGATCGATCGATTCTGGAAGGCCTAGCACTCCCATGTAGTACAATCTCTCGAATGTACAACTTACAAAATTCCTCCAGTGTGAAGGTCATCCGCATAACCAGAAAATGTGCCGACTTTGTAAGCCGGTCTACTATCACCCACACCGCATCATGCTTCCACGATGTCCGTGGCAAGTGAGTCACAAAATCCATCGTGATAACCACCACTCCAGCTACCTCCAGTAGGCTGGGTAACTGGCAGCTACGGTGTTGACCCCTTGTCTGATTGACACATGAGACATCGTTGAACAAAATCCCCTAACGTCTCTTCATCTAGCTCAGTAATAAAGCGACGAAGATCGATACATCTTCAACCGCTGGATGCAGCGAAAATGAGAACAATGGGGGCACTAGAAGGATCTCTATCTGAAGCTTTGTCAGCGGGAACTGAAATCGTCCCTATATCAAAGACTACCATCGTGAATGGCCCGACCCTCGTCACGTGTTTTCCAGCTTTGTACTCGGTCCTGCGATAGACACTATCTTGCGCGATCCACGCCCACAGGACTCAATCACTTTCTACTAAACGGGGGCGTAGCCTTAAGCTCCCAAAACACCTGAGTCATTTCATTGTATTTAGTAAAGCCCAAGAAGGCGCTTGTAGTCTCGAGCATCAACTACTTACGGGAAGCCACACTAGCCAATACTCCCAGTGACTTAGATTAGTGCATCAGCCACCATTTGCCTTACCCGAGGATGGTACTAAGTGAAGTCATAATCCTCCCGGATATTCCATCCATCACGTTGCCTCATATTGAGGTCGATGATAAAATATACTTCAAACTTTTGTGGTCGAAAATACCTCGAATTATCACTATGTAAATAGTGACACCATATCTTCCAGAAGACTATAAGTTTGCCAACTTTCAGGTGTCATGCGTAGGAGTAATTCATCTCGTGGTTCCTTATTATTTATCATGAACCATAAGCTCGCACTCTCGGATGCATGGAACACATCCCGGTCCACGATCATTCGAGGGCATCTGATATACCCTTGTACCTCTATCCCCTTTCTGGGATTCACCCGAATAGGACCTGAAGTAAGCCTCCTTTTCAAATCTTGTAATGCCCTCTCACACAGGTCATTCCACTCATACTGACCCCTCGCTGCAGATTCGATCTGGTCGTAGGCCCTGACTAATTGGGAGAGTCACCGATAAACCTCTTGTAATATCCGACCAGTCTGAAACTACGTATCTCGTGGCGTCGATCTCTATACGACTCCATGGCTGCCTCGACTTTCTGGGATCGACATACCAATGGAGCACTGGGTGTCACACAAAACCACACCTCGATAAGCAGAAACTCTCATGCAGACCGTACAGGCGATGTTCTCATGAAACACGGAAGGTAATCCTCCAAATGATATAACGCCCACAAGAGCCACTAACACTTTCAGAACATATTTAGGTAGCAAATAAAGTAAAAATGAAATTTTAAAATTAAATCCTAAAACGAAAAAATATACAACACGAAAATTTATAGGAACGAAGATAAATTTAGTAAAAATGTCAGTAGGGACCTAAGAGTCATAAATGAAGAATGTAATTGCCAAAATGTAAATGAAGTGAAATGAAATGAAAATGAAAGTGAAATGAAGTGTTAAAATGGAAAAAATGTGAAAAGTGGATTTAATGAGTAGGCCAAACAAGGCCTTACGAAGGATTTTGACTTAAGACCAAATTTGGTCTTGTAAAAGGGCATAACTCTCATTTGTGCATTTTGGGTTTGGAGAGAAAGAGAGACACGAATTGAGAGAGAAGAAGGAGAAGTCATTGGTGGTGATTCTTCTCCATGTAAAACAAAAGATGAAGTGAGTCAAGAAGGAGGAGAAGAAAGAAAAAGAGAAGAAGAGCTTAAAGGTAAAGAAAAACTAAACCCTAACCTTTTTCTGTGTTTTGGATTTTAGGGAAAAACTCTAACCTTTATGTAAGGTGATTTTGATTAGTTGTAGATCAGTTTTGGGAACTGTTTGGGTTGAGGTTTTGAAGTGTATTGTTGATTGATATTGGTTTGGATTGGTTTGAGGAATGTTTGTAAAAGGGAAATGTTGGTTTTCAAAGAAATGTAGTCAAATTTGTCAAAACCCCTGTTCTTATTTGGCTATAAGGATTTAAAGTTATAATGAAGTCAAATGAAGTGATTCCAATTGGTAAATAAACATAAGAATGGGAGCTTACAAATGTATAGAAGGACCAGGAGAAATTGTAGCACTAAGACTCCAGAATATGGGTTTAAAAGGTGAGTTCAGGTAGCTCATTGGTATGCTTTCTACTGTTTGGGTGTAGTTGTTGTGTTTTTGGCCATAAGTTGAGTTTCACTCATCCAAATTAGTGAGTCAAAGCTCTAGGTAAACTAAATTCTAGGGGAATAATTTGCTTGTAGGGAAGTCTGTTTAAATTGTAAAGTGCGATACATTAAAGTGGTATGTCTGAGATTTTGTTTTCAAATAGAGTAGTCTAGATGTAAATGCAATAACTTGAGTTTTGGTAGTCCAAATTGGATGATTCCAATTGGAGAAGAGACCTTAGAACGATAGATTCAAATTAGTGAAGAAACCATTACCAATTTATGGAGTTAAGACCCTAGAAATAAAAAAAATGATGGGTGATCCAGGTGGTAGGCATATCGACTGAATTTGGCATTAAAATGCTATATAACTTGAGTTTGGAGTGATCAAATTAGATGATTCAATTGAAGAAAGCCTTAGAACCATAGCTTCAAAATGAGTGAAGGAACCATTACAATTTTATGGAGTTAAGACCCCGAGGAAATCGAAAAAATAGTGGCTGATCCGATTAAATTTGGGCATATCGACTAGTTGACATTAAAATGTAAGTAACTTGAGTTTGGAGTTATGCAAAATGAGATGATTTAAATTCCTAGCTAGAAAATAGAACTCCTAGAATAACCGACTAATAATAATGATTGTAATTGTATTTTAATAGGGGCTAACGGAGGAAAGCCCGCATTCAAGTAAATTAGAAGATTGGAATCAAACGGCGATTTTGGTTTGATCTCAAACTCTCTCTCTATTTCTAAAATATTTGAATAATTATGAAATGATTTGAATTTTGGAAGTTATTGACAAAAAAGTGCATATTGATTTGTGTTTGAAATGATTTGTTTTAAGTGATTTGAGACAATTTCTTATGAAACGAATTTGCATAAGAAAATTGCATGAATGTGAAAATGTTCTATTTGCATACAAATGTATATATATACTGTATAAATTGTATTGAATGATTTTAATGCCTTAAAGAAATGTGCTTCGTTTAGAATTCGAGTTAAGGATGATTGATATACTAATAAGAGTCGAACAAGCGTCTGATTGTGGCATAATAGATCCATAGCCAGTAGGACAATATCGGTAGTGTACCTTGTCAGTACATATATATATATGCGGCTGCTTGTTAGCGAGACCGTACCGGTGATTCGTTATCCTTTGCATCAAAAACATAGGTTAAATTTGATAAGGGTAAAATGATAATGAGATTGAAAAGTGCACGATTGTGCTTTGAATATAACATATATATATATATATATATATTTTTTCTTTCTTTTACGCCTATGAAAATGCACCATAGCTTGAGATGACCAATGAATTGTAATTTATTTATTGAATAAATATATAGATACGTATTATCTTTGCATTAGTCAGAAATTTAAAAATTTGTACAAAAGCATTGTTTATAAATATTGCATCTTTCTATTAAAAATGAAATAGAAGAGAGAATAGACATATAGAACCATAAACATAGAAAATGCTTGGCTGTGTATTTTATCCATGACATAATCTGCAAGTAGACAAATTGATACAAGAGTACAGAAAACTATTAAACACGAGCCTACATCAAAGCCATTCGGAGAAACTAAAACTTGGCGCACATACATGAAATTGAATTGACTCTTTTTATATATAAACATGAAAGTTAAACTCTTGTTTACATTTTGTAAATGTGCGATATTATGAAAGCTAAGGTAAATTTTGTAAATGATGGTACAAATGTGAGATTATCTAAATGATAGACACTTAGTAAAATGTTAATGTATATTTTTCGTATACCCGATGAGTATTTGAAATGTTTGGTATTGAAAATGTATTCACATTTAGCTATTGAATTTTTTTGTATTTGGATTGGAAATGAAAAGTGAGGCTGCGTTTCCTGATCGGTTGAATCAGCCAATTGGGTCGGTCGGGTCTGGCCGCGTCAGTTAATACAAATGATCTTCATGCTCCTCAGATTGGGAGTAAGAATCGAATGTCATCAGTAAAGACTATAACAAAGCGGTTAGATAGAGGTACAGACACTATGCATGAATCCGCTGAATGCGGCGCGTTCGTCGTCTGAAAACGTCATTGTAAACTCTCAAAATGCCCATGCAGCGTCTTCATGACGTCTTGAGATATCTGCCTCCCCAACTCTCAACGGTAATCTCTTGATATGGAGATCTATCTTAAGATAGACATACGCCCCTCTTGGCTAATCAAATAAATCGTAATCCTCATTAATGGATTCGGATTGATCGTAACCTTGTTCAACTGTCGGTAGTTGATACACAAGCGAAGGGTCTTATCCTTCTTTTACTTAAACGAGCGGAGGCCCAAAGGTGAAATGCTGTCTAATGTAAGAACCCTTGTCAATAAATCCTGTATCTTGTCGATAAATCATGTCACGGACGAGTTCTGACTCAAGCGAGTATATCCTGTTTGGAGTCATAGAAATGGGCGTGTACTGAGTGTAACTGAAGCAAAGTCACATCCTATGCGGGAGTAATCGATGGCTCGTTAGGAAAACATCCTCGTACTCACAAAGCCAGCACGGGAGGACGGGCTGAATCTGTTTCACCTGATCCTCTGGGTGGGGCTTACTAGCCGACCCATGTTGTCAAGTGCCACTGAGTCATACCTTTGTTTGAGGTAAAACATCATGCTTATCCCCTGGAACATAACGAGCTACCATCCTGGTATTGTGGCGGTAACCCTCCTACGATCACTGAGTGATGACAACCCGATGTGTCGTCGAAACCCGATCCATGCGATAATGACATCAAGCTCGACATGTCCATGGCAGAAGGTCCATCGTGGTAAATCCCGAGGATCTCTAAAGCTGCAATCCGGAGCATATCTTATCAACCCTCACCACAGTCACTGAGGGAGAGCTCTGTCTGGCAGCTTTTCAGGGTCTCAACCTCTAAGTCAGGTTCTTAACTCCGCACTGCTAGTCACCAGTGTTGAATGAGATGAATGCGGAATTCAGAATAAAACTCTGCCCATGCAGTGAAAGAGAAAGAAAGTGTGCCCCTATATCATAGGTACCCAGTGCAGTATCTCAGGACGTAGGGTAATAAATGAACACGCCCACAGATCTTAGAAGTCAGAATTTCCATGGGCCTGTCAAAACCTGTGACCCATGGCTTGGCTAAGCTGTTGTGTAAGCCAGGTGTACCTTTGCCGGCACAGTACCTCTTACATGTGTGAACAAAGTTGTGTTTGTCTGGGGTCCCTGACCGCGGAACAGCAACGTCAAAAACACAGGATCCTTGCTACCTGCATGGGCAATCCTCTGTATCTCATCAGAACATTGGCGGAAAAAGCAAAAATGCATGCACTTATCGCTCGTCCTCTACCACGGCCTTAGCTACGATAGCCTTGATACAGTATGGCTCTGTCTTTGATACTTTGTCCTTGTGAGTCCTCGGGAAAAAGAAATCTCCTGCACTTTCTGAACAGAAAGTGTTGACCATCTTCTCTTGCAGAGTATCCACCTTTGGTCTGGCACAAACTATCTGCTTTATAGGCGGCCATGGTATCCTAACAAGAGTCCATATCTGCGAAAAATTACAATCTGCCCACGATGATGGGCCGGTCTCGGGCCATCCTCAGTCCTCACCTTGGCCGGATCTATGGCACATGATATCTAGAAAAACTAAGCCAGCTCGATAAACCTAACCGCATTACTCTAGTATTGTCATGTCTCCTGCGCAGTCTAGGAACTCCAAGACGTGACATACAATAAACATTGAAAGAACTTTATATAAGAGCTCTATAAAATCTACCCAGGTCATCGCCTCATTTAAGGTGTTACCCAATCCCACTTTCTCTGGGTTACGTGTTGAAAATACAACGATGCGTGCAGTAGCGGTGATCCATGGCCTCAGTACCTCTCAGTCTGATGGAACCATTGGTGCATTTCTGATGGTCCCTTCCTGAATGTCGAGGATGAGTGTGCCCCTAAACCTGGAGGTCTTGTGACACTTATTTCTACTGAGAGATTAAGGTTAGCTGACAGTGTTTGCTTGGAATCAATCAGTGGATGTCGGGTAACCCGACACCACTGCGTGAAATTCAGTTGGAATATCAGCACCAATGGTGATTACCTTTTTTGATTTTGAAACCTAATCCCGATGTTAACAAGCAAGAAGATGCGGATCATATACAGTTAAAATGAGTAAAATGACCATGGGCCCATATTCTACTCATTCATTCCCACATCCGGCTTCACTGTATAATAGTTGAAAGTTGATACAGTAAATCTAATACAGCATGTATTAAAATTAATAATTTAATACATGTTTTATAATCATTAAATATCTTGGCTTTTTCTTCTCCAGCGACCTGCCAGGTGTTGCCCAAAATCGCTCTGTGGCAGTAATATTCCCTGACGGGTGGCAATTGATGGTGGGATTACCCTGCCGGGTTACTCTCCACCTAAGTGCATATAATGGAATTAAACATAAGCTTGAATAAGCAGGCTGTGGTCTGCCCGAATGTCTACATACCCCAGATCCAGTGTCTCGTTCTCATCATTTCTCCGCATACCAATAAATGAAAACATCATTTTATTTCTTTCATCTGAGTAAAGCCACTGTTTTCTGGGTTCTGATTGCATATGAAATGCATCATGTCATTCTCAAACCACATGCCAATATATCATTTACACTTTTATTAACAATTTACGCCATGCCACATGTTCACCAATTATATCATTAACATAAATTATTTCAAAGCGGGCTAATTTTAATTCATTCAATGGCTTACATATAATTTTATATGATTCATCTTAACTTTTGTTTGATACATCGTTAACATGCTAATTCTTTCACATAACTCCAAACAATTCATGTTAATATACTAAAACGTATATACTAACATATTAATATCATAAGTCATTATTCATTCAGTTTCTGATAATATACTAAATTAGCTCATGGGATAATTAATGATCAAGTAGTGCGACGCGATCCTTTAAAGCACACGAAATGCACAACAGCTAGTGAACGGTGAAACCAAATTCCGACCTTGTTCACGGCCACCTAAAGGATCTTCTAGCTGGGTTCAAATGTTTGGGCGCTGAAACCACAGGTAATTCAGGCGCCAGATATCACAGCAGTTCACATGGCTCTTGTGAAGCCAACTGTGGAAGCCTACTCTTAGAGTTGTGAGACTCAAATTAATGTCCACGCGTAGCTAACGCGTCATTCTTACTTCCAGTAGGCTTGGCAAGTGGTCCGAATGGCGGAAGTCTCTAAGGAAGTAGCTCTCTCTCTCTCTCTAAAACTGAAATCCATGCTTGCACTATTTGTGCGAAATGAAAACTATTGCTTGCCATCTTGTTCAGAACAATATTTCATATTAATTATCATGCCAGTTTTAGTAACTTTTGACATGAGGCAATCTGCCATTTCATTATATACCCTCTCTCTACTCCTTACAACGCACTGTGTCACATGGAGTACATATAGTATGTGACTTTAATCTTGTCTTGTCTTTACAAAGCTTCGTTTTATTTTAGGCACGGTGCCTCAGCGTGAAGTCGGCTTGTCTCGGAATTTGATGAAATTCTACGTGGTAACTAGATTTCGCGAGACGATTCCAACGGTGAAGTCTGTTTCGTCATCCGAGATCTAGAAAAAATACGAATTTTGACCAAAATTACTATTTTGCTATTTTTCAAAAAAATTGGATTTTCTCGGGGTTTCACAGTTACTCATTCCTCCTGAATCCTTTGGCTACACCGGCACAATAAATGATGGCGGCCCATGCGCCCATGGTCTCCCATAAAAGCTTCTGGGTCACAAAAGCGACGTGATGGGCGGTCTCCGTGGACAACCTCTGCGTCTTCATCCGCGACTAGCCATCTATACACACTTGGCTTAAATCTTGAATTTCTTGTGCCATATGTCATTAAATGATACATGATGCCAACCCTTTAATAAATGGCCTGAATAGTTTCATGATCATGCTCTACCTCTAGTGTTTATTTTCCATATATATCAATCATGCATAAATGCACACAACATACAACACACATCATATTATACATAGCTTTTATAAAGCACAATCATCTGAGTGTTCTATTCTATCCATAGTTGCCCTAGGTAATCACATACCTAAACCACGACATCGGCATGGTGCTCATATCGGATACTGAATGACATGGCTTAAACCCATGTCCCTTAAGCCCTGAGTACTTGTGTACCTGTATACGTGCAAGCTGTGACACCTATCCGGGGGTCCGGGTTGACAACTTGATCAAGCTCTGAAAATGGCCAGGCGCTAAGTCACTATAAGGTTAAACTAGAATTAATCTCGTTCGCGCAAGTGTATGCGTCACGGAATGAGCTGAGTATAAAGTGGTCAGTCGTCCCACAAGGAGTTTGAATGTCAAATCTTGAAGCTTAGGTCACCACAATATTATCTGAGCTTATGGATGTTGTGTCTGACTCATCGAACTAATAATCAAAGTAAGTGAAATAATTAACAACGGTCTCTTTCTCAAGGTGAAGCACTAGGGTTTATGATTTTACTTGACTACATTCCTTGGTGAACTGATAAGAGGTATTTAGCTATAATTTATGTGAATGTTGATGGTAGGTAAATGTTTCTATACCATCAACCTCTCTGAGCATTGAGCACCTAACCGAGAGGTTTTTATTGCCATCTCTTGCCTCTAACCCCTTAACTCACAAGATGATCACAACATATAGTCCTTATTTACCACATACAAAACCATGATATCTCTATCCTATGATTGATTGTATGATACTTTATTCAGTTCCCTAGAGTTTCTCCTCTTTTAACCTCAAAGCCCTAGCCTAATACATGTAAATAATGGCCAAGTATCAACATGTAATCAAATTAGAAATAAGGTAACCAACAATTGCAAGAATTAGCTAAATAATTGAAAGATTAAAGTTCATCATGTGTAGTCAAAGTTACATCATAAACTAAATTTAGAACATTAATGAGATACGAAGAAAATACAAATTAAGAATTCATAATCGCAAAGTATTAGGAAGTAAGAAAACGAGATGAGATGTAATCAATCTCCAAGCCTTGCACTCCAATAATCTTTTCTCCTCTCCTTCTCTCATCAAAAAGCCTCATTTTTATGTCTCCCGAGGTCACAGTTATAGCCCCCCATCAAATCCCCTCGGATGGGCCTTGAAATAGACTAAATTAGGGCTCATATTAGTCGCCCACATAGGTCTTGAAATCCGCGCAGGTGCGTGAAAGCACCAAAAAATTCTCCTCGGGCGCCTTGAGGGCGTAGGGTCCATGCGGGGGTGTGTATTATGGACACTTTATTTGTTCATGTCTTTGCCATAACTAAACACTCGGGCACTCAGAAATTGCACGTTCTTGGACTCTCTGAAGATCTTGAAGTCGGAATCCATACAAACCAAGAAAAGTTCCATCTATAAAATGAAATAGAATAGAATTGGTTGGTTGTTGAGGCTTTCTTCCTTGTTTTATTCGACAAGTGTGTATCTCCTCGTCAGGATTAGATTGAGTGATCTTGGTCTTGGGTGACTTGTGAAGTCTAGAATGTAGTTCTGGGTAATTTAGAGCCATTTGATTTCCCCATTAATACAGAAAAACGGAAAGGTTAGATCTACTATGCTATGTTTACTGATTTTCCAATTTTTCGTTGTGTCTTAAACAAGTCGCTGCAACTTGCCAATGGATGACCTAATCATAAGCTCATGAACATTTAGAGCATTGGGGCTTCACTTATTTAACATAAAACATACAAAACTAAGTAAAACTTGGGTTTTTAATGAGTATTTTCTATACTCATCACCCCAAACTTAAATTCTTGTGTCCCTTGAAGCGAGAGTGACTCGAAACAAAACAAAATGGCGAATGACCTTGAACTAACAAACGATAGAGATAAGTGTGATAGCATGATGTAAATGGAAAGTCACTATGAATTTTAATTTATCACTATTATCACTTTATTAAATTTAGGTCCTTAAAATTTTAAATTCTCTAAGGAACGACGAAGCAAAAGCTTGTAATTGAGTAAAGAAAGTGAAGCCCCCGAGTTCTCAATGACTTTTCCCGAGAAGTCTAAGTGCGGTGACAACATGATCCCATGTAGTGTATGAAAGTCTTGATACCCTGGAAACTTAAGCTACGACTACCTATATTAGAAAAGCTAACTAAGAAAGGATAGGAATGCACCATTTTTATTCATACTTAAAGCATCTAAAGTATAGGATAGGATGAAAACCAACGCCAAGAAGTTTTAGATGAGTGTTCTTGTAGCAGGGATCCATTGGTGACTCCCCACCACTTGGTTAGGGGCACCAGACATTAAATTCCCTTCAAACTTCACCCCGAACACTCAACCAAACTCAAAGGCCCTAGGTTGTGGGAAGGATCCATCTTTTGTCCCTTGTAGCGGGCAGTGAAGTCAATGACTCTCGGCCAGTTGGCTCAGGGCATTCGGCTTTGAAAGGCCTCTCGGACTTTGCCCGGGATTCCAATTGGATGATCCTACTTATTCTATTCACAAGCAACTTTTTGGCATTTTTCTTTTCTTTTGCTTTTTGTCTTTTTTTTTTTTTTTTTTAATTGAAGTGATTTGGGGCTCAATGGCAATCCTCTTTTGAAAAGGTGTCCCATCACCTAGGTAGTTAGAATCTTCCAAGGCTAGTTGAATTCATTGAAAGGTTTGGGAATACGAGGTATACAAGGAGACCAAATATGTGTTTGTGTGATGGATTCCTTGAGAAATAGTTTCTTGAAGCACAAGGGAGGTGACTAGCTAAGTCACCCATGCAGCCAAACACACAATTCGGTCTTTAAAATTACCAAGGGTCACTCCACTTTACTATTGCCCTTTTTCAAATGTTTTTATTCAAAATGACCTTCTACTATCCAACAAAGCATCAAACTCACTCATACGAGACACAAAACAAATAAAAGAAAGAAAGAAAAGCACACAAAAATAACAACCTAACAACTAAAAAGAAATAACTAAATGTTTTTTTTTCTTTGTGTTTAAGGCTGTAACATGAATGATAAACAAATAAGCACTAACTAGGATATTAACAATACCCCCAAACTTAGGACATAAGTGTCCTCAATGGTGTGTGTAAAATATAAAAGTAATGCATAGGGCATGGGAACTCCCCTGGTAATCGTAGTGTGAGGTGATGGGGATCTGCCATGAGGGTGGACGAGAATTTCAGTACACCCACAGCAGGAGCATACAGGTGGGGCAGGCACAGTGTGGCCAGACTCTCCGAGTGAGCGTTAAGGCTCTCTATCATTCTAACAAGTATTATCTTACCTATGGCTGAGTAATGCTGGCCTTCAAAGAGACGATTGTAAATCGAGAGGCGGTCAAGAATAAGCGGCACAATGCAGTGTTGCTCAGGAGAATCTTTGTGGAGTTGCTTTCATGCACATCACTAGGAGGTGCACTAGAGGAGCCCCACTGTCTCCACATGTTCTTGGGAATGAGGACAATTTGGCATCTCCTGCTAGAACTTCTGCATGCTTTGAGTCATAAGCACGCCTTCTAGAGTTCCGTTTGTCTTTTTCCCTCAATGTCGTCTCCACTTAATAGGAGCATAGGTTGTATCCTCTCTTCATTGCGGTCCTAGTACCTTGTGTTGTAGACGCCAGATACGAGTAATCAAAACTGGTGCCCAAAGGTTTTTGTGCATGGTCTGCGATGTTACTCAAAATGTCTTCTTATCATTTTCCCGACATCAAAGTAAATGTTCTTTACTATGGCGTATATGCAAATGGCTTCCAACTTTGTTACCTCGAAATATTACGAGGAATTGGAGGTTATGTGCTATAAAATATGCACTAGTTTTCCATCCATGTCAACATAAATTTTAAGAACTTTTCACTACTTGATTGGAGGCATTAGTCTTCCAAGTCATACCATCGGTGAGAGAGGATATAATGGAATCATAATGCGGGCGTCTTTTTGAAAACATCAAGGTATTATCACTTCTTGTAGACCATAGAAAGTGTTAATGATGTCCGCCCCGGCTTGGACCCATTTGCCTCTTCGAACACTCTTCTATCCACTTTTATTAACAAGGGAAGGTTCGCGTAGAATTCGCTAGTGTGGCCGCGGTTGTGGTTGGTGTGAAACCTTAAGGTGCCTACCCTACTTTGAATTACTTGTGCCAGTGAAGGAGGTATTTGGAATCCTCTTTCCATGATGAAAGTTACGGTTTTCATGGCGACATGAAAATTCGCGCACGTGAAGTGTGCAAACTTGTCTTGATTTCTTTTGGTTGGGTCGATGTAGAATGACAAATCTTAGGGACTTTGTTTTCTTTGGTGCCTAATCATGTGCACCCAGATCGAGAGGAATTAATGCAGGTACAGCAAATCTTGTAGGGGTGTATAAGAGTACCAGTGTCACATTGTGAGTATTTTGGAGACTAAGTAAGGAAATGAAAGTTTATGGGACAAGGTTTTGTGTGTAAGAACAAAGGGTACAATTGTCATTTAGCAATAGGACATGAATATGAAAATCATTAAGTGTAGAGATGGGCCACAATACAAATAAAATAAGTTACAATTGCAATATTAAAGTGTTGAGGACTTGATTGTAATTAGAAGAGACTTAGAATATAATAATGGAAATAAAACCAAATGTCATTTTGGTCTCAAGGTCTTTGTGGCAGTAGGAGGAGAAGGAGGCAGGAGGAAGAGAAGAGGAAGGGAAGGAGGAGGAGAAGAAGTCCAAAATCACTTGAATGTCTTTGCCTTGTAACCATGGGTAAATTGGGTTCTTAAGCTTTCAGTACTGGAATGGTCTCCTTTGGTGTAGGGTTTTGGCACAAGATCACATAAACCTTTGATTTGTTGAGTTATGAGGGAGTGAAGCCCCGATTGGTGGAAAACAAACATGGAATCACATCAAGAATTATCTTGATGTTTATAAAGGAATTGGTGGACCTTAGGTTGGATTTTGGGGATTTTCACACCTAAGGTTTGGAGTTGTAAGTTCCGAAGCACCAATTCAAGTGTTGATAGGTGTTTTTGGATGATTTCCATGATAATTCTTGAGGTGTTAGATTATAAAAGTTGTATAAATGGGTGAGTATAAAGTGGAATATAGCAAAATGCGGGCAAATTTCGAAGGTGTGGGGGTACGTAATAGAGGTGTGCGGTACACTATGAGAAGCGATGTGCGTACATGTTCGAGTGTGCGGTACACCCCACTTCGAAATCTGATGTGTCTTGATGCAGTCGGGGTGTCTGCGTACTGCGTGTGCAAATGCGAGAATGCTATGTTTTAGAGTGTAACACTAGCCAAGATTAGTACACCAGATAGTTTAGGAACCTTATTAAATGATTAAGATGAGTTCGAATAAGATTGGGACTAAATGGCAGTGGCCTCACAGCCTCGACGATTCATTGGCGTGATTAAGTCTAAGTATGTTAAGTTATGTACGATTCTGTGGCCGATTAATATAGTCGTATTGAACTGAGGATTGTGAGTTAAAAAAGCAAAGGCGGGGGAAAAGTGTGTTTGTGCTCAAGTTTAGCAAGCAAGAGGTGGGAGTGTTCTAAACTCATTTTCCAAATACTAGTGTATTATTACTATTAAACCACAAAACATTTTGCCTTTGGTATTTCATGGTTTTGGATTGCAAACCATTTTCAAGAAGCAAGCAATGAATTAGAAAGCAAGCAAATGGTTTTGAGTTAAACCATAATTGAAAGCAAGCATTGGTTTTAAATTGTAAAACCATTTTCAAGCAAGCAAGTAAGTAAGCAAATGGTTTTGAATAATTAAACCATTTTACAAGCAAACAAGTAAGTAAGCAAATGGTTTTGAATAATTAAACCATTTTACAAGCAAGAAAGCAAGTGAGCAAATGGTTTTAAATAATTAAACCATTTTTCGAAAGCAGTAACAAATGAAGCAAAGTGTTTGTGGCAGCAGGCCTTCCACTAGTTCTGGCCGATAAGCCGTCGAGGTATTAAAATGCGTGCATGGTGGTGTGGGATCTCATACATGCATTGTAGTCTTGCTTGGTCGGCAAACTTAGGTCATACATCATGCATTTAAGGCGCGCATTATGGAGTATATAAGGTTATGAGCTCTAACTAGGAATTGTGGTGATGGCGACACGTGGTCAATTCTACCATATTTCTGAAGCGGAGTGGCGCGGACCTGGAGTCCTTCCGTGCAGTTGAAACACGAGTTCGATGTTCAACTGGGGTATGATAAGCAAAATAGGCCTCGATGGTTGATGTTTTATGAGCATGATATCACAGTTTTGAAAAATCCAACCTTTGGTTCGTCGCCCGGGCTTAGGAAGTTTTAAAGCAGCGGTTGAGCCGGAGGCTCCGTTTAGATTTTAAGCGATGGGTTGAGCCAAAAGCTCGTGGGATTTTCAAGCAAGCAGTTGAGCCCGGGCTCGGGTTTATTTTCAAAGCATGCGGTTGAGCCAAGCTCCGTTTTATGAAAAGTTTGAGAAACTTTTTAAAGCAAAGGTTTGTGAAAGGTTTTGAAGCTTTTCAAGCAAAGATAAAGCAATGACAAGAAATTTTGAGAAGTTTTATAAAATTCTAAGCAGAAGCAAACAATAAGAGTTTATAAGCCTTTAAGAAATTACAAAAGCAAACAAGCGAAAAGAAAGGTTTAGAAACTTTCAAGCAAGCAAGCAAAGTAAAACTTAAGTATTGTAAAAGAGGAATTTTACGGTTTTGGGGTTTTCAGGAAAAGCAAAACCTTTTATAAACATGTATTTCAGCTGAAATTTCGTTTATCTGTTTATTTTGTATTTTAAAAACTATTTTTCGTCTGCAGTCGCAAGGTATTTGGAGCATGATAAGTTCTCTGACATTGTACAGAATCTTTTAATAAATTAAGAATATTATGCTCTAAGAAAAGACTTTGAATATGTATATTGGAATATATATGTATGTACATAAGAGTAGTTTTGTAATAATGTGTTGGTATCTTTGGTTGCCATATTTTGGATATAATGGGGTGGATGTATACGAGTTTGGGATAGACTATGCGGCCGTCTCTTTGTCGGTTTTCATTTTATAAGATTTTACCAAATCCTAAGTTGAAAAAACCAGAAAATTTTATAAAATTTAAGCAAGCGTACGGCTTGGCTTCACGGAGTTCCTAATTAGTTAAAGGTAGCGATTGGGATTTACGTGGAGTGTGAATTCCGGTGGGAAGGGGGTGGGGGTGTGTCAATCTGATGCAAGATCACTTCTCAATTAAGCCTCAAGTTGGAGTACTTCAAATCTCAAACAAACAAGCCTTCTAAATGAACCTCAACTCAATGATGCATTTCATCAAACACTTGGTGGGCACTTGGTGTTGAACCTTTTGTAATTAACCACTAAGTTGAGTTATGTTTGCCCAAAATACAACCCATCAATTCTCCAATGTCTATATTTAACCACAATACTAGATGACTTGGATCTCTTACCCAAATGACTTGAAAATTTTGTCCCCCTTTTCTTCCTTAGAAGTTTGGAAACAATGGGATGTGGAGGCACTTCAAGCTTGGTGTGGGTATGTTTAGAATAGTGGGTTTGGCACTTGGGGTGGTGTTAAGAGTGAAAATTTTATCAAAGAATGGTGTATTATGGTGAGAGAGGCATGGAAGTTTGGAAGATGAGTTTTCAGATTTTTTGGTAGTAACAGATTTGGTTGGGTGTGTGATGGGCCAGATGGCTGGGGAGGAGGCTTTTTAAGCAACTACTGCATCCCGGTGTGATGAACTGAATGTGGGAGGAGACTTTTTAAGCAGCTGCTGCATCCCACTCAGGTGCGTGGAGCATGCATGCAGTGGCGTGCCCAAGGAGTATTTCTTAAACTGTAGGCCCACGCTATTGTGTGGCTTTCTTGCGACTGGCTGGCATGCGGATGGTGGCCCATGGGTAGAGGCTTCTAGGAATTTTAAGCACAAACTCTGACCCTGCAAGTGCGTGGATCACGCCGCGATGCTTGATCACCCAGGAGCATTTTACATCTTGGGCCACATTATTATGTAGGCGCTCCATATGATGCGCGTCTTGGATGATATGTAGCAGCGTAGGAGTCACGCAATTGCATGCCCGAGGCTTTAAAAAATCTCGGTGCTTGATTTTGTTATCTCACGCAATTGCATAGATTGTACACTATTGCGTGGCTACCTGGTGTATTGTTCGAAGTTCGAAAAATTTGAATATCCTGCATTATGCACCTGAATATGCAAACACATGAATTAGTTGGTCTGAAATCTTCATTAATACATGACTACGTAAAATTAGAAAGCAAAACCAGAAATTAATCATAACCTAGACAAAATAATGAAAATGAAGTTAATTAAAAATAATAATAATAATAATAATAGGGAAAAAAACTCTATCTTGAGTTACCTCCCAAGTGGCGGCTTTGTTTAAACGTCGACTATTTCGGCTTTCCTGCATCTCATAGGCTCTACACCTGCTCCACAGGAGCACGCTCTTCATACGGATTTTAGCTGTCAATAAGATAGAGGGACGTTGTTGCTCTTGAACTCACGCATGAATGCGGTTTCACCACTGCTGGATTTGTAAATGTGCCTTGTCTGGGTGTGTGATTTCAATATGGTACCATATCAAGGAACACTTGAATTACAATGAATGGGCCGAATATCGAGACTAACTCTGGGAATCTTTGATCCATGAATTAAACAACAAAACTTGTTAACGGTTGTAAAATTAACTTCCTTACTATGTGCTTATCATACAATGCCTTAGTTTGCCTTATAAATCCGCATTCTCACCAAACCTATTCGGAATTCCATCTAGATCACTGGTGTAATGTATTTCTTGCTGCCTACACACTTTCATTTCATGTTCCAGCATTAAGTCGTGATAAACGTATGCTCCAGCTCCACTACAGAAGGTGTGAAACTTGTAAAAACTAGCCTATAGGGGCCATGCCTATTGGGGTCATAAAAGTCGTTCGATATGCCCATAAAGCATTATCGATTTTATTTGCCCACTCTTTTCGAGAAACATTCACTGTTTTCTCTATGATTGCCTTAATCTCTCTATTGGATACCTCTGCCATCCCATTGGTTTGGGGAAGATAGGCTAGGGTAATTTGATGTCGGACGTCATACTTCAACAATAGTTTTTCAACCCACTTATTACAAAGTATTACCTAAATCACTTATTAAGGCTGGGCGTTTGAATCTGGTGAGAATATTCTTTTGAGAACTTAAGCACCATCTGCTTATTAACATTTGTCAAGTAGCAATTGGCTTCCACCCTCTTGGATACATAATCCTGCTAGTAAAATGTACTTGTTGTTGTAGGAAGATGGGAATAGGCCCATGGAATCAATCCCCCATATCAAGCGGTCGACTTGAGAATACCTTTCAAAAGGTGGCTGTCTCTCCTAGATATACTACCCATTCTTTAACACCTATCACGGTGACCCATAAGCATAGGCATCTCTAAACAGGGTTGGCCAATAAAAGCCTGATTGGAGAACCTTTGCGGCTGTCCTATTTCCCCAGAGAAGTTCCCTCCACTCTGAATATTGGAGTGAGCTAGGATGCAATATAACCTTACGGAACACATCTTCTTATTACAGTGCATAGGCGTCTATAGAGATTGGTTCTTCCCAATAGTAATGCCTCAACTCGAGAGGAAGAATTTCTTCTTACGTTGGTATGTAAGTCAGGGGAGATCACCTTAGCTACCAAATAGTTGACATAGTCAACTGAAGCCGAGGGCCGCGGGACTTACTACGACATAGCTAACAGGTTGCTCATGCAGGAAGTTGTCGATGTCACGTACTTCATTAATAGGCCTTCAAGTGCGGATAGATGATCGCCAGCCAGATTCTCTATTCCCTTTTGTCTTTAATCTCGAGGAGTCGAGCTCTTGGAGCATTAACACCCGTCGATTAATATGCCAGCTTGGCGTCTTTTCTTGTCCATGAGATATTTGATACCAGGTGAGAGTGGTCGGTATGTACTATTACTGTATTTACCTATCAAGTATGGTTTACAGAATTTGTCGAATACAAGGCAGTAGCCAAGGGTTCTTTCTTAGTTGTGGCATAGTTTAAGCCCCATGCCTCATTGAGATCTGATAGCATAATAAATGGCTTGAAGACCTTATGTCTTTCTTCGACCCACTTGCATGCCCCAAAAATACCTGGGAATTTTTATATGAAATTATTATATATTCGGGTATAAATTAGTAACTTGGTATTTCAGGAATTTGTTAAATGAATATTGAATAAATGATTATATGGCTAAGAACGAAGCCTTAGAATAGTATATGCTAAATGAGAATGATTGGACACGGAAATTTACCTAAGTGTAAATATGGCAAATTTGAAAGTTGTAAAATGAGGACCTAGGGTCAGTGTAAACTCTTAGTTTATGTCTAAGGAGTGTAAATACTGAAAATTGAAGTGCAATTTGAGAGATTTATGGGCTATATAACAATTAAAAAAGAAACTTAGTCAAGAAGGAAATGCATTTTTGTGGCCAAACAAGGCCTTATGAAGAATAAGTAACTTAAAAGGAACCAAAAGGAGAAAATGAGAAATAGGTGTAGTAATAGGCCAAACAAGACCTTACATGAGATCTGAAGACGAGAGATGGTGTAGAGTGCTCATTTGAGCAAATCATGTTTTTGGGAGTGAAGAGAGGAGAAAAGGGAAGAGAGCTGGGAGCAGGAGAAGATCAGAGCTTTGGTTGATTCACCTCCCCGCACAGCTACAAGAGATCAAAGAGCTAGAAGGAATGATTTGAAGAGATTAGGGATAAACACAAAAACCACAAACTTCACCTTTTTGTGATTTTTGATTTTAAGAATACTACTAACTTGAGAAGGAGTTTTTCATTGATTGTAAACCACTTTTGGAGTTGTTTTGAGTGGTTTCCATGGTGGGTTTTGATGTAGGATGGATTTGAGGAAGTTTAGTGAAGAAAAATAGGTGAGAAATGCTAAAATTGAACATTTTTCTCGGCCCGAGAACACCAGAATGGTACTAGCACCATTTGTGCGGAGGAGAAGTGATGCGGTACCACTCAAAGTGAATGCCCAGTACCCATTGTGAGTGAGGGCCGAATGCCAGTGCAGTCAAAGTGGTACTGGTACCACTGTTTCCTGCAACCCTATTTTTGCATATTTTTGCATCGTCAAGTCCCGTATTCATACAGGTGTTTAGGGACCAGCTGTCAGTTAATTGGGGTTCGAATGGGAATGAAACCAAGTGAAAAATGTATAGGCGCCTCAGCACTCAGCGAGAAGAGGAATTAGTATGATTATTTGTTTTTAACCACTAGAGTGAATCGTATAATTGACTAGGTACGGGTGAAGACGACAACTGACCTAGGATTGGAATCTAAAGAGACAAAGGATCGACAAATTGGTTTATTCTCTATTTGTTCTTTGTTCTATGTTCTTTGTCAGTAATGTTCTCCATGACTCAATTCCCATCTCAAGTTCTATTTGTGAAATATATATACATAATGATTTGAATTATTAGTATTCGAAATGTTTGTCAAATATCTTCATGTGCGCATGTATTTGAACTATAAGTGAACTTACTGCATGTGAGTAAATTGATTTGAAATGCATTGTGGACGACCGACATATAGGGATTCACAGCCCGAACCGTCATGAAGGGAATCGCATTTGTTCAATGCAAAATCACACATTCTTCTTTGAATAATAAAGCAAGGCCAGGATTCACCAAGCGAATCACATGCAGTGAATGTATAAACTACCGTCATATATTGAGTTATAATATTGAATGTGAAATCACATTGCTCTTGAATGACAAACATGTGATTCACCATTGAATCTGTCGTGAATGTGGAGCTTCTATAGTCACATGTGAGATTACCATGCTGAATGTGAAATCACATTGCTATTAATTAATGAAACGGACGGGATCCACCAATGCACAGATACGCCGTGAATGTGTCTATAGTCATATGTATGAAATCATGGCCAAGCGAAAAATGATATTAAAAAGTGTATTTGTATAAGTATCTTTTACTTTACACATAGACATTGTATAAAAACATTATTTTGATAAATGCATCAGTTCACCAATCAGTGAGGATGGAATTGAAAGGCTGTATGAACTCTTAAGCATGAAAATGCTTGGCATTATTTTATCAATGCGCAGTCTTAGGGTGATAGACAAGCGGCGAGAAAGCGGAACCCAAGGTCGAGGCTCGGAGTCATCCACTTAAGTTCACGGGTAATGTCATCAGATCATGTATAATCCACTCCACATTTCTTTTTTAACATTGATATTTTGTAAAAGCAATTTGAACTTTGAACATTCATTTTGTAAATAATTTTGAAAAGGCTTGATACGCCTTTATAGAAATTGTACTTTTGTTTAAATGTATATGTTATGGAGCTATTAATTAGCAAATGTTTATGAAACCCAACCGACCAAATCACTGTAGATTTGAGAATGAAAACGTTTATATTAATGAATTGTATTTGATAAAAGGGTTTAGTGGGCGTCCCAGCGGTTTGATTCGGATCATGTGGTCGAAGTAGGGCTTGAGGTCACTACACACTCGGCTCCAACTGAGTCGCTCACATCACACATCGGCTTAAAGGGTGATGCCCGATCTAGTGTGACTACTATTGGTCTTGAAATCAATTTTCTCCTTGAGTCTAGCAAAGTCTTAGATTACTTTGCTCATCAAAGTGAACACTACTGCACATAGAAGGAGATAGTGGCTTAGCTATTTTAGAGAGAAGTCTTTATGGAGCGCTATAGAATCCCGCATGTCCCAGAAAACTCAAGATTCCCTTCACAGAAGTAGGTGGTGGCAACTTCTCAATCACTTGTACCTTCGCTATATCCACTTCAATTCCCCTTGCTGAAATCTTGTGACTGAGAACAATACCTTCTCGTACCATGAAGTGACACTTCTCCTAGTTGAGCACTAGGTTGGTTTCTTCACATCTCATTAGCACAACTCTCAAGTTTTCAAGGCAATCATCAAATGATACCCCCACAACAGAAAAATCATCCATAAATACCTCAATTGTCCTCTCCACCATATCTGAGAATATTGCCATCATACACCATTGAAAAGTACCTGGGGCATTACATAGCCCAAAAGGCATCCTGCAGAATGCAAATGTTCCATATGGACATCTAAAGGTTGTCTTATCTTGGTCCTCGGGTGAGATGGCTATCTAATTGTAGCCTGAGTATCCATCTAGGAAACAATAATAATGTCCTTCTCGCATTGTCCCTATCATTATCCCAGTCGAGGAAGAGTAATGATCCTTAAGGTTGCCTTATTTGGCGCTTACATGAAATCGTCACAGATCCTCCATCCAGTCACTGTTCTTAAAGGAAGCAAAATGTTGTTTTCAGTTCTTATAACAGTCATTCCACCCTTCTTTGGAACTACTTGCATCGGGCTTACCCATAGGCTGCTCCCGGAAATCTGGGTACTGACATCCAACCACTTGAATTCTTTTCTTCACGACTTCTTCATGGTAATTTGATCTTCTACGTGCTTCTATTGACCCGGTTTCTTAGTCTTCTAACAGATCTGATGCATGCACATAGCGAGTCAATTCCTTTTCAAAGTCGGCTTGTGACCAATCAATATAACTTTGTGATCCCTTAATACCCTCCACAACTTTTCCTCTTGGGCTTCAGTTAGTGATGCTGAGATGATGATTAAGTAGCATTAGAAGAGTTCCCCAAATAAGCATCTTAAGTAAATGCTCGAGTAATTTACATTTACCATTTCAAGGCGTGGTGTATTCTCGATAGATGGTATTGACTTGTTCACACTTTTCTCGAGAGGCTCCATAATATTTCCTTTTATTCTCTTCAAAGAATTCATCAAGTGAACATACGCTTTTGGCACATCATCTAGTTCTATTGGATCCTGGCACAATAAAGAGTATGAAATCTTGATGGATCTATTGGTATCCTCATGGTTAGACACTATAGCCTCAATGTTCGCAATACGATAGCAAGAGTCACTATCTACTAGGTGTCTTATCGCTCGGAACACATTGAATATAACTTCCTCATCCTGTACTCTCAACCTTAGCTCTCCTTTCTTCACATCAATTAAAGCTCTTCAAGTGGCTAAAAATGGCCTACCCAGGATGATAGGTATCTCCTTATCTTCCTCCATATCCAGAGCAGTAAGAGTCTGCGAGGAGATGAACTGTCAACCTTAACCTAAATACATGCCAGTAATCCCACTCTCGGATGCTTCAATGATCGATCTGCTAGTTGAAGGGTGACTATTGTTGGGCAGCACCACAGAAGGCCACAATCTTACCGAATATGGAAAGAGGCATCAAGTTAATGCTAGCTCCAAGATCATATAATGCTCTCTCGAAAACTGCATTACCTATGGTGCATGGGCAATAGTCTCATATTCCTCCAACCTTCGTTTCTTTGATAAAATGTCCTTCATAAACTTAACATGGGTTGGCATTTGCTCCAGCTCATCCATGAAGGGGATGTTGATATGCAGTTTCTTAAACACCTCCATAAATTTTGTGAACTGTTTGTCAGAAAACACCACTCTTCCTCCAATCTCGAAAGCCAATTTATGGGATGGTAGGGGTCGAATCTGTGGTGGTTTATCACCTTTTCTACCTCACTTTGTTTCCAGCGAAGCCCCATTTAGTTAGGAGTAGCTCCCCATCTTTTGCTCTGTGTCGACCTCTCAACCCCGACTGATCATTCATTTTAGTTATTATTAGCATCACTATGGGATCTGGTGTAGTTACGCCATTCCACTTCTCAGAGTAATCGCTTTGCAGTGTTCCTTTCCCTCTCCCCTGGGATTTACCTCTGAAGTGCTTGTTAATGAACCTTGAGGTCTTTCAGATAACATTGTGGCCATCTGCCCCATCTGTACTTCTAGGTTTCTGAGTTAGGCTCCTTGATTTTGTAATTGGGTTGATTGGTTTGCATTCATGACATGGTTTGGAAATTGGCCAGCCGTCTCATTCATGAAAGCGTGTAGAGCGTCATCATATGAGTTAAGGCTTCCTCTAGGTCTACATTTTTCTCCTTTAGTTGATTATTGCTCGACATTGGTTGCCCTGAGTTTTGAGTATTCTTCCAAGGAAAGTTCTGATTATTTCTCCATCCTTTTTTTTTTTTTTTTGAGCCACGAAAATTGTTGCCTACATATGGTTATTCATCACCTTATGCTGGGCTGTTCGGTGTCATCTGCTGTATTGGCATTCCATTTATGCAGTGCAGATCACTGCAAATTTCACATAACACTAAACTAGTTTGGATGGCATAATTTTGAGGCTTCTTGGTCATGGCTATTTGAGTGAGTAATAGAGCACCGTGCTACTAAATTAGAGAACACATCGATTCTTACTCAATATTTGACTATCTTTTACCATTCTTTCTTGCAACCATTGATAATTGTTTGTCGCTATCCCATCCAACAAGTCGAAAGCATGTTGTGTCGTCCTCTTGAGAATACCTCCGGTGAAATTATCGATCATACATCTTGTATGGGCATTTAGGCGATATAAAATTGTGTGGGTCCATCACCACAGTCCCAACTTATGATGGGGACACTTCCTGAGCAATTCTTTGTATCTTTCCCACGTTTCAGTTAAGCTTTTGCTATCCTTTTGGGCAAGGCCCGGTGATCTACATTCTCCATTTGTCCGGTCTTAAGCGAGAAGCGATACTTTTGTAAATTTATGGACGAAATCCATGACTTATGATGGAGTCGAGATTGGTTCGAGAGATAACCAACGCTTGGCTCTATCGCTCAAGGATAACGGAAATAGTTTGAGTCGTATGGCCTCTTACCAGTACCCCATTCTCTTCACGTTGTCGCATCTTCTAGAAACATCCAAGTGAGTATTGGGATCTTAAACAGTAGCAAGTAGTAGATACCTTATAGGTGATTTGTAGTGTCATAGCCTTTAGTTCAAAATTATTCGCTTAAATCGGGGTTTGAGTATCACGAACTGTATGACTGTAGGTGGTAATGCAAATTCCTCCAATAGCATATATGGGTCATCAAGTTAAACCACTAGCCAATGGGCATTATTGTTTCCTCGATTTCCACTTGGCGTTCATTTCTCCTGCAAATTCTAATTATCTTTTGTAGATTCTGAAGCCATGTCGCAAGATAACTTGGAGTTAGCGTAGCTAACAATCTTCTCTATTTAAAAGTTTGTTGATTGTTGTTGATTTAAGGTCAAAGAACCTTAATTCCCCTTTGCCTTAATACATGCATACAAGTGGCCGAAACTCCTAAACCTTCTAATCCACTATGGGAATTCTTTAGTAGATAAAATGAATTAAAATAAAATAAATAAAATATAAAAATAAAGTAAGAATAAAGTAAAAATTGCCTAAGTAATATTTGATAAACTATTTGTGATATTGAGCACTTTTGCCAAAACTTCAAACATGGCGCAAAAAACTTGTGAGCTCTAAAGTCCCTTTAAAGTTAAACTATAATTAATCCCATTGATAGATAATACGCGTCATGGAATGGCGATGCTAAGGGGTGAGTCAGGTGTCCACAGGGGTTTCGAATGCGAATCTTGACTTAGGTCACCCTAATATTATCTAAGCTATGGATATTGTGTCACTACTCTAAATCAAACTAATAATCAAACTAAGTGAAATAACTAACAACGGTGTCTTTCTCAGGGTGAAGCACTAGGGTTTGTGATTTTACCTAACTACATTCCTTGGTGAACTGATAAGAGGTATTTAGCTATAATTTATGCGAATGATGATGGTAAGGTGATATTTTCTATGCATCGAGATACACTCTCGAGTCATTGGTACCCTATCTAAGTGGGTTTTTATTGTATCTACCATGCTCTAACCCCTTAACTCTAAGACAGTCTAACCTATAGTCCTTATTTACCACATCTGAAACCATGATATTTCTATCCTATGATTGATTGTATGATACCTTGTCGAGTTCCACTAGAGTTTAGTCTTTAGACCTCAATACTAACTTCAATACATGCAAATAATGGCTAAGTATCCAACATGTAATCAAATTATAAAATAAGGTAACAAACAATTGCAAGAATTAGCTAAATAATTGATAGATTAAAGTTCATCATGATGCATGATCAAGGTATATAAGCCTATATAGAACATTATGAGATTGAAGAAAATACAAATTAGAATTCATAGTCATGAGAGTAAGGAAGTAAGAAAAAACGAGATTGAGATCTGTAAAATCAATCCTCTCGAGCCTTGCCTCAGTCGTCTTTCCTCTCACTTCTCGTCAGCCTCATTTTATGTCTCCTGAGGTCCCATTTATAGCCCCCCATCAAATCCCCTCGAATGGGCCTTAAAATAGACCAAATTAAGGCTCATATTCGTCGCCTATGCTGGTGCGTGGAAATCCCATGTAGGTGCGGGGGAATGCACAAGAAAACTGCTCCTCGGGCACGCAGGGGCATAGGGTCCACGTAGTGGCGTGACCAACTGTGGTGCTTTATTTGTTCATGTCTTTGTACGACCATAACTCTCTCACCCGAACTCAGAATTGCGCATTCTTGGACTCTACGGAAAGCTATTAAAGTCAAGAATCCATACACAACAAGAAAATTTCCATAAGATGTCATTTTATAGATTTAAGTAATGAAAAACTAGTTGGTTGTTCTTTGCTCTGTTTGCTTCCCTTGTTTTGTTGGAACTTCTTGAGTGTGCCTCCTCATCTTCAGGATTTGAATAGAGTGATCTGATCTTGGTCTTGTTGGAAAGCTTGTGAAGTCTAGAATGTAGTTCTGGATAGTTTAGAGCCATTTGACTTCCCCATTAATACAGAAAAACTGAAAGGTCATATCTGATGTGCTATGTTTGCTAATTTTCCAATTTTTCGTTGTGTCTTCGTTCCAAATTCGCACCACCCCGCCAAATGGATGACCTAATCATAAATATAAAAATTTAGAGCATTAGGGCACTTATTTAACATAAAAACATTACGAAAAACTAAGTAAAACTTAGGGTTTTAATGAGTATTTTATATACTCATCAGGAAACTGGTGGGTGTCGGGTAACCCGACGCCACACCATCATGTCTCATTTATCGGGATCCATAATTTAACAAAAAAATCGGACAGAGTCTCCTCTGTACGGGAAGC
This sequence comes from Tetrastigma voinierianum, assembly GCA_016808115.1. Lineage (NCBI taxonomy): Eukaryota > Viridiplantae > Streptophyta > Magnoliopsida > Vitales > Vitaceae > Tetrastigma > Tetrastigma voinierianum. Next base: position 463,953 of record JAEQBH010002992.1, on the reverse strand, counting down.
TCTATCCAAAATACAACCTGTATAACAATACACCACATGACCTATCTGAGCTCAATATACCACACCGGGTCATTCATGAGTCATGAAGACTTACCAAATTCCTCATTCAACCATACCCTGAATACTATACATGCAACTATGTAGTGATATGTTTACAAGAGTTCAATTATACACTCTTATACAAAATGATATATTAAAACTGGTCGTTCTAATATACATATATGGTCCAAAGCCACATCTAGCTTTCTTCATATGTGCGGTCTCACGCGAAGCCACCCGCCTCGCACCGACGGAACACCGAAAAGGGTCCCACGATGGGGTGAGCAAAGCCTAGTAGTGATAATCTCTTACAAGGGTTACTCCCCACCTAAGTGCTCATACAATTATCAAACCAACCCATACACATCCAAGTGAAAATGTCTACATGAATGTCATATGTCATGCATGGAATGTCTTCATGCCCATATTCCGAGTCACTCACCGACTCCCTCACACATGCCTATGCCAAGTATGACAACCGCCATTGGTAATACCAATGACACAAATATATCGAGCCCTTACCGGCTCACTAATACCTAATGCAAGTGTCAATGGGAAACTAATCCCGAGTCAATTCCGACTCTTACCACACAACTCGAAGTCTATGTGATAACCTTGTGTCTTATTTGGGCAACAAAACTTTTCGGATCACATCGCGGGTCTCTTACACCCATGTTCCAGTGATAAACATGACCGTGTGTCTTCTTTGGGCAACAGAACTTTTCGCATCACACCGCGGGTCTCTTACACCCAATGTTCCAGGCTTTTCACTTGAGGGGATTAATGGCCCCCTTCTTGCTCCTCCCAACGCACATTAATTATATTTCACTTTATGCTTTGAATCGTGAGTCATTTATTGGACGTCCTCCAAAGTACGAGCTCACTACCCATTCATCAACACTGATGATGGATGACCATACCCATGCACACACACCCAATATGCTGATGTCCCTATGCATATGCAATGCTAATGTCACTACAATTTCTCATGTTACATGTATTATGCACACTACATGAACCATTCTACCGCCAGACTTCATGTAAATTACCATGCAAACATATATCGCAAGCATATAAGTTCCATATATTTCATGCCAATATATATATATAGATATCGTATCAAGCATATAAGCATCCATCAATCCATGACTAAACAAATAATGTCATACGACCTTCCTTAGGCTAACTTATGGCAATTCCTACCCAATAAAATAGCCTACAACATGTCATGCAATGGTCATGTCAAAACCCGGCTATTCACATTCACATAACCAAGCAACCTGCACACTTTGTGCATAACTTAGATTTTAGAAAAGTTATGATCACCACTGTCCTCCACAAGCATATGGTTGGAATCTTGACTCAATGGGCTTTCCATAGAGTTCAAGACCACTCGAAACAGAGTTCGGATGAAGAAGCATGGTCAGTCCGTCGGGAGGCCAACAATCATAAAATGACACCAGTCCACCCGAGAATCTCCTACTGGCATACACCATAGCGTGTTACTCCACTTTGAATGAATTTCTGAGTCCAAAAGGGGTCGGAATTTGGATATACCTATTTGGCGAGATATATTCTCCTATGTTTGGGCTTTATCTGTGGGAATTAATCACTAATTCGAATGAGTGATATTGCTATGGCCAAAACACACTTCATTGGGTCAAGGGGAAAATCCAGATGACATCTCTGACACACACATGCCCTTAAACAGAAATTAAACTGAGTAGGAGAAAAACCTACCCAAATGTAGCCGCTTGATCTCCGGACACCGCCTTTCGCTTCACAAAAACCCAACCTGACCTTACACCCAGGATTCCAGATCTATGCGTAGCCTCGCCGTACAGAAAGAGCTTTAACTTCTGGGTCACGAGTTTCGACCGACAAATCCTTGTAAAATCGCTAGAGAAGTTTGCTTTTTTTCTCCCTCCTCTCTCTCTCTCTCTAACATTTTGTTCTAGACCAAATTGTGAGATATTTTTTATTTTAGATATTTTCTTGATATTTATACATGAGACACGTAGCTCACATCGCACCACGTGTCACGCTTCCCTTGTCCGTTTTTACCCCGAAACAATTTATTTCATCTCGGTTTGAATTTCATCTATCGTAAATGGACATTCTTTAAATATTTGAAATTTTTCAGGATTTTTCTAAAAATCCAATTTTTGGGGTCCACTGACGCTGGGTCGCTTTGAAATCGAAAATCGATACCGTGAATTTAACGAATTCATTCGGGTGACTAGATTTACGAGACGACTTCAACGGTAAAGTCTGCTTTCGGTCATCCGAGATCTAGAAAATCATGTGTTTTAGTCTGTCACTTCCGACAAAATTACCATTTTGCCCTTCCTTGCTAAATTTAAAATTTTAGCTTTTTCCTGAGTCTTACACATTCGATCGTATGACAGGTGATAGAACTTTGTTTTCATCCTATTATCCATATCTGGGTACTCTTATTGTTTGCATAGATGATGGCACTTGTTCTAAAGTTATTGGAATTGACATTATTAATTTATCCATAACTTTAGCTCTCCAATCAGGTCGTTCAGGCCAAATTTGATCGTAATTTACTCTATGTTGGCAAGTCAATAGAGATCATCGTGAAACTAAGTTTCTTGTTGAATCTTGTGTTTTCTAGGACTTGAAGTCAGGGAAGGTTATTGGTAATGCTGAGTTTTTTTTTGTGCAAGATTATTCCTTCTCATAGTTAATAATTCTCCCACAACTTTAGAGTGTAGAAATCTTGGAATCAAGTCTCATTGTCAGTTTGGTAGTTTTGAGTCATTTGATCATTCCAATCAGGTTAATACCATAATGATGTGGCGCTACCGTCTAGGTCATCCAAACTAATTCTCATATCTTGAACGCTTATTTCCATAATTATTTATCAATAAAAATGCAAAATTATTTCCATGTGATGTGTGGCAATTATCCAAACATACTTGCCACCATTATGAACCAAGGCTTCATACTCCATCTCTACCCTTTTCTCTCATTCATAGGGATATTTGGGAACCCTTAAGAGTTGAAAGTCATCACTAGGGGCACAATGTGACATTGAGTTAACATTTCATGAAAACAAGTCTAAAAACCGCCAAATCTTCCAAACATTCCATAAGATGACATCTCGTAATCGCTCAAAACCAATATTCAAGTTTTTAAAACTAATAATGCCCAAGATTTCTTTAACTCCATACTCAAGTCATACCTCCAATCTCATGGAATTGTACATCAAGGCTCATGTGTGGACACACCCTAACAAAATGTGAAAGCAAAAATCGCCACTTACTTGAGGTGGCACGTTCTCTATTATTCACATCTCATGTTCCTAAAAATTTATAGGGAAAGGCTATCCTAACTGCAACCTATCTCATAAATCGAATGCCTCTCCTTTAATACCAAATTTCGCACACCACTGTAAAGCCACTACTTATCCCAAATCACATCTTGTGTCCCAAATGGTTTACTTTAGAGGTAAGCCTGATGCGCGAACCTTGTCCACATGCATACATTCTTCAATACCAAGCAAACTTGATGCTAGGTCCACAAAGTGCATTTTCCTAGGTAATTCACCGAACAAAAAGGGATATAAATGCTACTACCCCATCACTAAGAAATCTTCCATTCCATGGATGTCACTTTCTTTGAACACAAACCATATTATCCCAATTCTACAATTCAAGGGGAGAAAAATGAGCAAGAATCACATAATTTGAATTGGATATCCCTTATTGGCACTACATCCGAAACTCTAAGTTCTCCAAGTCCTATTCTCACTTTTGTTCTAGATTCAAGTCATCTAATTCCATTATCCAAACCAATTCCAAATCTCGAGTCAAGCGTTTCAAGTCCAACTTGTGTCCAAAATAAAGAACCTGTCTATTTCTCGAAGAAAAGGCAACCCAAAAGGCCTGCATCCGAATCCATCCTGTACCAACTCCTCAAGAACCCAAGTGAGTCCCCAACCTGCCTTTAGGGGTACCTTAAACAAGCAAGGTGAGTGCCCAAACTCTCACCCCCAAGCTTCCGTGGTCGAAAAGGGACCGAATCAATCAAAATTTGGACCATCACTTTGTTTCCTCGTGGATAGGTGCAAGGGTCTGTGTTCACACAAAGACTGTAACCAATGTATCTCATTAAGAAAGTGGTATAATGCTCTTATACCTAACACCCACTTCGCTATCACTCTGTCATACCCAACTTATCATCAGGTTATAGTGGCTCCTGCGGACTCTCTGCACTTCGCCGATTCAATTTAGTCCAAGAAGCATCATTGAAAATGTCTTCAATGAAAGTCGCCACCTTAGAAGAGTTAAGAGCACTCTAAGAAAATGGAACATGGACTCTTACCAATTCTTACCTCACCATAAAAATGTATTGTTGGATGTGTAAATGTGATTCTTAGTCAACATAAAGTGTATGGAAATGTTAGAGAGGTTTAAGGTGCACCTTTAGAAAAGTGGCCACCAATTCTATGGGATTGATTATCAAGAAACCTTCACCCCTTTTTCCAAATCGAACACTATTTGTGTCCTTCTTTCTATTGTAGTAAACCAAGATTGGCGATTGTTTCAACTAGATGTGAAAAATGGGTTTCTAAATAGGAATCTTGTAGAAGAGGTGTACATGGATATACCACCAGGGGTTGAAGACAAATTTGCTAAAGGAAATGTATGTAAACTTAGAAAATCTCTCTATGGCCTTAAACAATCGCCTAGGGCTTGGTTCAAAAGATTTACAAGGGTTCTAAGACATGACGGTTATCCTCAATGCCAAGTAGATCATACTTTGTTTGTTAAACATTCAACTTCTGATAAGATAACTGTTTTAATAGTCTATGTGGATGAAGTCCTAATTGGTAATTGTAAAGAAGAAATTGCTCATCTTAAACATCTTCTCTCAAGAGAATTTGAAATCAAGGATTTGGGGCACCTAAAGTATTTTCTCGAGATGGAAGTGGCTAGATCAAGTAAAGGTATTTCCGTTTCTCGAAAGAAGTACACCTTGTATCTCTTGAGAGAAACCAGAATGAGTGGGTGTAAGCAAGTCAAAACGCCTATGGACCCTAATACTAAACTTGGAAATATCATCCAAAGAGAAGTTGTTGATCGAGGTAGGTACCAATAACTAGTAGGGAAGTAAATTTACTTAATCCACTATCGGCGAGATATAAGTTTTGTTGTTCCTGTTGTTAGTTAATTCTTGAACAAGCCCTCTAATGAACATATGGAAGTTGTGTATCGTATAATTATATACCAAAAAAATGATCCAAGTAAGGGACTCATGTTCAAAAAGACACCTAATAGGTCCCTTGAAATTTATACAGATGCTGATTGAGCTAATTCCCTTGTCGATTGAAGGTCAACTTCAGTGTATTGCTCGTATGCATGGGGAAATTTAGTCACTTGGCATAGTAAGAAACAAGAAGTTGTTGCTCGGAGTAGTGTTGAAGCTGAATTTCGGGTCTTAGCACGTGGAGTTTATGAAGGAATCTAGTTAAAGCATTTGTTGATTGAACTAAGGATTGAGACTAAAGGCCCTATAAAAGTTCTATGTGACAACCAACCTGCCATAGCAATTGAAAAATACCCAATGCATCATGATAGGACTAAACATGTTGAAATAGACAGATAATTCATCAGTGAGAAGATTGAAACAAAGGTCATCAACCTAAAACATGTTCCTCCTTCATAGCACAAAAGTGCTAGATATCTCGACAAAGGCTACATCGTCCCACTTCTATGAGCTAAATTAAAGTTAACAATGGCTAGCATATATCATCCACTGAAGGGGGAGCAGAAAATCATGTAGAGGATTAGGAAATATTTGAGCCTTATAATAAAAATGATTGTATCCATGTATAGGAAATCATTAGAAGATATTGTTGTAAAGTAGTAACAGTTGTATATTATCTAGATAAACTTACCTAAGATGGATATGGCAGTTCCCATATTGAAGGATCTAATTGGATATATATATATATATATACATATATATACATGTGACTAATTCTTCATAAAATAATGAGAAAAACTTTCAGATAGCTTCACCAAGTATGTGGATATAAGTTCCTTAGGGCCTCTGCAATGGTTCAATAGTATCTATTGCAATATATACTCTAGTTCTATTGTTGTTGCTATTGGTATATTAATGAGTCATTTTTAGAATGGGGTCCTTGCCCCCATTAAGCTTTTAAATATACCAGCTCAATTTCATCCCTAACCAAGCAAGATGGGAAGTGTGTTGAAAGTACAAATACAAGTCCTACTCCTCATTGTGGCAATATTCCTCACTGTACTAAGCCAAACAATTGATCCTCGATGTGACCGTAAATCTCAATGCATATGTTGATGTTCTTCACGAGGGTTACGTTAACGATACTGTTTACACTTTTTGTTTTAAGATAGAGAACTTAATTCAAATCAATGCCAACATCATCTTAGAAACAAACTGATTAGAATTAAAAATGAACCTAACCAAACTCGGGTTATGAAAATCCCAACCCACATATCTGATTATATATCCCAAGATTCCCAACCACACACTGTTAAGGAAAACTAATTAATAATTAAGCCAACTGCCATTAGTTTACCTAGATTTTTAAAGGTTAGAAGCTTGGTTTTAAGATTGTTAATTTGTTGAAATGAGAAAAGGTAGTTAGAGAAGAGGCCTGCTATTTAAAGTTCTTCCCTGTAAGGCCTCTCTTGAATTAATGAATGCTCTATTTCAAAAATAAGTATTTGTTTACAAATCTAAGATGGTATCAAAGCACTTTTTTCCTATAACAGAAAGTTCCTCAGTTTTCATCATGGAAGCCTCATCTTAAGCTTCATAGATTGTTCCAATTTCGTTCAATCATCCAATCTTAGTATGATCTCAACACCATTTTGGTGATAGAAAACCCAATGTTACACAATGATGTTCATCTACTATGAATGTTTGGGATGAAACTGTTGGTCAATTACACACAGTAAACAGAGATTATATAAATTACATAAATATAACACACCATGTAAGATAGCAAATTCTAAATTACAAATCAATAAATAAAATGAAATTAAGATTAATAAACAACATGTTCAACAAACCGAATATGAATACAATATGATTCGAGACCTATGAAACACAGTTTCCTTAAAACGAATTCGCTCCACACACCTGGGTAAGCTTGTGTCAGGAGGCCTCGCTCCCAGATACAACGACTAACCGAGAATTTCGGAAATTGCAACTCAAAATTCTATACCAACGAACCTAAGAAAGCCTCACTCTATCACCCAAGTAACACAACGTGTTTTCGCAAGCCACCCCCAGAGCTGGTCAATAAATAAGCTCTCTGCACACCGAGAATACAAACCCAAGCTTCCAAAACATAATTTAAAAACATATTTATTACAATTTATTCACACCAAAAACGTTACTAATTTCAATAATAATAAAAAAACTGCACACTTAAAAACATATTTATTAAGCAATTTATTCACACAAAAACGCTACCAAACGTTTAAAATCCAACAACCCTTTGGCCATGAATGAATTGCTCGAAAAACAAGACTCAACCTCGTGATAGCTCTACAGCCTAGCCCGCATGTGATGTGCAGAAAGCTTTATCCCTTCAACCTTCCCTTATGAGAATATATTTACTTTACCCACAGCCGGCATAATTTTATGTCCTTGAACCCTCTCTCAATGCATGCAAGCACGATATATCTCACACGTGGCCTTCCTCGCATTCCCCTCGCTCTCACCGCTATGCCTGCTTTGGCCGTGACATCTTCCCCCGGTTCGCAAGAGTTTCAAGAATCAGGCATTATACAATTCTCCTTTGAAGCGGTGCCCCCTTCTCTCTCACATAGGTGACAACTGCGAGTACTTCCTCAATACTCCTTTCGGATTTTCGACACATAGGAATCTCACAGCATAGCTTAATCCCAACACCTGGGCAATATATATCAATTGCTTTCATCATAGGGAACGATGAGGCCAAACCCCTACAAGGATCCAAACCAGCCCCTACGATTTAGTTGTCTTTAACCTGTTATTGTGGGATCTCCAGTCAATTAGGTAGGGTTTCCATCTTATTGGACTCTTCATTTTTATGGGGTTTAGTCCTATTCCCCCGATGACTTCTCAACCAATTCTCTATTTAAACCCTTCTAAGCACGGATCCGTTAAATATTTATCCTCGACTTCACATAGTCAACAGATAACTCCGCTTAGATTAGTTGCCTAAGGGTGTTGTGTCTCCTCGAATGGGAGGTGCTCAGATCTTACCATTATTAACAGCGATTTTGCTTTCCGCCGGCCGCCGCGAGACCGACTATCACAATGATGATATAGCCTGCCGCCGTGCTTTGGGCCACTCCTGTGTGAATATCCTCCGCAGCACTACAACCATCTCGCCCCTTTCACCACATTTATCCAAAGCAATGAATTCTGGACATTCCATAGTGGATCGAAGGCTTACTTGTTTCTATGGACTTCCATGAAATTGTCGGTAATCATAAGTGTGAACACATATCCAATTAGTCGACTTCGAAAGCCTTCTTCACACCTGGAGCATCCAGCTGGCATCACCGTATTCCAATATACTGATATCTTGTGTAGTAATCCATAATCAACAGGCTACCGTAGTATCTTAATACTCTTACAATTCTCTAATGATCACTATTTGGATCACTTCCGTGGTATCTACTTAGTTTACTAACCGCGTAGTTATAATCCGGGTCTCTCACATAACCCATCGGCACATTAGCTCCCACCACCCTAGAATACTCCAACCGGGAGATACACTTTCTCCTCTATTTTTTGACATATGAAAGATTTACATCTATAGTGTCCTAGCCTCACACCATCCCATTCTCATCGAACTTATCCAAGATTTTCATCTCACATAATGCACTGACCAAGAACTAGTCCATCGAGGTTCTCAAGATTTTTACCCTAAAACTATTATCACAAGTCCCATATCTTTTCATGTCAAACTCCAGGCTTAACATAGCCTCGGGCAGATTTGATCATTTCCTCATCTGTCACTTTCACTGAACAATGAGTTATGTGATCAACATACACAACAAAACACATAGCCATTTACCGTATTCTCGACATATACACATTTATCACACTCATTGATTTTAAACCCAATAGCCGCACTACGCTTATCAAACTTCTTTGATGCCATTGTTTTCGGGTGCTTGCTTAAGGCCATATATAGGGATTCCCACAATTTCAAAACTTTCTTTCTTTGTCCTGAGCTACAAACCCCGTGTTGCTCCATGTAGATCTCCCTCATCTAGATTCCATTAAGAAAAGCAAGCCTCACATCCATTTGATGTATTTCAAGATTCGAGAATGCACAGTACCATTCGTATGGAAGTATTCTACCCGAGAATAAGTATCAGCACTCAAGACCTTCCTTGAGCCAGAACCCTTGACTACAGTCTTGCTCAGATTTACCCACTCAAGTCACCTGGCCATTTTCCTTTAAAACCCACTATGACCCCAGCGGCTTTACCACCCCATAACATCCACCACCAGTCCTCAACATGGTTCTACAAAAGACGGAATCAATTTCACTTTTGACAGCTCAATAGTATGAGCCCTCCAAAGAGTTCACCGCTTCTTTATAGCCTCAGGTTCACTCTCCAAAGATATAAGTCAAAATCGGGACTAAATGATTTTGCTCTTATTCTTTTTTGTCGCGCCGAGGTTCATCTTCAACCCTTCTTCTTGTTCTTGCTCCCGATCCCTAATTATCTTCATTCATAGTCTCAAATGTCTGCTACCAACTCTGGGTCCCCTTCAAACTTACATATTAAAAACTGGTTCAAAAAATGACGCATTCCTCTTGATTCCATAATCGTAGCTCTCTTAGGTATCAGGGATTTGACTGCGATACATAGATAAGACCACTATTTTGTGTACAGTCAAATGAAGATGCAACCTAATCCAAGGTCTGACCTATTTTCACCCTTTTGTGGTGTTGAATGCCACTCGGCAAGACACCCCCAATACTCTGGTAGGTACTTACAGTGCCAGTCATCTCTTCCTTCCGCGCCATATGGTGTCTTTGTTCATCCTCCGGAAATTCTTATTTTAGTGTAATTCACGACAAAATAGCAAGTTTCCATTTATGTTCTCTTATACAAACTATAACTATTAGTATCATGATTCATCATTTTTAATGCACTACTTTAATGTCAAATAATAAAACTGATTTAACTGAGTTAAATATGGTGGAGCTGACCTCTCAGCTGTCTCAATCCATGCTGTCCTCAATGTAAGAACCCACCCCAGTGTTACATACTCAATTAATTCCTCACTAACACTTTAATCACTTTTAATTTTCTTCTTATTAAGATTTTTCAACTTCGCCTTTGTAGAAAACAAAATTTTCTAAAGTTTCATCCTGCTCAAGCAAACAAATAAGATGGCACATTTCGCGCCACGCCAACAAATTAATAAAATACCTTATTTCCACCCCTTGCTTCCAAATTTAAGATCACATATGTCACCATGACCAGTGTCCAAGAACAAGGAGTTTTCTTTCAACTAACAAAAGATGGGACCTTGTCATTTTTACCAACACAAGACTCACACTTGTCATGTTGGTCACTGAATGCGGAATTGCGACCTTAAGCTAATTAATTTCCCCCAAAGAAAACTGATACAATTTACCTATGTCCAAGTCTACCATGCTATAAACCCTGAAGACCAAATAAAACACGCCAAGAAGTAATTTCTTTGCTTCATTCATCGTTGGGCTTGCCAGCCATAACATTTGGTTAAACAACCCATTACAAACATATCCCTTTTCCCACAAAAATGACGACATTCCCCACTTTAGACAAGATAACCTTTGTCGTGATTCAACACCATCCTAAACTGGTATTTGTTCAACAAAGAACCAGAACCACTCTAACGTGATTCAGCACATATGGGCATTGTTCACCGCCGTGGACTTTCCCAAGTCATCTTTCTGATCACTTTTCCTGTCCCCACGTCGGACGTAGCGCATTCCCTCATGAAACTTCTCCCCAGTTATCAACTCGGGTCGTAAGGAAGTGAACATATTCCCCGTCCGAACAGACATGGCGGGGTTGCACCAAGATCGACCACCACTTCTTGGCTCGAATCTAACCAGCCCTCAATTTCTGCAGATTCACCAGAGGTCACGGTCATCAACCTCTCGTGCATCTTTTCCAACGCCACTTCTGGGCCCCTGCCTTACTTTTCCCCGCAAAGCCCCACATCCACGCTGCAATCTATCTTGCCGCCACTGAAGCAATTTCTGAATTTCAGCTTCTTGATGATATTCTCTCCCTTTATCCTGGGATTTTAATCTTCTGGTCGTTCTTTTCAACTTGGAGCCTCAACTGCTCCACTACACGGGCCTCACTGACCTAATGAACTCTCTCAACGCCCGGCTATTCTTCCTAATCTCGAAGTCCGACAATCAATTCTTCGACGTTCACTTTCGCTATGGCTGAGGAAGCCTCAAGTCCCCACCCGCAGAGGCACTTCGCAATGGCTTGTAGTAATGAACTCGGAAAGGCTTCACCTCAAGATCATCCCTTCACGAATTTGCCATGAAGAATTAACCGAAATTCTTGTACTGACCGACCACGCCTCGAGTCCACCATTTTGTACCCTGTGAACCAAATTCACTCGACAAATTCTTCTTAGCACTAGCATCCCGGGCCTACAGTTCTGTTTAGTGACTCCCAGCCTCTTAGTCGCCTTCTTCACACAAGAATGACAAAAATAAAACATCGCCTAGACTCCAGCTCATAATGGGCATTCCGACACATACTCAACCCCTTCCACACTAAACGCCATGAGAGAACTCTATCCCTCTCTATTCACTTGAGGTGGATCCTCGGCAAAAACCTCGTATGAATCAAGCATGGGGTCGATGAAAGCAAAAGACTGCACAAATTTTTGAAATTAACCATTGAATTTCTCCTGCTTTCAATGGTCTCACCCAACTATCATTGTACTTATATAAATCATGTCAGAGCGGAAGATTCTCAATGATCGCTGGCTTCTTCACCAAAAACAAGAAACTATTGACTCATTGCGCTTTCAAAAAATGCAACAAAGGAATATACCAAGAAAGAGAAATTTTTTTCTCCTCGATGATTTGTCAAAGACGCATGCCACCAGCCACGCCAATACGGGCGTCATTACTTCCATCAAGACTGGGTACGTCAAACAGGTTCAAATGGGCATAACAAAACTGAAAGGAATTCAACCACGCCTACCCAGCCGCAAATCCCACACTACTGAACTTAACGAAGGCTGAATTCACGCGGTCCACTCCCGACCGCAACCCACGACCGCGCAAAATCTCCCGCTTCGGGGTTCACACGACACGCCCAGCCCACACGCAGCCCACCTTTGCTCAGTCTAGGGTGCGACACCAGCCCGCGAACCAAACCTCACCTGGCCCGGGCCAAGAAGCCTAGACTCCGCGCCTCCCAGGGCTCTGCAAGCTCACGCGGCATCAGATCCAACGACGTCGTTCAACCTCACCTTCAACCCACCAACTCAAATGACCCATTTTTCGATTTTCAGCCCAGGCTTCACCCTCGGCCGATCGAAAAACATTACTCCTGGCCACCGACCGGTCAGACGGCAAGCTCATCTCTTCAACCCCACATGGGCTAGATCCATTGTTTCCAAAATTTTTGTTTTGATTTTAATCAAATATCCTAAAATTTAATAAAGAAAAACCGGTTTTCAAACAAATTTAAAACCCAAGTTTCGTGGAAAAAAAAAATTTTATCCGTATATTTTGTCCTTCAGAACAAAAGTGATTAGATAAACACTTATATATATAAATTAACAAAATAAACCAAGTAAAATCTCCTTTCCGCACTTCAACCCTGCTCTCACCACTCAAAAACAGTAATTCGCTTTAAGATTGTCGTCACCATAAATAATAGCAAAACAGATTATATAAATTACATAAATATAACACACCATAAAGTATAGCAATTCCTAAATTACAAATCAATAAATAAAATGAAATTAAGATTAATAAACAACCCGTTTCAACAAACCGAATATGAATAAGAGATTCTGAGGCCTATGAAACACGCTCTTAGTAATTCCTCGCTTCCACACACCTGGCAGCCAGGTCAATTGCGGCCTGCCTCATACAACGAATTAACCGAATTTCTGGAAAATTGCACCCCAAAATTTATACCAATCGAACCCAAGAAAGCCTTCACTCTATCACCCAAGAACACAACGCGTGTTTTCAAAGCCACCCCCAGCCAATAAATAAAGCTCTGCACTGAGAAGCAAACCTGCTTTCCCCAAAATGATAATTTAAAACATATTTATTACAATTTATTCACACTAAAAACGCATAATTCTCAATACAAAAAACGTTACCAATTTAAAAACATATTTATTAAGCAAATTCTATTCACAATAAAAACGCATTAAAACGCGTTTGGTGTAACCAATAGAAACCAAACACCCACCACTCCCAAATTTCACTCCTCACCCCTCACTAGAGACATAGAGGAAAAGAAAGCAAAAATGAATTCTGCAAGAAGAAATAGTGAAAGTGTCCAGGTGAGTGTACAAATTCCAAATACTGCGTAGATATACGATACCTTGTGTTTTTAGATAACTATTACCCACCCCACAAGTCCAACACATGCCTAACCACGTGTCAAAATTATTACTAACCTTTCGTAATAAAAACGAATAATATAATCCATAGCAGTCTTAGAGATACCATTAATGTGGAAGCTATCAAGGGAGTCCCAAATCTCAAATGAGAACTTGAAAGAATGTGCGGACCATGCCAACTAGGAAAACAAGTTCGAACACCTCACCCAGAGTCTCAACTAGGCTCTACTACTAGAGTACTGGAATTGGTCCACATGGATCTAACGGGACCCATACATGTAGAGAGCATTGTTGGTAAAAGGTATGTGTATGTATGTGTAAGAAACCAAATTGAGATCTGGGACCCAACATGCTACATCTCAAATCAAGTCTATCTAAGGCCAAGAATTCTCAAAACATCGTATGAGATCTGGAAGGTGCGAAACCGGAATTAAAACACTGAATTTCGTAGTCCGCTACATCCCGGAATCGCAGGAACCAAGAGGGAAGTTCGATGCCAAGAGTGATAAAGGTGTCTTTCTAAAAACACGCCAAAACATTCAAGCTTATGGTGTATAATAAAAGAACCAAGGCAGTGATGGAATCACCACCGCGTAGTTGATGATTGACTTCCCGAGCGAAACATCTAGGCCAGAAGACCCTCATATGATGTTAGTTCTTGAAGAAGAGAAGAGCCCAACAAACCCTCAGCATTAACTCATCATCTAAGCATGAAGAAACGAACAGCTCCCATGCATATCCGATGTAACACTCCGAAATATACCCTAGGGTTGTTTTTATGAACATGTTTAGGTATTTTATGATTATAATTAGAAATTTCTCATAATTTAAATTTAAAACGTGAAAAACAGAAAGCTTAAATAAGGTGGTAAATAAGTAATTTGTCAATGGGACAATAAAAGTCATATGATGTGCCAGTGCCAAAAATAGAATTTTGAATAAGTTAGATTGGAGAATAATAAGTGGAGTTAAAGGGATTAAAGTGCAATTAAAAGGAAAATGTAAATAATCAAATAAGGATAAGATCAATCGTCTCTCATTTTCGGAAAGACCTCAAAAACGTGGATTTAGGAAGTGAAGAGGGAAGAAGAGAAGAGAAGAGAAGAGGAAGAGAAGATAAGAAAAAGAGCCAAAAAAAGGAAGTAATTTATGGATTTCAACCCAAACCTAGGGTGTTAGAATTCATCCCTAAACTTTAACCTGTGGAAGTCGGGTTAGTAAAACTCTACTAGTAGAAGACGAAGGGAATCCTTCCCCGTGGTGTATGGAATTTGTCTAGTTTGCATGGGAAAGAATAGATGCATGGTTTGAAACTCTCTATTTTGCCTTATGGGTTGGTTTGAAACTCAAACCCTTAGTTTCTCGTTAGGTTAGGTTGGGAGAAGAACTCTAAGAATCCCATATATGTATTCTTTGGTTGGTCAGAAACCATGCTCTGAGGGTCGTATAAGGAGCTGCTCTCTTTGATTGGGGTAGGTTTTATAGAAAATGGACCAAAAAAGAAAATTTTGGGCAATTAAGGGATCCTTTGCAAATGCACAAGCAGACCCTCAATGGCCACAAGGCCCACGCCAGAGTGGCTTGCCACAATTGGATCGGCAAGGCGTGGTCGAGACGGTGGCTGTGCGGATCGTCGGCCTGTCGTGGAAGTAAGCCACTCATTCACAACATGGCAAAATGCTCGCAAGTTTTCGCTCTGCTTCATTATTCCTGCCAGTTCAAAGACATGTTCATAGGATTAATGAGGACCTACAAGCGTATATAAGGGTTCATCCATGCCGAAAACAAGAAAAAATGAAATCGCAGATCGCAAAACAATGCCCATGATTATTAGAATTTCTATGTTGATAAGAGTCCATAAGCTCCTATTTAAAAAGTACAGCTAAAATATGTAAAGAGTAATAATTTAAATGGATAGATCCCATATGTATGCATGATGATTCTGTATTCATGTATAAGAGATATGCATTCACAAGAAAATATAATAAAACCGATTGTCTGCCTAAGACCGAATACTGATGAGGGGCACTGCCTGCGGTGGATACATTGCCGCAAAGATAGCTTTTTACGTATATCGAGGCCCGTTGGTCAATGACATGCATCCCATTTGGATCATTAGATGCCCTGCTTCAAGGTCCCAACAAGCACAGACTACTCATTCGTACAGCACAGTACCTTCGGCACACACAAATAGAGAACAAGTAATTCGTATTCTGGGTATATACAATTATTTCCTGTATCCGCCTAAGCGGTATTTGCAAGCATAAACATAAAAGAAAATGAAGTGCAAGGGTCGCAAAGGAAAATGTATAAAGTATATGATATGATATGATATGAGAATGTAGTACATATACATGATAGGCGGCAAGAACAAGCAAAGTACATTATAAGAGGACAATTTAAAAATATATGAAATATGATAAGAAAAGAAACATGTTATGAAAAATGGATAAGTACATGTAAAGGTTATATTTGTCATGGGCATATGCATTGGGTGGGCGAGTATTAACTTCATTATTATAGTCATCCATAGCGAATAAATGCCCATTGTTTTCTAATGGTAAGCTTGAAGACGGGAAGTGTTCTCCATCCGGGTAAAGACAGGGAAGTCGAAATAAGAAGTCCCGGACATTCCACATCAGCAACTAAGGCCAACACATCAATAGGTGCCCACCGGGAGCAGAACTTCTGGGTTTATTCAGAGGCATTGTTTTGTAAAGAATGTAAATATTGTAAATGTTAACATTTTATCTACGGTATTTCTCAGATATATTTTGTAATCCGGTTGCTACATAATATAGTACAAGTGACACGCCTAACATTATATTAAAGAAAAGCTTAAAGTTCTAAATCTCATAGTTGCCGTACAGCCTCAAATGAAGCGCCACAAGTAATTAGTAAATGTAACACCCAGATCAAGTTCGAATCCATTCTAAGCCCTGGATCGAGAAGGCACTACATTCGAACTATCCCAGAAATTGGGCACCTAATTATAGCTAATGTTTAGATGACAAAGGACTTCCTATAACAACAGGATGACCACGATAATGTTGTACACTCTGACATTCAGGCTCAATTGCCTTCAGTGAAGACTTCACAAAACCATCCCGCTACTGGATAGCTATAGGAAATCTAGAAGTGAGTGTCCGGTCATGGGCATTCTCGTAGAATCCATGTAGAAATGGACGGCCTCGCCTCGCTACTACAACTCCACAATTGAACTGAAAATTACAAGGAAGCTTTGAACAATGAGTTCTGGATCTAGGTTATGCAAGAAGAACTATCACAGCTCAAACGTAATGAAGTTTGGGGTTTAGTTCCAAAGCCCAAATATGAAAATATAATTAATACCAAGTGGATCTTCAAGAATAAGATAGATGAAGAAGGAAACATCACTAGACACAAAGATTGTCTGGTTGCTCAAGGATAACTCAAGTGGAAGGACTAGATTTTGATGAGACATTTGCACCAATAAATCGACTCAGTCAATTGCCATCGATGGCATTTGCTTCGCATACCTAAGTTCAAACTTTATCAAATGGACATCACAGCCTCTTAAACGAGTATCTACATGAAGAAGTGCTCGCCGCGTTTAACTCCAAAGGGGCTCAAGATCCCTCTCCATCCTGATCATGTTTACAAACTAAAAAAGGCTCTTTATGGACAAAAATAAGCACAAAGAGCTTGGTATGAGAGACTCACAGATTACCTCCTAAAAGGTGGTTACACACGAGGGTGAGCAGATTGTACTCTTTTCATTCGAAAAATTCAAAATGAAGTAATTGTCATTCAAATTTATATGGATGATAGTCTTTGGGTCCACGTCCCAACACCTAGAGGAATAGTTTGTAAGACACATGAGCACAAAATTTGAAATGAGCTTAGTCAAGGAACTTACATACTTTCTGGTTCTTCATGTAAGACAAACCAACTCAGGGATCTTTATCTCACAGGAAAAATAAGCTAAGAACTTAGTCAGTAAGCTCGGACTTGGTACAACCAAACATTAAAGGACCCCAATAAGGACACATGACAAGATTACTAAAGATGAAGCAAGGAATAATGTTGATTCGACTCTCTATAGAAGCATGATTGGAAGCTTGTTGTACCTTACTACAAGTCGTCTGGATGTATGTTATAGCATGGGAGGTTGTTCGCGATACCAAGCAAGTCCTAAGGATAGTCATCTTCTTGCAGTCAAGAAGATCATCAAATATGTTAGCAGAATAGTGAACTATGGTATTTGGTATACCTGAGACACCACGTCTAGCCTAATAGGATACTATGATGCTAATTGGCCTGGAAACTTGAACAACAGATTGACTACTTCTAGTGGGTATTTCTTCCTTGGCAGCAACCTTATGTCTTAGTTTAGCACAAAACTACATATCACTTTCCACAATCGAGGTCGAATACATAATAGATGGTAGTAGTTGCACACAACTCATTTGGATGAGGAATATGCTTAAAGACTATGGCTGCCTCTCGGGAGAAGTCCCATCGACTCACAAGACAACCACGTTACACCAATATCTCATGTGTCCATTTGAACAGTCTGGGGTCAATACGCCAACAGCAAAAGGTACCCGCCAAGACGCTAAAGAACTCTGTTTCATTGAGCAGAAGTATTTGATCTAGTCAATGTATCCACCAAAAAGATCAACTGGCTGACATTTTCACTAAAGGGTTGGATGCTTCCAAGTATGAATTGTGGAGTAGATGAGGTCCCTTCAATCCACAAAGGAACCCACCTTTAAGGCTTTCATCCCTTGCCTAAAAAGTAATACAGGGTGGGCCAGAGCGGTATCTTCTTGCTTCATTTCTTAAAGGATATTTTTGTCGAAGACATAAACAAAGGGGGAGAATGTTGGGTTTGAAATTATTCGTATCTTCATCTCAAGGGTTCTACAAGAAGATAGCTACTTCAGAGATCGAGCATAATGAAGATTTATTGAAATAGAGGTGAAGTCCTTGGTGGAACTAGGAAGTACTTCGAACTAAGACAATCTTGTGTTGTAGGGATGTGCCAAACATGAGATGTCCGTACTAGAAGAATAGTAGTCAAGGGATCACGCGGATTACACAGTCGAGGCTAAGAACTGGAGCAAGTAACTAATGGGCTTGAGATTTTCGGGGCAAGTGGATAACTAATTCAAATCACAAGCACCTTGACTGCCTAAGCCGTCAAAACCAATTAAAACCTTTAGGATTCATTATGACAGGATTCTTGATTAGCAAGTGTCCTATTTCCAATGAGATAGCTTAAAGGAAATAACCGAAAATAGAAGGTAGGGTTGGAGTCATATTAAGATAATGATCCAACCTTATCTAGACTTTCAAGACTAATTAGCAAGACTATAAATTTAGGGTGTTAGGAAGTTCTCAACATGGATTTTCAGAAGCAGGGCTTGAAGAAGAACAACGAAATCTGGACATGCTGAAAGAGTGTGGAGTGCAAATACTCTGACAGGTGATTTGCACTCAAGTTCTCATCTGTGAAAGATCTTTATACTCTTCATCTTATATCACGTAACGCTGGTATGGGTGTGCGATGCTTGTAGAGGAATTGTGGAGTTTATTCACTCCACCATGAGTGCATCAGGGTTTCAAAATGGTTGGGCGTGGTAGAGAGCGAGCCGCACCACATGCACTAATCAGAACTAATCGACTACGAAATCCTTGCATCTGCATAGCCCCCTTGTAGGATGCAAAGGCAAGGTCGGTCGAACCACGTGAACGACAAGGCAAGGCTTTTTCTTTATTACAAATATATTACATATGCTCCGCACACACTAAGTCCTACATAGGAGTTCAAACATACTACCCTAAAGTTCATACGAGATCATTGTCCAAACATCAAAGACTATGACCTAGAACACACACTTATATCTATCAATTTATTTTGATATAAATTCAATTTTAGAGATTTTATAAAATATGAATAAATTATTTTTAAAATAAAGTATCCAAACAAGTTTTTTTGTTTTTAGCTTCTAAACAAACACTCTTGTTTAAAAAAAAGAGATTTTCTTAAGTCCATTCTATTATCCAAATAAGTTTTCTGTTTTTGGTTTTTAAACACTCTTTGTTTTCAAAACAGAAAAAGGAAAAGCCAAAGATTGTTTTTTTTTTTCTGTCTTAAAAACAAGTTTTTAAGAATAAGACGAAATGAGCCCTTGATTTTTTTTTTTTTTTCATTTTTCCTTTTTTTCAGTTTCATAAAAATTAAAATCAAACTTGATATAAAATTTTTAAAATTATCAGACATATCTGACAATATTTATTAAAATAATTAAAAAATAATTATCCTTCAAAACACTCAATAGATAATAGAAGACATCTCAAATTTTTTTGGAGGTGGTATGTGGTTAGATTTGGGCCCATATTTAATAAAGAGTCCATCAAACTACTCAAATTCAACACAAGGCTATGTATTTTGATGTGACAAAATACTTTCCACTATGTCCCCTCCTTCTCACCACACACTGCACCTGTGCATCCGTCGCCCACCCAAGACCCCAACTACCCCACCCAGGCTTTCTTTTGTTTTTTTAATAATCGGTCTATAACGTTTTTTATGCCTTTTCATAGAAATCATCCTTCAAATAAATAAAATTTTATAATTTGTAATTAATTTTATAAGAGAATTTTTTTTAAAAGAATAAGATAATATCTTATTTTCATTTAATTTTAAATTTTAGAAATTAGTTAATTAATATTTTTATTTTCTCTTATTAGATTTTTAGTTGTATAACAAATCGACTTACTATATAAATATATTCACCCCATAGTAATATGCTGAGCTAAATTAATATTTTGCCAATATTGTACCTTTTTTAAAAATATTAGATATCTTCAATTTATTTAATAAAAAAATGAATAATAATACTTGAATATTTAAAGTTTGATAGAAATATTATTCACTTTCAAATATTACTTTTAAAATTAAAAACTAAAATGATTATTGCCAATTTTTTTTTAATAGTCAATATTTTTATGTTACAGATTAAATTTATTTAAAAAATAATTCGACTTGGGAATAGTATTTTTATTTCTATTTTTAAAATTTTAAGGTTTATCCTTTCAAAAAAAAAGTTATTAAATTTTAAAATATAAAGTATAAAAATAAAATTATAAATATTATCATATAAAAATTATAAATAAAATTTATTTTTGAATAGAATATATATATAGTATATATATATATATATATATATATATATATATATATATATATATATATATATATATATATATATATATATATATATATATATATATATATATATTAAATTATATTATTTACTATTATTTAGTACTTATTTGTATAGCTTTAAAATTATTTATTGTTATAAGTGAATGTATTTATATATTAAAAATTCAAAAGTTAATTTATTTTACTTTATTTATTTATTACTCCAAAACAGAAATCTAATAAAAAGTTGAATAAATAAATTTTAAAAAATAAAAGTTATTAATTAAGTATATTTTCAAAATAAGTAAAAATAAGATATTTTCTTATAAGATGTAAAAAAGATATTATGTTATAAAATTAATTAAAAATCATAAATTTAGTTTATTTAATAGATGGTCATACGAGGCTGTGCGGCAGTAGGGGAGAGAAGGGAGTTGGGCTGGGTGACTGTGGGAGCAAAATACGATTAGGTGGTTGGGGCTCAAGGTAGTTTTGCGGGCTCCAAAATTTTTTTTCTAGCCTTGTTAATTTTACTTGTTATGGGTTTTGAGGCTCTTTTTTATGCTTTCATAAACTCTTTATAGATATTTGGGCCCGATCTACCCCTGAATCATGCTCCCTTTTTTTTTTTTTTTTTGACAGAATCTCAAATTTGTTTTCAAAACAAAGTTTATCCCGTCAAAAGTTCGTTAATTATCTTTGTTTCTTATTCAAAATGGTTACAAATACCACTTAAATTAGTTCTCTTAAAATTTATATACCATCATCTTTTAATATTAGCTATTATCCTTCTGATTCTTTGAATTAATATAAATACTTCTTTTTTTTTTCACCAAACCAAAAGAAAAAAAAAAGAGCATATGGGTCAAAACTTAAAGAAAATCCTACAAAATTGACACATGCAAATTGAGAGTTTCCTATTTTTACACCCTATCAATTCTTCTTCATACATCCCATTTCAGAATTAAAAATTGGGATGTAATATATATGGGGTGTATAGAGAAATGGATGGGGTGTAAATAGAATGTCTCAAAAATTGGAAAGAAAAATAGAATAGAAATGAAGGTGAATCACAATAGTCTCTCATATGGAAAGAGGCTTCAAACATTACCATTTTAAAACTTCCTTATGATAATAACAATTATTATAAATATCGATTTAAGTCAATTTTTTTTATTATTATAATTGATAAATAATTAGTACAACAGTTCTCTAGAACATGGAATCTAAGAAGAAAATTTGACAGACGGTATCTCCCCGGAAGCCTCAACAAAAACTGAATACTCAGATTTTATTTCATTTCATTTCTGAAATGTGAGTCTATGAAATCTTCAGTGTTTGGCCCTCTGGAAAGCCGAAAGAGTAGATGAACATGTTTTCTACTGACTAACTAACTAGCCTATGATCTGTATGAATCTATGATTCTATGTTAATCTTTAAATCTAAGTTTTTCAGCTGGATAAACACCAGTTACTTTACCTCCCTCTCTTTTTTGTGATGACAGCTCCATACCTTTTACCTTCCGTTCATGGTTGCGACTAGATTGGATACTTGGTTCTCCCGCTTCATCTCTGCTACTTCTCCTCCTGCAGGGGAATTGCAATACATAAATCAAAGGAAGGAAGGAAGGAACCAACCCAAACAAATTCAGTTACTTGTTCGGCAAGTCCTCGAAACTCTAAAGCACACAAACCTTAGATGAAGCAACAGTAGCACTGAACCAAAAACTGCTGTCCCTGTTACCACTGATTTCAGGAGTGGCCTTTTCTGGGATTTGTTCTGTGGTATTCCAGTGGATATATCCTCCTTCCTATGTGAAGCTTCCACTGTACTTACATCCATCTTTTCTTGTTTCTTTTCTTCGTCCTATAACCAAGGCACAGTGTAGGTGAATGTATAGAAAATAAATTAGTCGTATCAGAAGTTCTGAAACTCGAGTGGAGAAATGCGCAAAGGAAACAGAGTATGAGATTGTAGTTGTTACCTGGCTGCTCGCTTTACGCAAATTCTCCACACAATGAAGACGGTTTTCAGGAACTGCACGTGCTTCTTGATCTGTTGATTTACCAACATCTTGTGAACTTCCAGCTGTTACACAGGCATACCTTTCTAACTTAGATTCATATGGTTGAACACAGTTATCCACTTCAATCACGTTTGCTGAACATGGACTCTGGCAATGCTTGAAACCATCACTGCAATCTGCATGGCTACGTTTGTTCCGTTTTTCACTGTCTTGATATGCTATAATATGAGGTGATGCATTTGAATCTTCACATATTCTACCAAAATAAGATGCTTGAAGAACTTCATTCGGGTACTTTTCAATATGATGATTTGATTCGGTCATGGTTCCACCAACAATCATCTTTCCATTGTCTGCAACAACAGAGCGTATATCATTAAGCCATAAGTAATGATCTGAAGCTTTACTTGAGAGCAATCAGAAAATTTCTTGCAGAAAACATTTAATGAAACAAATTCAGCAGAAATTTTATGATCCTTATTTCCAGATGTTACTATGGTTGTTGCACATTTGTGTTCAACATTCCAATTAACAGGAATCAAATGAAGAATGAGAGACTTACCTGCGAGATCTCCGATTTGATCTAGATATTCCAATGCTGAACTATCAGTTATATTTTCTTGTCTGACCATGTCCTGAGATTTACATACTCCCATCAAACAACTCCTGTTCACCAAGTCTGCCTTCTGACTCTGCAATTCCGGAAACAGGACTTTAACTGTTCTCAAATCATCTTCTTCATCTGATTGATCTTCAAAATCCAAGTGCCGCACCCTACTTGTCACAGAACCCAGGCTTGCTGCAGAAGACTCTTCTTCTGCATCTTCAAGATTATCAGAGTGTATCCTTCCAAATCCATTTACAGAATTCTGTCCTGGTGAGTTTGATCCACAACAATCACTACTTGTTTCCAATTTTAGCATTTCATCATCTCCATCAAACAAAACAAGACCACAATCATCAGTCCCATGGACAATTAAATCAGGAATT
Source organism: Tetrastigma voinierianum (assembly GCA_016808115.1). Lineage (NCBI taxonomy): Eukaryota > Viridiplantae > Streptophyta > Magnoliopsida > Vitales > Vitaceae > Tetrastigma > Tetrastigma voinierianum. The sequence continues at coordinate 440,059 of JAEQBH010002992.1, read as the reverse complement.
GCTAAATCAGGGGAAATATGACCTTTATCCAATGAGCTGCCACTTTTAGAATCCCCCACATTGCAAGTACCATTTCCCAAACAAAGATCAACGTGAATATGATCCAGCGCATCAATTCGGTGGTCATGTCTTACTCTTCTATTTATATGTGAACTACTCCTGGTCCTTAACTTGAGTTCAGAATCAACCCGTGACAGTAACGAGATGTTATCTGCTAGATGATTCTCCGTCACACAATGTGAGCAAAGAGATCCCATTGGTTCATCTGAACATTCTGATTCATATTGACATTGTGTACATTCATCTTTGTCTTGATCTTGAATTTCCAATTGAAATTCATTACATGCAGAAGTGTAACTTCTGAAAACTGATGATACTTCTTGTGAATTTTCTAAATCCAAGTTGATCGGTGATGTGAAATCAGAAGCACAGTTCATGGATGGACTGTGAGATTGAAATCCCATATAATTGCTTTCTGTGTAGGAGTCCTGGGAATATGAGTCATAGTCCCCGGCACCAGCTGCAGCAGAGCTTTTCTACAGCGAAAGTGTGAACAATTAGAATACACTTGATTGTATTAATAAGCAGATAGGAGTACAAGATGCAGTTTAAACTATAAACTTTGGGATGCTCTTTTTCTTTTCTAATTTCCTTTTTTCCTTTTCTTATAGTAGATACCGTCCTTTAGCAACAGTACCCTTCTTTGCCTCAACAAATGGACTGGCATACCTTCCCGTGCGTCATTTTCAGATCCTTGTTTTGATTGTAGCTATCAGAACTCGAAAAGCGGCACTGGGACAGCTCCAAGTTTTTACGGATGCAACCAACCATATTTGTTGGCATGGCTACTGTGTAAGTAACAATATCAAAATCTGGAACCTACAACAATAATTTTCAATTATTTTCCTAGCAGTTTAAAAATAGAATCACCATGAACACAGACAAAAAATAATTATTCTAAAAAATATTTCAAAAAAGAAATTTAAATTTAAATTACTTACATCTAAATTTTTTGACCTAGCTTTCTTTGAGAGTGAACGTATACACATACAAACTTTTCGAGTATTTCTTTTCTCAACAACATCTGATGGAGAGAAGAGATCGATGCCTGTCAACCCCACAATTTTGCTGATCTACAGATGCAAGAAAAGGATAATGTCAAAAAACCACACCAAATTGGTTGGATATTAGATTTAGACTTTTGAGAGACAAATCTACACTTCATTAATTGATCATAAAAAAAACCTTAGGCTTCCATGTGGTAGTTTATACATACAAGTTACACGAATCACAATCACCATAGTCTAAAACAATTTAGTTTTTCCCAATTCAACTAAAGACTAAGTACCAAACACCAACTCAGACCTAAAAATAGCATAATGTTAGGCCCTAGAATTAAATTTCTATTTTTATACTCGGTTATTGATGTTGCAAGATTTTTTTATTTTTTATTGATAGGATATAAAACTAATCTCAAGGTCAAACCAAGGGTAAAAACCATCAACGGGAGAATCAGAAGAGGCCAAAAACATGGAAAACAAACCGAGCCTGAATAGGGACTAGTAATAATCGTTGAAAAGCACTTACATGGCTAGTCAGTGCTAAGTGGTTATAAGTTATGACTAAAGATGACTGATTTTAACTAATTAGAAAAATCATAGACATATGCATGTGTCTGAGATGGACATAAATCATCCCACAAGAAAGCTTCAGAACAACATGAATTTTGACTTGCTTGTCAGTTCACAGATGTGAACAATGTCAATACCAGCTGGTGTGTCTCATGCTGTAATGCATCACAAAATGCTAAAAAAACACAAAAAAAAAAAAGCCATGACAGTTCATTGTTCCATAATTGCCTTCCTAAAAGAAGAAATAAGGGAACAATTAAATTTTCTTGAGCTTGCCAATAACGGTTTTCCAAAGAAAAAGTGCCCTGTACAGCAGTTCACACAATCTGAATCGCAGACAGAGGGTAAAAGTAGAATGTGTTCATTTCCGAATTGGCAAGAAGACATATTGTTGGAAAGTCCACATGATTCAAAGTTATAATGAACTACATATTTTGTATTTAGTTTTGGCTAACTTCTAATATAGTATTTTTTTTTTCCCTTTACTGTGTGAATCTAACCAATCTGATTCCTGAATTTTAGGAATTAGAGAACTAGCTAACTATTTCCATTTTCGTGTAGAAGAGAACTACCATATCATGTACTGAAGAAATAAGATTAATTATTCTTCTTCATCATTATGTTATCAGAGCTGTAAGAAAACTTCCTGCCTTTGTTGCCACTGAATTTTTTTTCTAATATTGCATGGCCTTCTTTGCCAGTAAAACACCACTTTGCTTTCTTTTTATCCATCAGTAGCTCCTTTTTTCTTTGTTTCAACTGTCAAAGGCATGATATTCATATTAAACCCAAATCCTACAAACTTTAGCTTTTAGGAAAGTTAGTCGTTTAATACGGTATCAGAGCTTAGTTTGGTAGGAGGTCCTGGGTATGAGCCCACTTCTCTGTAATTTATTCCCCATTTGTTAATTTGAAAGTCCATGAAGGACTCTATTTCGTTTGTTTAACTCTCCACGTGCGGGTATGGGGCTGCACGTGAGGGAGGGTGTCAAAGGTATGATATTCATATTAAACCAAAATCCTACAAGCTTGAGCTTTTAGGAGAGTTGGTCGTTTCACATCAACCTTTTCTTCTCTCCACATTCCTACCACCAATCATGTCAAAAACATCAGAAAAATCTCCAAACTCGGTTTCAAATGTAAACCCCCCAACAACCTCATAGGAGTGTTGAGAGAAAAGGAACACTCTAATGCTCATTAATTTACAAAAAGAGATAACATACAAATTTATACTCTAGTGTTAGGGTAAAAGAGGAAACAAAGTTAGAGTCAAATTAGGAGAATAAAGAGAAAAGGAAAGGAAAAGATCCCTAAAAGGATTAGGAAACTAATCCTTAACACTACCCCTCAAGTTGGAGCATATAGGTCAAAAACACCAAGCTTGTCACATATATACTTTATCCTAGGACCTCTGTGAGACTTAGTGAAGATATGTGCTAGTTGGTCTGATGTAGGATAACCTTGGAAAGGTTGTCTACAAGCAAGGTGGGTGAAGAAGGGTTTTTTATAAATTAGGGTTTAGGGAAAAGGAACAAGGGTAAAATTTAAAATATATAGATAAGAGATGTGATAGGGAGATTTTGATATTAAAATAGAAAGAATGTACTAGAAGGGGATAGGCAGAAACCTTAGAATCTCACTAAGGTTTTCTAGGAGTCTCACCTAGAGAGCCAATGGAGTCTCACCCTTAAGAGTCAATGGAATCTCACCATTGAAAGTTGCAAAGATTGCAAAAGATAAAATATTATTAGTCTAAAAAATTTGACTTACATCAATTAGCCTTATTTATAGGCTTCTCTAAGAAATCCTAAATGTACTAAAATTCTAATAACCTAATACGATTCAAACCCTAATTTGATTCTAACAAAGAATCATAATTTGACTCTAATTGATAATCTTAATTTAAATTGAAAATCATTTTCTAACTAATAATCATAATTTGATTCAAACTACTAACCCTAATTTGACTCTAATTGCAGCTAATAAAAATTCTCTTTTTTTATGTTTATCTTAAATCTATCTGCATCATAATCACCTCCATGGATGTTACATTCATAGAACACAAGTACTTTTTCCCTAGTCCTCTTCAAAAGAATGCTTTGATGGATGATAAGGAAGATGTCTCTCTCTAACTTAGCTATTACTTCTCCTACTAGCACTATTGATACCGCTTATCAACCTACCAACTCAACAACTCCAACCCACCCATACCTCCATGTCAAAGTCCAGTGGTGAGATGTTGAAGAAAGTTATTTCTTCAATGACCCAACCACTATAGGTTTACTCAAAGTGAAAGCTACCCATGCCTAAGTCAATGCACGTCTAAGCATATTTCAAAGTCGTGGTATTGGTCACCAATTCAGAGGATCCTAAGACATATCGGTATCGGTGTATCAATTTGGTTTCGATTGATAAATAGAAAATAAGATAATTCTATTTAAGACATACATAAATTAAGATAAATAGAAAGCTCAAAAAATTGTAAACTGTTATATAAATTATTAGAAAATAGATGCCATTAAGTGAAATAAAGAATTAATAAAATAAAATTATTTAATACATCATTCTATTTAAATTATTATAGAAGCATTCACCAAAAGAATTACAAAATTATGAGATAATTATTACAAATATGTGTATTATAAAATTAATTAATTTTATCTAAGAAATGAAATATATAAAAATAATTATAATTATTAGATTATATTACAATATTTGTAAAATTATAAATTATTTTAACATTTGATATTAAAAAATAATATTACATGCTAAGTTAGATATTGATTAAAAAGTATTTTGATTTTTATCTTCAAATTATCTATAAATTAATTTAAATAAAAATGATTATTTTTTAATAAAAATAATTAATTAAATTAATTTTTATATAAAATTGGAGATAAAAATTAAAATATTCTTTTGAGTAAATAATATTTTTAATATCATATGCTAAACACAGTTTATATTATTAATATTATAATTCAATATATAATTTATGAATTACCTCATCTAACCGCATAGGCACTTACTCACCATCTCCTCTCATTTAATAAATCAGATTTGGCAAAAAGCTAAATTTCTCATAGACCTCTCCCTTCTTGCTGTCCCCTATTTTTTCACTATCCTCCCACATGCTTCGCAACAGCCTGCAACCTTCCTTGTACCACTCCCACTATCACCATCCAGTCACTACACCGCGCACCACTGCACCATTCTAATCTCCCACCATCCAATCGCGTCCCAAGCCCCAACACAACCTTCAAAACAACTCAATGAGAGTTGCCTTGTCTTTTCCACTCGCCATCCCGACATTGTCTTGGGTTAGAAAACTACTTGATCCAGGTGCAGTAGTGAATAAGTATTGATTTTCAGTCCTTTTGAAGAGGAATCTCATATTTCTCAAAAAAAAAATTAATTTTTTTATGTGATGGGTAAGAAATGACTAATAATATGTTGAATCGTTCTTTTTCTTCAATAACATGACCGAGTCGACCGAGTTAACTCAGAATTTTGACTGAATCATCCGAGATTTTCCAATTCAAGTCGAGCCTGTTATTGTATCGTATCTAGTATCAGACTTGGCATAACCAACTTCGAGGCGGATACGACTCCACCAAGTCATACCGAGATCGACTGAGTTTTTGAACCCCAGGACTAAGAATCTGGTATTGTACCAGGTACTAAAACTTCAACCTCACCTTTATTGTCACCATCTACACCACCCCCAATAGTTAAAAATCTACACTTTATTATTGCCCTTAGAAAAGGAACTAGAAAGTGTACCTAGCATCCCATCTCTAATTTTATTTCAATTCATAAATTGTCACTAATGTTTTCAAAATCAGGCCAAATTGTCCAGCCCAACCAGTTGGACCACTGGTTAATAGCTTTTTCAATTTGGTTCACTATACTTTTTTTAATAAGCCAGTTCGGTTCACTATATTGAATCGTTTTAACTCTAAACTAGTACGAAATCATTCAAACTGACAATTGGACCACCAAACTAGACAAAGTTTTCAATTCTTAAGGAACTAGACAAGTTACTTCAGCCCAAAATGCTATAGGGCCTCCACAAATTACAAAGTCCAATTGATCTTCCAAGGCTCGCAGCCCACTCCACCAGCCAACTTGTCTACTAGCTATTTTTACATCACAAGCAGTCCACAACTTTACAATGTGGGATGTGGAATTGACTATAAATTGATTTTTAAAGACAAGGAAAGAGACAGACAATCAACAAGGGGCTTTGAATCAGGAACATGCATGTGGAAAAATAAAGGCTGAACCACTTGACTATGGATCCTTTTAGAAATAATATTGTACAATAAACATATATAAGATACTTGTGTTTTTCAAATTTTACCATTAAACAAATGCAAATATTTACACTCACATTTATTTTTATAATAATTATTAAATTGTAAATATTAAAAATAGAATATATTAATGAATATAATTTGGGTAGGGCTTAGTTTGACAACCAACCTTTTTTTTATACGTGTTAAGTGTGTTAGAATAAAAGAGGTATATAGGATATATACAAGGGACCAAAAAACTCAAAAGAGGCATGAGAATACAAAAGCCATCAGTCTTGACCTACAAAGAGCCTATCCAGTACACAACTCTAACAATGATAGCAATTTGCCACTAATATATATTCTTATCCAATCCCAAAAAAGATATAAGAGAACTATTAACCATTTTATCCAAACTTTCATAGTTATCTGAAGCTCTCTTATTTCGTTACCTAAAAGGTCCAGACCACATATTATGGAGCAACCTTCCAAGGCTCCATGCTAACTTAAAAAAACACTCTAATTGAAGAGTACATCACCAATGTAAACAAAACAAAACAATAATCAACTGCCACAAAGTACATGCTTTTATATAATAAAGAAGAATGTGAGCAACACAAATTTCTTCTTCTTTACAAATGTACCATTTGTTAGGAATCCTCCAACCCTGCTTTCTGAGCTTCTATGGTCCAAATCCTCACCCAAGTAGCCTTCAAAACAAAGAAGCTAAACTCTCATTAGAACCCAAGAGTTCCAAATAATGTCATGAGGGAAAGGCTTTGATCCCCTATTTAGCAAGGAGGAGTAACAAGATTTAATAGAGAAGTCACCATTCTTTAACCCTAACCACACCATAGTATCCTCAGAGTCCAAGCTAACGGACCACCAACCTATTCAAGTTACAACCCTATGTATAACTGCAAATTAAAGTTAAAACTCAACTAGTACTTCCATTAACTTCACCAACTCAATCAACCTCACTAGCCTAACCAACTCAAGGTTGAAAAAATGAGATTAAATTTAGGTTTGGATCAAGTATCTTCGGTCAGAGGTCAGGTTGGATTAAAATTAAGTTAAATATTTTATAATTCGGGATGGACTTAATTGTGCTACTAGGCAATAATAGCAATTATAAGAACACTTCTATTCTAGACAATAGCAATAATAACAACAGTAATAATTATATTTGAGTTAAATGTTTCATAATAATATTTATGGAATTGAGTAGGATGTTTCAAAGTTTGGTTGGACTAGCAACAGGCTCAAGTTCAAGCTATGTATAATCATGACTTAATGATGGTTTGAAAATTATAACACTGTTCCTCTTCAAAAGTAGATTAGTATTTCTCAACAGCAATAATAATTCAAAATAAATTTTCCACACGCAAAAAGATTCTAATATAGTGCAATGAATTTCCCATGCTACAAATATATATATATATATATATATATATATATATCAAATAGTGCATATTTTCCAATTTACATCTTTTTACACGTATGAAACTCATAATCATTTCTATATTTGGCTCATGACCTTTGTGAGACAGAGATCACAAATCCAAATATTGATACTGATATTATCAAAGCTCCACTTGAATTTTTGTCTTCAAAATAATCTAATATAGTATAAAAGGTTTTTTTCAGTAACTGTAAGTATACTTTTCTAATCTGGACAATGCCTTCATTAATTATATTATACCATTAATATTGTGAAGAATAATGATTATTTAAAAACATTACATGCAAGCAAAACTTGTCCTGATTTTCATTTGGGTTAAATGGTTGTCCATATCTGAAATCGCCACACAGAAGGAAAGGTAGAATAGTTGAACTTACCTTCAAAAAGGAATCAACATTAGAGTAAGGCCTATACCTCCCACTGCTCTTCCTACTTGAAACTGCCTTATATGCTTTCAGATGTTTTACCTCCATACAGTTTGCCAACAGCATTTTCCATACAACTTTAGAGACTTCAAACCTATAACACAAAACAAGAAAAGTTTAAACTATTTACAACAGTTTAGATAAGTAACAATGTACATAAAAAACTTGTCAGCCTTTCGGATAATTATTAATACATTCAACCCATTAGAATGCATTAGTATTCTATTATATATCTGATTGCCTCCAAAATTAGTGCCTCAACATGGGTTAACATATATAATCTCAGACATGAGGAGAAACATATGTTCTTATAAAAATATGACCGTAACTCATTGAAGTGATAACAAAACCCAGTTTAAGGTTTAGGGCTTCAGCCAGCCTGCTTGCCCTGGACCAACAACTCCTTATTTTCTAGAAATATAAGGTATAGCTAGGAGAAATGGTCCTTGGACAGCTGTCATGGTATTGAATTCAGATAATAGCTTCTTATTATTCCAGAGGGACATGTGAGCTATTAAAGTTGTGCAATATGCTAGGATTATCCATAGCCACTCCTTAATTATAGAGCCTTGTTGAAGAAGCGCTCCACACCTATTTTACTTTTTTCAAACAATTTTATTCTTGAAATTTATATCATCTCCTTTTTTTCTTTTTCTTTTCTTTTCTTTTCTTTTTTTTTTTTTTTTTTTTTTGTTGTTGTTGTTGTTGAATGTTCTTTTAAATGTTTAGAATCCTAAATTTGTTGATTGGATGGATTTTGGATCATATTTTATGAAATTGATATGCATCTTCACTTTGCTTAGATCCATGCTTTGTGTTGTGCCTTGAAGCTAAGACGTAAGAGACTTTTATGCCTTAGGTGCACCTTATGTCTTTTAGAACTATTTTTGTAAGACAAACACATGACTTAATATGTGATTTTAACATCTTTAGTATGTGTATGATAATATCATAATAAAAAAAATTTATCTTTTTTGTCTTTTCAAATTTCTTCAACTTGCACAAGATTAAGAAAAGTAACAAAATATGAATTAGATAGGTCAATCTTTGGAAATGCTAGAGTGGGTCTAGCCATCAAGGACGAGATTAGTATCGCAGGAAGGCCTAAAGCTGAGGGTTTATCCAACTTTCTACAAAGAGGATTCTATGATAGACCTACCTTGGATAAATAAGGACAGAAGGTTGTGGAGATTTTATGGATGATTGTGCCAAATTTTTTACATTACTATAGAGTTCAGGTGTTCATTCTATATGATTCCTCGAGCAGCTAATCATATGGAAGATATGCTAGCAAAACAGGAAGTCAATCAATTGATTTTCCCAAGCTTTTGAGTTCATACTTGTAACCATTTCTTGATATACATTTTCCAATAGTGGTTGTGATAAAGATTTCTCATTCTTCTTGTATTTACTCAATCCAGGATGAAAACATGTCTATTTCTAACAAAAAAGAAGGCCTCGAGAATCAAGTAGATCTTCTTGTTCTTGGCTAAATTTTCATTTGTGTTGATAATTTTTGAAATTGTATAAAATATTTAGGTGCCTTTTTCATTTTTTGTTTCTTTTACAAGTATAGAGATGACACTATTAAGAAGAAATAAAGGTAAGAATTCCAGGTATACATAAAATTAAAGAGTAAAAGCATGTACTTTGTCCTTGACAAGGAGATGAACAATCCCAAAGGTCAAAAAACTCCTTAATTGTTCCACTATTCCAAATCATTCAAATGATAACATAGTAAAAGTTTCCAATAGATGGTTGGGAAACTAGTCAATCCCAAATATAAACAACTTTGTGCACTAAAAGATGCAACTAAGAGTTGCCATCAAGACAACCTTTCAGTGACCATAACCTCCAACCACTAAAGGAACACCCAGGTAAGAATAGAGGGTCCACAACAAAGAGAGGAGAGTAAAAGCCAAACTAAGTAATTCTTGAATTATATAACAATTGATGAACCAAATACGCTCCCAGTCTCATCTACATATGCAACATCAATAAAGAAAAACATGAAATCTTATTCACCAAATGATCAACAATTCAAAACCTTACCTTGTAGAAATTCCATTCTAGCATTGCCAACAAACCAATGATTTAACATCAAGGAAACCTTCTTCCTCCCCATGTCCCATGTCGAAAGCATTTTGGTACATACCTGAAGAGGATCCATCTGATGACAGCCTCACAATACTCCACAGTCTATCTAATTGCTCACAGGATGTAGAGATCACTTGTTGGAATCACCCACCAAAAAACACACAGCTCAAGAACTTCTCTGTAACTCTCTAATTGCTTGGAGAATGAGAATTTTTATATGGAGTAGAGACTTTCACCCTGGAAAATCTCTATTACTCTGACTCTGATTAGAATAAGGATAGCATATCCCCCAATTGGGCCAGCCCTCTATGGGTGCTCCAATTGGGCCCATCCAACATCCCTACAGTACTCTATCAGATAACATGATAAGCCATCCACCAAGTCGATCAACCTCAGAACCATTTCTTCTTTTTTTACATGAAACATCACTATGCTCAATCAGCCCAGAAAATTAAGGCACCCAAAGAAAATAACTTATTAGTCAAAACCATCTAATATCACAAATGAACGGACAGAACCATAATTGGATCCTACTTGCTGTAACTTTTTCCAAATACCATAGAACCCCATGCTGAAGGACTGCCTATCAGCAGAAAAGCTGTCCTTAAATCTCAAACCATGTGTAACACCCGGAGCACCTCAGGTTCAGATCACACAGGGAAAAACAGAAGTTTGTTATGCAATTTGCCTTCTTTTTCCATGGTTCCTATGCAGAAGTGTCAGGTCATAGTTTCACAAATATATCTCTTAACCACTAATGAACCAAATCCTCCACAAATCAATCGATCACTAGTCACTAACTGGCTTAGGTTCTTGGGTGGAAACCTTTCAAGGGTCCATTCAACATGCTTTTCACTTGACTCAGCTTTCTTGTTGCAAACATTCTGCATACTTTTTATCAGTTGGCTCTAAGTTATTCAGATCAAGAACTGGAACAACTTCTTTTTCAAACCATCAATCATCATGGGATCCTAACTCACAATTAACATAATATCAACACAAAGAAATGGCAATGAAGCTGCTGCCAGAAAAATTTTATTCTTTTAACTCCTTTTTTCACCAAAAGAATTTTGTCCTCCAATGGGTTTTCATTGCCATTCTTTTTTAACCTGAACACCCACTTGTTTTACAATTTTTGTACCCTCTAGAAGCTCAATCAACTCATAAATAACATTTTTCATGGATATCATTCCTCATAACCTTCATTCAACATTCTTGTCCTCATGAGAATATGCTTTACAAACCTTCTGACTTAAGATTCTATACTCTCTTGCTAAGGAAATTATTACTCTCACTTAACAAACCTCATGCTTTTTCATGCAAAGCTAACCATTTTTGTTAAATCATCCCTACTATTTGAGGTGTTGGAAAGGTTTATTATGAAAAAAGCTAAAAGACCTACCAAAATAAAAATTTAGGCAGCATCAGGGTTTGATCTTTGGACATGCTGACATGGCATGTGACATTGAATGTAAAAAGTCTACCTTCTCGTATTACACACCTCCTATTCCAATTTGGAGATATTTCACATTAATGTGAAACTAAACCCAATAAGAAATTTTTAACCACCCTTGCAATCCCCCACAAAAACTAGGCCCTTAATCTCATACAATTTCTACCTTCTAGGCCTCTCAGTCAGAAAGAATGAAAAGAAACTACATTTTTAATATTTTGGAGAGAAAACTTTCTTCAATTATCTATACAAGTGCTACTTTTACATTATATCATGTTATTTTGTCCCTTTGAGCATCCTTTTTTCAGAATAGGATTTTGCATCATCTACCTGAACCAAAAATACCTGCACTCAAAATAATAATATAAAATTAAGGAAACATAGCATCCAATGATCGTGTATTGGGCACAAGTCCACAAAATATTAAGAAATTATTGCAAATATTTATTTTACAAACATAAAGATTACGCTTCCACAATTTAAAAACACAACAAGGACATTGTTGGTAATATATTCTACAAGCAATAATGGGTTCATGTCAAATAAAGGGAGGTTTTTCTATCAGAAAGGTTCTGTTAAGAAAAAGGTAGATTCAAAAGAAACATTTAAAAAAAAAACATGCCACAACCATCATCCATGTGATGGAATAAAATATATGAAAAGGAAGCAAGAGCATACAGCAGTTCCCCATCAGCGAGTAAATCAGAAATATTCAGATGCTCATCTAGTCTTGTCTGCAGGACTTCTCCAAGCCATATTCTTGTTTGAGTCTGTATGCCACAAAGAAAGAAATCACATTCAATAGGGAAGAATGATAAGAAAATTCTAGCAAACAATTCATTGTTTTGGTTTTTATTGGTTCCCATGATTTCTTTACTTTCTTGATTTTGTTAATCTAGTCATTTAGCGTCAACCAATATAAACTCAGGACATCTTGCCCCTTTTGAGGATACTACTGGGATTTCAGATTATTCTGAACTTATGTACCACGCATTGAAAAGGCCGAAACTAAAAGTACTTTCTTGGGCAATAAATTCCTATGACACTTAACATTGCCAACCATGGAATCACTTAGTCTAGCCAAGCATGTGCTTGATTTGAAAGAGAAACAATTAACTCCATAGCAAGAAAATTTGTCAAGGAAATATATTTCTACTAGAAGGCTTTTCTGAAACCCTATATGCTAGTAGCCAAGGCGCAGAGCAATGTCACACCACCAATCACAAATTTTCAACACAACAAAAACCAAGAGATTCTCATCAAATAATTGAAAAAAGAAATTTTTTGAAGCATAATTATCATAAATCAAATCATCAATTATTGCCGGTCACTAGTAGGGGATGAATAGCATTTCCCCTTCCGCAACCGCCCCAACCACGCCATGTGATATAAAATCCTCAAATTCTACCAAAAAATAAGAGAATAAAAATCAATCATTTCGCTTTATTTAGACAACTCCAATCACAGTTCACAAAACCACAACTATCACGAATTTTCAACGCAACTCATTCAACTTATTTCCGTCAAACAATACGAAAAGAGACGAAAAAAATAAAAGACCGTTTCACCTGCAAGAACTCGTCGTCTAGTTCGCGAAAGCTCGATTTCGCCGAAGACGGGGAAAAACATCCGGCGACCTCCTCGCCGCCCATGGCGCCTCCCGGCGGCGCAGCGCCGAATCACCGCCAATTGAAGAGAGAGAATGAGACAAAAAATAGAGAGAGGACAGAGAGTTGAGGATGTGGTGGTCTGTGTGACAAGAAGCGAGTTTCTAGTTTTGTCTGGCGTTGGACTCCCCTTTGAAACTGTCCGCCAAAAAAAAGTCCATAAATCAAAATTCCCTTTTTATTTTTCTTCGCGCTTTCGAAATTACGGAATATAATTTAATAATTTATTCACTCATACAAAAAAAAATTTTAATTAATTTTTATAATTTAAATTTTATTAATGTAATCAAATTACGGGATAACAGTTTAAAAGGGATAAATGCAATAAATATTTGCAAAACTAATATCTTTTTTTAATACAAAAAGAGGCATAAAAAAATATATTTTTGTACAAAATACTACATGTATATAATTATAATATGTATGATGATAGATGTAAAATTTATACATTTAGTTAGCCTGTGAATTTTTCTTTACTGGTAAATTTTGTTAGATGTTAGTTTTATAAAAAATTTTGAGATATTTATTAAATGCTGATAAAATTATGTTGAGTCAGCAAGATAAAAGAACAAAAAAATAGTCTGGTGAAAAAGAACTAATGTGTTTCATCTTTTGGGAATTTTAATTCAAAGATAGCTCCTTTTATAAATTTTATTTTATTTTTTAAAAATAGCTCCTTATAAAAATAACTTCTTTTTTCCTGTCTCTATGACAGGCGTTTTCCTCTTGTTATTTTGACAAGTTTTCGTTTCTGGTTTCTACTGAGTTTTGATTCCTTCATGGATCCAAAGAGAGAGAAAATGGCAGTTAATGAAAGTATGGCAGAATCTGCATTTGGAGGAAGAATATGCAGGGCCTAAAGCTCTCTGCGCGCTGTCTTCAAACCACGTTGGAAAATGATCTACATTACTGCCTGGTCAGACGATTTCTCACCACAAAGCCAACCACTTTGAGTCGTGATGAAGAATCTCGTACCATTCTTGGGAATCTAGTAAAGAAATCTCAAATCATGATGGGAATGGTGTAGGTATCTTTTCAATTTTTTCATTAATTACGTTTCGCGGTATTGCTAATATCAAGTCCGGATTTAACCCAAACATATCCTAGTGCTGACAAGAGCCTTATGCACGATCAGGCTGACAAGATCCCCTGAACGGTGTAGCTTTTAAGTTCCAATACATAATCTTCCTACTGGTTTTCAAAGAAGTAAGATTGCAGGATATAGAAACATAATATCGGTACTTCCTGAAATGTGGATAGCGATAACTTCAATGGTATTTGGCGCACTATTCATTTGAAGGAGTCATATTATATTCTGAATACCTGGAAGAGAAGGACGTGAATTGTTAGTTTCAACCAAAGTGAATGGGTGTGGGTGGAGCTCGCTTATGAACGATTAATCGTGTTTGTTTTATCTGTAGTTGTTTGGGTCAAGGCAGATCGGAAACGTGCGGTACAAATTATGATCGTCCTGATGGTAATGTCTTAAAACCTGCATGTGGAGTGTTGGAGGATGGTGCGGCAACTCGTCGTGGGTCAAACATTTCCGGGGAAAGGTGGTTCCAGTTAGCTCCGACGAATGGAAGAGCGGCCAAGGAAGGTACAGCTAGCGATGACACGAAGAGAGGGGAAAACAAAACTGCAGATATCATGGGGGGTAAACATGGGGCTATGTGTTCAAAATATGCCAAATACAATGCTGCACTGCGATCTAACGGCGGGCAAGTGGCAAGGCATGATGGCAATTTAGCCAAGAACCTGTCAGATTTATATGGTGCAATAATGATCACGAACTTGTTGTTTTGGATCTAAAGCTTGAATGACGTAAAGGAGGAATTTCTGGGCAGATGAACAAAGAGCTAATTATGGACAAAGTAATTGAATGGTGAAGAATAAACATTTGACGAGAGGTTGATGTACTGCCACGGTTAGATTGAATAAACTCAAAAAGAAAGTTATTTAAATAAAAATGAACAAATCTGTTTCTTTCAATAATATTAATTGCTCTACCAAAAACAGAATAACATGTGTGCGCTATTTATAAATGTAAACAATCTTAATGGATAATAAAAACTCGTATGGATAAATCAAAAATCTAATAAATAAATAAAAATCTTAATAGATAAATAAAAGAAAATAAAATTAATAAATAATTAATAGTAATAAAATTCATCGTTGAAGAGACACATCGTTTAGGCGCATATAAAGACTTACTCCATGCTGTCACGTTACTCAGGGTTGAAAGAACTTCGACTCAGAAAGTGAAAGGAAGGTGTAAATCCGTGATGAAGAATCGAATGTGAAGAATCATCCTCTTGTATCCAAATAGTATCGAATCGGAGACTGACCATCTTGTTGATAAGGAAGCGGCGAAACCAACGTCTTTAGTCATGTTCATAATCGAGGATAGTGTCATAGTCTCCTTTATAGAAAAATTATGTGAAGCGTAATGAGTCTTGGCGTTCTGGCCCCGAAGAACTAGCTCTTGAGGGCCTTTAGAAAGCTGAAGTAAAAGGCTTCAAAAAGTGCCTCGGTAAGGTAGCAAGTCCTACATTGAAAACATGGCTAATATCATGTCATTAGGCAAATCGAGAAGATATCGTGAATCAGATTTCTGAATGATAGAATAAGGGCCATAGCTCTTGCGTAAAGTTTTTGAAAACGTTTTTGGAATTCTTTAGTCGAGATACGAACCATAACATGATGCCAACATTAGAATTCCTTGAAATACTACGATGCACATCGGCTGACCGGTTTATCTTCCTCATTACTTAGAAATTTGTCGCCTAATCTCGGCGAGGTAAGTCATAGATGTGTTTTGCAAAAGTTTTACCACGGAGTTCGGATCGTCGTGTGAGGTGGTAAGGAACAAGATCAATAGGTGTGCGGGGTGAGTTGCCATTAACAATTTGAAATGGACTTTTGCAGTTGACGAGTTAGCAAATTCTTGCTCACTTGAAACTCAGCCCCCATTGACAAAATTAAATACCAAACACCTTGTTTTACCCCTGACCAAACACACAAGCATATTACGATTTCGATTAACAACCTCGGTTGCCCGTCAATCTAAGGATGAAAGAAGATGAAAATTTTAGAGTAGTGCGAGCAATTTTTCAAGGGTTTTCCAAAAATAGCTAACAAATTTCACATCCACTATCCCGGATACAATGGTGGAAGGCAAGCGAGTGCAGTTAACCTTCTCTAAAAAACAATTTAGCAACATATGAAGCATCATTGGTTTTGTTACATGGAATAAAATGTGTCATCTTAGAAAATGTCAAACAACCAAAAATATAATCATGTCCTCTAGCCGTCCTAGACGGTAAGGTTTCAAAGTCCATCTTAACGTCTTCCGAGGTTCATGAGGTGAGAGTAAAGGAGTATATAAGCCGAGTGTTTTGTTTCTTAGACTTAGCTATCGGCATGTTTTGCATTGTGCAACTATCCACAGCAACATCCCTTTTTAGAAGGCAATAAAACCTATCTTGACAAATACCCAATAATTTTATCCCTCCCAGTAATAAAGCTAAACCACTGCATGCATCTCCCCGAATTAATAAATCCACTAAAAATGATGATGTCAGAAATTACGCACACTTTGAAGTAACTTTAAAAACAAATAACAATTTTCAACAAGGAAGTCCGGATACTCTTGGCGGTTGCAGATACTAACCTTATTATAAAAAATACCAAAGTCGGGACATCACGAGAATACTCATTTTCAATCTATCCAAACCCAGAGACGCGAGCACTCATACGATGAAGTGTAACATTTAATCGACTAAATTGTGTCGACTTTGTTTTCAATACGAGCGATGATTAATCACAAAAGAATGTTCATTCAAGAAATTCAACCCACTTAGCATGTCGAGCATTGATTTCTTTTGTGAGTTTTAAATATCTTAAAGCTTGGTGGTCGAGCAACCTGAGTCGTGGCCAACGAAATAAAACCTCCAAAAAGCAGCTACGCACTATAGCATAAAAACTCTTTATCATATATAGAATATCGTCTTTTAGCATCATTGAGTTTTTCTACTAAAAAGCTATAGGGTGACCTTCTTCGACTCAGACACCACCAATACACATGATGCATCCCTGAAGCAACCTCGAAAACTTTAGTAAAATCGGGATATCTCAAGCGGATTACCTCGATCATTCGACCTTGATTTCTACTCTAAATGCACACAGGTAACAACATTAGACCATTGAAACTCCTTATTTTTAAACATTCGATGATAGGAGCCATAATAGTGCTAAATCATATAAATCTCTATAAAAAGAAGCTAAACCATGAAAACTACGAGTTTTTTATAGATCAGGTTCAAGCACTCCTAATAACTCTAACCTTTCTCGGACTCACTTAAATGCCATGTTCGTACACACACAAAGTCATAATAAAAAGCACATATGGTTGCATAAAATAACACTTTAAGGTTAATATAAAGCTTCATTTCATTAAAAAAAGTGAGAAACCTGTTTTATAGGGTGCTAAATGCCTTCTTGGATTGACTAGACTCACATACATCAAAGTAATTCAATTTAAATTTACCAATGAGGTTGTGGTGGACATGAGTCATAACTTCCTATGAAAGGAGTAGGAGCACAGATAAACCAAAAGGTATGACTAACCACCAACAAACCATCTTTGGTTTAAACGCTTCCACCATCTCCCGCCAACACGGACTTGATGATAAACTACTACACAAATCTATCTGTAGAACAACTGAACCATCAGTCCAACAGGTCCCCAAGGCGCAGGGACGGAAATCTATTTGATCAGACCTTATCACATTTACTATCCGCTAATTCTCCGGTATCATCTTTCAGGTGCCAGTCAAGGTTGGCAATCAAAAGACAAGGATCATGCCTGTTTTAACAAACTTTCTTAAAAGTCTTCACTTGGTTTCATTCAAACACTTCTCTGATCCATTTATAATGTGAAATAAAAATGAGAACCCGAACCCAAATCAACGAGAAAGATGTCGATGTCTTTAAAGGTGCTAGTTCACTAGGCAACCCAGTATCGGGCATACCACATTCAGAATATTAAATCTAGCCGCAAGAAACGACCCGCTGAAGAACCTTTACACGCCACAAATTCCTTAGCGTGTCAGAAGTGAATCACATGATGTGTTGATGAGGGCAAACTCAGCAAAGAAGTCTTTTTTTTCAACAACTTGGATCAAAATCTAAAGGCAGCTAAAACCATTTGAAAGAAACAAGACAAGGATTTGGAAATTGAAGTAAAACAACTTGATCTCTGATCAGTTAGGCCTGATACTAAATTGATGTAGCTTACACAAGAATAATAAAACCAAAGTTAAGCTTAATAAACTGAAATTAAATTCTTTTCAAGTTTAATATTAATCAAGTCTACTTCCAAAACACAACAGGCCACATTTAAAGACAATCTTAAAATGTCTACTGAATGGATAATCCCAAAATCAACTTTAGATAAATCCAAAAAATCCTAATGGAGCATAAATCCAAAAAATTAATGATAAACTAAAATACTATCTGAAGAACCAGTAAATACAACAACAATAGCCACAAATTCACCACTGACACGCTCCATCTCGCTTTAAAGATAGGTGCGCTCACCACGCCCCATCAGCTTTTCCGGACCCAGTTCCCACCGGCAACCATGAGTTGTGTGTTGAACTGTCGGGACCCAGGTGTCCCACGTGCAGTCAGTCCTCATAAGGATCATCCAAACCAAGAGGCCACAATTTCTGTTTCAAAAGTGAAACCCCAATAAACAAAGCTAAATAGAACCCATTCAAGGGGCATAGATATGGAAGGATGTTTTGTAGTGGACACCCAGGCATAGCAGGGGTTAAATGCTGTGAAGTATAAAGAAGAATAAAGACATGGGGACCATTCGAGAAATCATATTGATCATAGAAATCGTTAGTGGTAGAGATGGGAAATGGAGATTGATAGGGTATTATGGACCTCCTTTAATAGAAGAGACAGAAGCATGGGTACAAGCACAAACTCTCTACTGTTAGTGTCAACACTGCCATAGTTGTGTTTTGGATTTAATATCTTCTGAAGCATGCTGAAAGTGTTAGATCATAATCATCGGTGTTTATTCGCTTTTCAAAGATGTTCTGCTTGTTTTTTAAAAATCTTTCACACTTATTACTAAATTTAAAAAGCTCAATTAAAAGGAATATTTTTTCTATTCGTAAAAGTCATTTTCCACAAAATAACAAAAACTTCAATCACTGTCCAAGAAAAAGTTAAGAAACAATAGTAATACACTACTACAGCAGACGACAACCCAGAGCATGTGATCAAGCAAGTTCTTATATCTGAACTCTGGCCATATTTTTTTTCTTACCCTTAAATCATAGTCTTATTTAAAAATTAAACAGTATGGGAGAAGATGTGTACCCCAAACTCACTCGCTATATTTATTTTTGCGTTATTTTGTAATTTTAATTTTTTTTTATATATATTTTTTTATTTTTATTATATTAAAATTAATATTTTTCATAAAATAAAAAATATTAGACACTTTATAAATTTATTTATTAAAACATCATAATAATTATTTATATTGTATAAAAAGATGTTAATAAAAAATATTTTTAAAATATAATCATGACGGACTTACTATTACTATTTTGACAGCATGTCTACATCGCTTCATCACGTCCATCATCACAAAACTGCAAAAAAATCTCGTCCCAGAAGTCATTGACAACTATTACCCGGTGTAAATCGAAAATTCGCTTGTCCTTAATTCCGACTTAAACTTTTTTCGGCCACGACTCATGCATCACTTTAATGCAAGGCAATAAGCCGCTATCCCCGATATCTGTAGAATTTTCTTAAACTTTCTCTCAGAACTCCTAACATAATTTATTATTTTTATTAACATTTTGTCATTTTTAAAATTTAATTTTTTTCAGCTTTACAGAAAAGAATAATACTTGAACTCGTGATTCGACAGAAAATAAACTCACAACAAACCTGTTAATATTGTAAAACCCGATTAAAATTAAAATTAAACATATGCCATTAAGAGTTTAGGCTGACAGAACCTAAAATAACTGTCTGCTATCATCTCTTTTACCACTCACCTAACGTTAAAAACAAACAACTTAATACTTAATGCTATTAACATTATTCAAAGATTAAGTTCCTCGCAAAAGCCTCTATTCAAAGATTAAGTCGAAACAAACGCAGAACTCCAATGGCCGTAAAAGAGGCTTGCGAGTCATCCCACATGAAATGATCTCGGGGTTTCGATCTGCAGTAGAAATCAGTGAACTTGTAGATATTGGCATGTCTAAGATATGGTTTCTACGTGGAAAATCATGAGGAACGCTACACTAGTGGAGGAACGACTTGATAGAGCACTGGTTTCACAAGGTTGGATGCACAGTTTTCCAAACAACAATTTATATTGTATAGAGGCCACAGAATCTGATCACTTACCCATTTTTCTTGACCCCAACCTACATCAGATGAAATATATTCAAAAACGTTTTCGTTATGAAAATGCTTGGTTACAAGAGCCGGAGTGTGGGACTTTAATCCAGAATTGTTGGGACAATACAAATGGGCAGACGGTGCAACAAAAAATCCAAAGGTGCAGTCAAATCTTACAGCAATATGGAGGTGGATTGGCTCGAGAGGTTAGCAGAAATATTGCATATTGTAAAGGCAAAATGCCAAAATTTGAGAAGAAGGAGGAGGATTTGCTAGTCTTGTGGAGTTCGGATGAAACCAGGCGGAGAGAGCAAGCCAGGCTAGACAAAAGAATTGTACTGAAACAGCAAAAACAACATATCCAAGGGAACGTGAGATGGTAATACTCGTTCTCTACACTATATTACAGTTCGGCAGAATAAGAAACAAATTTCATAGATTGAAAGATGACAATGGAATGTGGAGAAATAAGGATACTGGTTTGGAAAATCTGATATTAAATTATTTTCATATCTTGTATACTGGTGGTTGAGAGAGGTTACAGAGGAATGCACCATATTATGTCACAATAATAGAAGAGGATGATGTCATGCTAACAGCAATTGTTCACAGTAATGAAATTAAAGATGCTGTTTTCTCCATGATCCTGGACAAGGTCCGGATGAAAGAATTCATTCAACATTAATATTACTAAGTATATTTTTAGGCAAGATGTTTGTATGGTTTGTTTTTCTCTTTCATCTCAAACAGTAACCTAGAAGAGATAATAAATGTAACCTCATATCGTTCTCAGTCCTGAAGAAAGGCCAGTTAATTGAAAATATAAGAAATTTTCAATCAGAATCTTTATATGTAACGTCATTCACAAAGAATAGCCAAAGCAATCGCAAACAGGCTTTAAAAAGAGTCTTGTACTGGCGGATTCGCATAAATCACAGAGCGCTATACCAAGTAGATCCAGTAGATAATTGCTGATTTCATATACATGTCATATTTTAGGAAGGGTAGTCCTAAGGAAAGGCAAGGCATGTTGAAAGTGACATGGCGGTCGTGATTGAGTGGAGTGCTTCCTAGAAAATATGTTCACTAAAATGGGGACCTACAAGTAATTAGGTTCGTTTACTATGAAATGCATTATGACAGTGAGGTTTCATATATTGTATGACGGTATGAAATAGGCCTCATTCACCCTCAAAGGGGCTTCGTTAGGGGGATCCTCTTCTCCACAGTTTATTTCTATCTGTGCTGAAACTTTAGTAACCTTATCCGAGATATGAGAGGGAAGGCACCATGGATGCAAATTGCCCGAGGAGCTCCCAGATCTTCAAGGCATCTGTTTTTGCAAATGACTGCTTCCAACAGTATTTTAGGGCAGATGGAGGAGGTGCAAAGCTCAAATTGTCAAACAAATTTTTACAAGAGTATGGTGGTGCATCAGACAATGCATTAATTTCCTAAAATATGCTATTTTTAGCTGTAATGTGAGTGATTCTCAAGAAAGGCAATATGTTCTATGCCAAAAGTGTACAACAGACCATGGCACTCTATCTAGATACCACTATAGGTGGTGGCAGAAGTGGCAGTTGAAAGCTGTGGAGGCAGCATAGAGTCCAGAACCGTTTACAAACCAGGGTGTCAAGAAGTCGCCAGCGGGCAGGCAGTTCTGTATTGAAACGGTGTCCCCAAGCCATGCCTAATCCATTGAATGTCATTTCGTTTGCCACTAGGAGGTGTCATGAAATTGAAAATATGTTCAATACCCTTCAGGAAGAACACTGGGTAACGTAGGCAAAGGATTATTGGCGAGGAGAGTATTCATGTAAACCCAAATCAATAGCGGATTGGGTTTCAGTTACATGAGTTTAATCTTTGTTTTTGCTGGGCAAACATGGTGGAATTTTGCGACCCTACATCCCTGGTGTCTCAAGTCTATAGAGCTCGATATCGGCACTTCCATTTTGTAACCCAAGAAAAGCAACCTGCCAAGGCGCGGCGTAGTATTCATGCCACTAAGGATTTAATATGGAAGCATAGCAGATTTCGGTTAGGAGATGACACCAATATTCTGGTTACTAAGGATCCTTGGCTTCTTATTAATGAGTCAGGCATGATTAGCTCGGTACTAGGGGAGTCACACAATGAAACAACAGTCCACCAACTTATGATCCTGGGGGAGATTCAATGGGATAAGAATTCGATTATTGATGTTTTCAACTATATGATGAGATAATTGAAAACTCACTAGTGTCTGTCAAACATCAAAGATAATATTACTAGGAATGCAGGATCTACAAGGCATATACACTGTAAAAAGTAGCTATCTGGATCGTTGGAAAAATGTGAACTGATGATAGAACAATGCTATGGAAAAAACTTTGGAAGTTAAATATCCCGCCAAAAATAAAAAATTTTATGTGGCGTACTTTGACAAGAGTTCTCTCGACAGCTGATTCACTTCGAACTCGCATAGTTAAGATTGAGACAACATGCCCTGTTCGTTATCAAGAAAGAGAATATGCTCACCACCACCTATTATTATTGTGGTGTCATATAAAGCCAATGGGAATGCTGAGGTGCTAAATCCTATTCCCAGTCATATAGGATGACAGGTCCCTCTGAATCATATTTGATATTTGAAATCGCCCTTTGAGGCATGTCATGCTATTATGATTTGTTGGACCCTTTGATGAATAGAAATAATATTGTTTGGAAAATCACAAGTGGTCTATAAATACTCATTACTACAAATAGACGTTTCACACAGTGAATAGTCAGAGGTTAGGGGTTAGAAGTTAATGATACAGTTTGTCATCTCCAACAACAACCAGCAATATGGGAAAGACCAGTGGATGGAATGCTTAAACTAAATGTGGATGCTGCATTATTTTCAACCAAGGGGTTAGTAGGAGTTGGTTGTGTATTGAGAGATTCTACTGGCAGTTTCATAGCAGCAAAAGCCACAACTGTAAATCTACAGGAGCAACCTCATGAGGCAGAAGCAGTGGGGGTTAGAGAAGCATTGTCCTGGATCAAAGATGAGATGGCCAGGGGATTAAATACTCATTGTGGGAGATGGATGCCAAATTAGTATGATGCACCAGGTACGTCCCCCAGATCCAACTCCAATTTTTTGTAAAGGATAATTGAAGACCATGAGGAGATGGCTGCAAGTTTAGGAAAATGTTACATTTTCTTTAGTGAGGAGATCTGCTGAACTCAGCGGCTTCATGCTTCCCATAGAGCCCTGTTCCATGTCCTTATATCTGGAATTTTATTGTTCCAGATTTCTTGTTTTCAAGATTGTTTGTTGATCGTTATTAATACAAGCCACTTTTATTCAGAAAACAAAAATAGCTCCTTTTTTGAACGAAAACATAGCTCTTAATCATTGATTTTATCAAAAGTTGTATTAATGAATATTTTTATATTTATAATTTTCATATTTTGAATGTATTTTATATTTTAAATTTTTATAGAATATTGTTTTATAGTGTTTTGAAAATAAAAATAAAAATTATTCAAACTAGTTAAAATTACCTAAATATAGCAATATCACTTTTAAAATGCATAATTATAAATATTAATAACTAGTTAAAAACTATTTTTTATTTCATAAATAAAAAATAATATGAAAAAACTATTAATATGTTAAATATAATAGTTTTTAATATAAAAATGGCATTAATCTTATAATAATTAATAATATATTAAATAGTAAATAAATTTTAAGTTTTATTTAAAAAAAACTAAAATTTATGATTTTTCTTAATACATTGTATATATAATTTATTTTCTTTATATTCATAATATTTTATATTTTTAAGAATTTTTAGATTTTTAATCTATATTTTTATATTTTTAAAATTCTTATAGAATATTAAAACATAAATTTTGAAAATAAAAAATAAAAACACTATTATTCAAACTATTTTTACATTACTTGCGCATAACCGATCAGTGCAAGGATAGAGCGATCAATGCTCAATGCATGTAAAGACATGAAGAGGGTCTTAGCTCCAGCCGTATTTGAAAAATTACGCATGTGTACATAGTAACATTATTTTATATATATGTAACAATGTTAATATCTAAAAGTAAATTGGTGTTATATAATAAATGATATCAATATTTAAAAGTATACTATAAAATAATTTTTATTATTATTTTAAAAATAATAACATAAATATTTTTGTCATCATGTTTAGCTCATATGGTAGAGTGTTTGACTTTAATAAAAACAGTTTATTATATTGTAACTAAAATATTTAACTTTAAAAAAACATAAATATTTTAAATTTATAACTCTTACCTCTTTTTAAAATATTTTTAAATTAAATACTTTTAGAAATTATCATTCCTAATTTTAAAGTTGAACGAAATTAAATTTATTTTAATATTCTACAACAAAATTTAAAACTATAAATATATATGCAAAATATGAAAATTATAAATATAAAAATTTTATGAATGGTGAAAATTTGAAGGATAAATTTTGATAAAATTATGATAAGAAGCTACATGTTGACGTGAAGCTACAATATAAATTGTTCGAACCTCTCCTTTCACTATGTTTTGTCTATTTAAATGTTAAACTCTCTACCACATGAGTTAGGTATGTTGGGCAATAGAATAAACATTTAGTAATATCTTGAAACACATTTTTGAAATTTTATAAAAACATCTAAACTTTTTTTTGCAAAGTACTTTAGATTTGTTTTTGTCAATTGCATTTCGAATAGAAAAACAAGATGCAAAATATAAATTTCAAAAACAACTTATCATTTTCATTAAAAAAAAAAAATCGAACATGAAAGTGCTACCCGAAATGTCTTACATTAAATTTTTAATCAAGTCAAATAAATGTAATTTTTTCATTATGTAAAAATATTAAATTTAAAAAAAAATTCATTTATTATTTGAAGGTGGACATGATATTGCAGACTAATTAAATATAATATCCTAGAATATCTATTTCATCTCATATATATAATATCTAAACAATTATATTCTATAAATATTATTTTTAAAAATTAATAATTTCTTAAATAATAATAAATATCCTTATATATTATTACATTGTAATTAAAGTGTCTAATCGTCAAAAAGATAAATATTCTTATATTAAATGATTTTTATTTATTTATTTATTTTATTTTTTATCAAAGGGAAAGAGAACAAAAGAGAAATAGTACTGTTACATTGATTTTCTAGTGAATGTGTTAAAATTTATAAAAATCTCGTTATATATTTTTTATTTACATTTTTGGGAATCAAATATTAAATATCTCATTGAAAAAACCCAAATTAATCTATATTGGCTTGTTCTACAAATAATAAAGACGAAAAACAAGCATTGTTATGGATCCCATAGTCTTTGCTATTATGCCTCTCCCTGCTATACTCGTTTTTATATTTTGAAAAACTAATTTTAAAAATCGGTTTTGAGTCACCACTTATTTTTATTTATTTTTAAAATAGAAAACAAAATAAGAAATAAAACTCTAAATGTGATTCCTGATAGAAAAAACAGGTTTGAAAAAAATTGAGTCTAGATCCGAAGATCCAATTACTTATCGGGAAGGTACAATGACAAGTCATAACACTTCTCTAAACCCCTAAAGGTTGGGCATCTACTAAACAAAATAGATGCCACAAAATGAGCAATAACAATGCGAGAGCAGTCCATACATATATAAATAATCAAGTCAGATAAGAAGAATGTGTACCTGGGTTCCATATTAGAAGCGGTATTAATTAGAAAACAATGTTAGTGTAATAATAAAATACAAAATATTTATAATAAATTAGAAATTGAGTTATAGATCATATGCCAGATTATTTATTAAAAAGATACTTGGGTAGTTGAGTCACACTCAAGTCCATTTATCTATTACACAAACTAACTGCACAAGATTGGATTTTATTGGAATTGTAGAATTAATCATGTGATTTGAATTTTGAAAACTGATTTGAAATTAGTTTGAAAAAGGCAAGTTTGCACTGAGATTTTGCTTTTTAAATTTTGAATTTTAATTGATTTGGAAATAAGATTTTTAAATTGAAATTTGAAATTACAGAACTTGATTCTTGGAATTGTGACCTTGAATTTTAGAAATTGCGAATTTGAAAATGAAAAATTGGAAACTGAAATTTGAATTGGAATTGTTGACTTGTAAATTTGAAATTAGTAATTTGGATTTGAAATTAGAAACTTGAATTTTGAAAATTTGGATTTGAAATTAGGGCACTTGAATTTTGTAATTGGGAAATTGAATTTTTGCAATTGGGAGATTGAAATTTTGAAATTGGGAACTTGAATTTTGAAATTAGGCATGAATCGCTACAAGGAACTTCTAAGGAAGTGTCCTCACTACAATTTGCCAAAATGGATGCAAGCTCATCATTTTTATAATGGATTGATCGGAAGAACAAGAGGTTTGTTGGATGCATCAATGGATTGGAGGAGACACGAGAAAAACAGAAAATGAAGCCTAATAATCAAGTGAAAATATATTAGCATTAATAATTTCCCCCAGGTCACAAGTGAACGAAGCTACTTCTAAGAAGATGGCTTTAGATGTATGACATCGATGTTCTAACTTGGAGTGGTTAAGTTTTTATTGCTAACTTCAACTAACTCCAAAATGCCGTTGCAGCAAACGCGTGTTCTATCTTGCCCACCTTTATGTGAATTTTGCAATGGCCCCCATCAAAGCACCAAAAAGCAAACTCAAATCACGGCCAAATGATAGGTGGAAGGTTTGAGGAACCACCCAACTTCCCATAGAGGAATAACTATAATGTGATGCCCTGGGAATGATATTGGCCACCCCAACAACCTAAGCCTCCCTCAAGAGAAAAAGCCTGGTTTAGGAAGAAACGATGGCGGAATCAAGTGAGGACTCGTGGCTATAAATCTGGTTAAGTCTCAAAATCAATTTCAGAATGATACAAAGGCTACCTCACAACCAATCAACTAAAACCAAACTTATAGGTGGCACAAATGGGGACAAAATGGAAAGATATGTCTAATCAGAGGCAACAAGGCACTCCTTTCTTCATGGGCTTCTGAAGTGGAACCTTTGTGAGGGAAAGTGGAGCATGACAAGGCCATATTGCTTGAGGGAGAGCCAAAGAGCTTAAAGAACCAAGAAAAGCTAAAGAGGTGGGAGTTTGATCAGCCATTAGCGAATGAAATGGGACTAAAGTCAATTGAGGAGGTGAAGAATCCAAAGTCCAAATTGTTTACGAACGACCCACCTCCCTATGTCCCAAAATTCCCCTTTCCTCAAAGGCTTTGGAAGCCCTAACAAAGCAAGAATTCTTCCCAAATTGAGAAAGAGGAAAAATATGAGAAGAAGGTCACGAGCTCCACACAAGGTTTAGTTGAATCAACTCAAAAAGTGGTGAAGCCACCACCAAAGGAACCGCCTCCCATTATTCCATATCCTCAAAGGCTAAAGAAGAACAAATAGAGCAATGAATTTTCCAAGTTTTCTTCCATTTTCAAGAGAAACTTCATATCAACATTTCTTTCATAGGGACATGTTTTAGAACAACTCCGAGTTATGTGAATTTTATAAAGAAGATCTTAGCCAACAAGAAGAAGTTGAGTGAGTATGAAACAATTGCATTATCTGAAGAATGCAACGCCATCCTCTAAAAGAAACTCCCACCAAAGCTCGATGACTTGGGGAGTTTCACTATTCCATGTTTCATTAAAACTACAGTCTTTGAGAGGGCCTTCTGTGATCTTGGAGCAAGTATAAATCTAATGCCCTTATCTATTTTCTGAAGATTTGGTTTGGGGGAAGCAAAACCTACCACAATGACTCTTCAATTGGCGGATCATTCTTTCAAACACCTAAGAGGAATTATTGAAGATGTGTTAATAAAGGTGGATAAGTTCATCTTTCCGATTGATTTTATTGTCCTTGATATGGAAGAAGACAAGGAGATTCCTATCAAACTTGGAAGGCCATTCTTGGCAACTGGGAGGGCTATTATCAATGTTGAAAAAGGTGAGCTAAAATTAAGGGTGCAAGAAGAAGAGGTGGTCTTCAATGTATTCAAAGGCTTTAAGCACCCGTGTGATGAAACCTATGATGATAATAATGAGAAGAGCCATGACGACAGCCTTCACGAGTACCATGATGAGGTCACGTTGAGCAAGTTGACACAAATGATGTCATGGCAAAGGAGAGTGGTGAAGTTTACAACAAAGGCAATTTCATCTTTCATCCACCTTGAGAAAATGAAGAATTTTGATTGAATTGGCATATTCGTTTTTAGGCGACATTGATGTGTGGGGAAGTTGAGCTAACGATGTTAAACAAAGTGCTACTTGAGAGGAAATCCAAGCATTGTGATGGTCTCTTCACATTTTCAATTCTTTTTGTTAAAAGTTAATTTAGTTTTCTTTTTTTTATTTCTAGGTTGATTTTGATTGGTGATGTTTTTCTTCTTACTTTCAGGTTTTAGAAGTCCTAAAGTTGGTTCTATGGCTAAAGAAATTGGACGGTCAAGATCAATATGGCAGTGTTTCAAAAATTGAGAAAAAGTCTGGCGGCGCGAGAAGAAGACCAACTTTATATTTCATTAAGGCCT
This sequence comes from Tetrastigma voinierianum, assembly GCA_016808115.1. NCBI lineage: Eukaryota > Viridiplantae > Streptophyta > Magnoliopsida > Vitales > Vitaceae > Tetrastigma > Tetrastigma voinierianum. Next base: position 410,982 of record JAEQBH010002992.1, on the reverse strand, counting down.
TAGTCACGCTATGTTTGATAGTATGCTGCAGATGGTAGTGAGCGTGAGCAAGTATTGCTACGACGTGAACATGATCACGTTGCAACGTGGAAAAGGCATAAGAGTTCCAGAAGTGTGGGCAACCCACGCTACGACGTGAGTCTAATCATGTTGTGGCATGAGAAGCCCACGCTACGACATGGCCTTTGGAGCAGCTTAAAAGTCTTGTCTTTTGAACTCATTTCTAACTCACCCCCTCCCTTCATTTGCTCAAGACTTCCCCTCCCAAGCAACCCGAGCACCTTCATCTCTCTATCCACACCCCACGATCCTAAGTTCTCTATTTTCTCCCCTTTTCTCCATTTCCCTCTGCCTCCATCTCTACTTCCTTCCCTTACTCACCCTTTCTATTCAGACACCTCCACATACCTAGCTAAAAACCCAGCTTCTAACATGCTGAAGATTCAAAATTTTGTTGTCAGGTTGTTATTTGGTTGATTTTCGTGGGGATGCCATAGAGCTTTTTCAGTGTATTTTGCATTACTTCGAGACCCTTGGTGGGTTTAAATCGTAGGAGGATTTTAAGGGCACACCTAAGTGTTTAGTAAATGCATGGGTCTTGGTGTTAAAAGTGCCTCAAGATCCCTTTCTCCGTTGATACAAGAGGCTCAAGCCAAGAGTCATGCTATCAAAGTGTCTATGTTATTTTGAAGCAAGAAACGCTCTTCTCGTGCTGATTGTTCACATCCAATGGTACTTAAAAAGAGAGCTCTCAAAGATGATTATGCCTCATCTTCAAGGGCATTTGATCCTTGGAAAGTCTGCAGGGAGCTACAGTTTTAATTCCAAAACGGTACACAAAGCTAGTCTCTCAAATCACATCAAAGAACAGGGTATTTCAAGATTTGGCTGGGTTCTTGGGTGAGAGAATGCACCAAAAGATGGGCTAAAGAGGTACACTTTGGTGTTTGTTGCTCAGTTGTAGGGAGTTCTAATTTCACAAGTATCTAATATACTCATTTTATCCCCTTTATTTATTAAGTTTATGTAAGGTTTGCGAAAGAGCAGCTCTAAATGTTCTAATCCATTTTTCGTCCATATTTACTTTTAGGTGTAATTCTGAGGCATATGGAGCAATATAAAGCGAAAAGATGTTAAGTTGGAGCTGAATTGAAGTCAAGTGTCAAAATGAAGATTTGCAAACTCCGTGTTACAATCATAACGAGGGAAAGAATGATAAAGAAAATTGATTTTTATTCTTTCTTCCTCAAAGAGCTTGCGTTTCAGGTTGTGAAAACCCTGAGGTTATCCTAATCCCCACTAGGTGGTTGATACTCCTCCTCAATGCTTAATTGCCTTCCTTATCTTCTCAGAGAGATGTGGCCAAACGGGCCGCTGAATTTTGAGTCATGTGTGGCTTACCTTGACCTGACGTCATGATGTGTGGGTGCTGTCTTGGCATCTCTTCTCGACCACATAGCGATGTCAGCATGCACCTGCGTCACGACGTGGTTGAGAAGTTGAAAAGCTAAGGCAACACTCGTACGTTGCGACATCGCGACATGAAGCCCATCTGCAACTCAGAATTTAGCTTACATTCAACCTATGCTCGGGGAAATATAAAAGGAAGGTGATTAGGGCATTAAGAGGGGAGCTACCACCTACCAGAGGCGAAAGAGCATTGAATAAGCCTCTAGGGTTTCTAACCCTAGAGCACGGCTCTTTGGGAAGGAAGAAGATCGAAAAAAGGAGATTTCTTTATGTTTTTCTTCTTTTCTTTGGTTGTATTTCTCCCCATTATGAACCAATTTTATTTTCTAGGGTTCATCCCTATTGCTAGAGTGCTCAAATTTGACAACCATAGTTTCGCTCTAGTCATTGTTATTTGATGTGGTTCTCTTTGGTTCTTGTCCTCAACTATATAGACGATGTCGTTCTCTACTAATGTAGTACCCATAACTTGCCCCTCTGTCAGCTCCTCTTGCTCCACTCCCTTCTTTGATCGATTGATAATTAAGGACATTTGCGTGATTTCCTTAGGTTGTGGCACTGGCGGATCCCCTTGCAAATTCTTTCCTTTCTTCTATCCCGTTTGGATGGGACTGATTTCCGGGAAAGCGGGTTTGCTATGCCAAGGCACAGTGTTCTTCCATACTTAACCACGCCATTCGACTATATTAATCTTCCGCTTGTCCCCCAACCATCTTTCTCCCTGCCCATGCCTCTGCGCTTTGGTCCCCCACTCTCACCAAGCCTCTCACCTGGTCGGGATCAAACACTTTTTCATGAATTTGATTCAGTGCCTCAGACTCCTACAAAGGTAAAAGTAAAAAGTCACAAAGTCTTTCATATTTAAAGGAGACAGCCGACCAGTCCCCATTAGGTTTTCTAATTCTCTTCTATCTTTATGTGCATGTACGTTCTCCATAGCCTATTGTTGTTACCCGGGTCATACTACACAAACTTACCGACAAAGTCTCCAATATGCTTTCCCACGATGCTGGACATGGAACTGAAGGTGGATGCTGTGAAGTCACCAAAACACGAATGGCGGCGTTATATTAGCCTGTGGAGGCCCCACCTCACTGTAGATAATGGAAAAGAAGTAGGTGATTATCGAAAGCCATGCCCATCGCCAGCATCCTCCTATGAATCCATAAAAAGGAAAAACTGTAAAATATGAGATCATGATCGATATTTGATGCCCTTCCTTCGGGCTCCATTAAGCCTACCATTCGTAAGCCTATCATATTAGTTTGATCATTCTTTCAATCAAGAACCTTCCAACAAGGCAAAGATTATATTGATTATGTGAACTCTCTTCATTACCCACTTGCAACTCCAACTCCTCTTCTTCATCAAAGACAATGTGAGTCGTTCCATTCTCGCCACCATGCTTGCTCGTAACCATAACGTAAAGTGCCTTGACAGCCACGAAATCATATCTATGAAGCCCTAACTCTCATGTCGGAGAGAAAACCTATAAGAGATAACATTATCTAAATTTTGAATTGCTTTATTTATTCATTTAATTACTCTTTTATCCTTATAATTGCTTATATAAGAAAACATTATTCTCTAATTAAAGTTACAGTTCCCTATATTAGAATGAGTATAAGGTTTGAAAACCAAACCCACTTTTCTTCTGTTGTCACCTTTCCTACCGCTGTCACGAATTTTTTCCCGATGGATCAGCCCAAAACCCAAACATCACAACCTGCCAAAACTTGATGCTAACGAAACCGCCACTATTAACATCGAACCTGCCGTCACCTCATCTTCCCAAACTTCCATCCTTCCTCCTCCAATCACTTTCCATCATCACCGTTATCGGCATTGGTCGCTCCCGGTGTCCCTTCCAACTTAATCACAAACTACCGTCATGCGGCTCCAATTTAATTCTCTATTAATTAGGTAGTACCTCTATAGTTATGTTAATGGTAGCGTTACCATGTCGGTCCCGCCACAATGTTAATTTAACGGCGTCGTCATCTGATCCCGGCCTTTGCACCATGATTCATCAAGACCGCCTGAATAATGTAATAATTAGTCTTCATTTCATCACGGTTATTTTTATTGCTTTATCTAATTTCTTCTTGTGTTCTGATCACCTTGGAAACATACGGGCCACCTTCTATGTTACCGAACATAGATTTCGGTGGTCATGTCCTCACTAACCTATCTCAGTGGAAATAAGACAATTACAACATACATGTAGTATCAAAACTGCAGACAGACTGCTTGCTCTTATATGAATAAACCTCGTGATTTTGATGACTTATCAACTCTTATTCTGTTTGACTTGATCCCATACTCCAAAAGTCTTTCTCGCCGAGGTTCGTGAGAAACTCCTCTTGATTTTGAGAAACTTTGAAACTGCCAACTATGAGGCACGCTTGAACTCATAGAACCTAACCGCTTCCCTCAAATTTTTATCTCCGCCACGATACACTTTGTTACTTCAACCAGGTCACAACAACATAAATATTTTAATTTCACTGAACCGCCAGGAGCTCTCAAAAAATCAAACCAACAATTCACTCGACCACCATTCAGACGCTCATAGTAGCTTAACCCCTCCCTTCATAGTGAGATTGATCACTCACCGAGGGTTCCACGCCCTCCCCTTTACAATACGCTCTTTCTTCTCAAGGCCACAGGCGTAAATTACGCCGGGCCAGGCCACTCACCACTTTATATGTTCCTCATTCTATTAGCTAAGGTGAGCTGCCCTCGCTTCGCACCGCCCATTCGCACGCTATAACATAAAGTCAATATCGCCACCAATTACTGAACTAACATTTGATTAGGTTCTTAATTCAGCTCTTTATCATGTAAATCCAATGATCTTGCCAATCTCTCATCATCTATTCACCAGAACTCCGCCGATACTGCCGTCTTTAGTGATGGTACATGTCTTTCCATTCAAAATTCGACACCATGAAATTAACCCTCATCTATTCATACAATTTCGCTTTACAATGTTTTAAGCATGTTCAAGTAGTGTTTATGAATCCATTTCACCTTCAGCCTTGTGTTTCGTAATGATGTAATCGTATTTTTTAATATCATTATTTTGCAGTAGGATCATCAAACTAGGGCAATTGTGGTCTGAGAAACGACTTCAGGGGGTCTACCGCCTAATCTTCCTTCCTAACTGGGGTTAGTCAATAAGTTTAGTTTCATTTTTTTCAGATGTCTTGCTGTTTCATTTTCTCTTACTATTGCAAGTGGCATATGTCGTTAGGTCACCCTTCGTAAAACCAGTCCTTTAGGTAAAATATTGCTGTCTATGAATATTTCGTTCATTTCTCAATTTCAACAATTTTTCAGAATTGCGTGAAAGACAACAATACAAGCCATAAACTTCCTTCTTTATGCTTCATCTATTCGACCTACGCCTTGCATTTTGAAGGTTTATTCGATAAGGACCTCAATTCATTCTATTTGTTGAGGGGTTCAAACTTCCACAACAAGAATATTTTGTTGATCTACTTTCAAGTATTACACAAATATGTCGATTCAAAACTAAGTATGATGACTTCGCTTATTGTCGTTCCTCTTGTTCGCGCATCGCATGGCCTCCCATGATAGAAGCAAGACATTTTCTCGCCATAAGTCCGGGAGGCTTGCAAAGACTTTCAACAGGACCAGAATCGATATCTCTTTGACGTGGAACAACCATCTTTAGTTTATGCATGCCCCATTGGGAGGTTCATCAAAGGTTGGGCGCCTCCAAGATCTTAATGGTACTCGTAATCTTGGCATCAAGTTGCTATCCACTTAATTTCGCGCTGCTAATCGATTGCCATTTTCAGACGTCGACTAGACCCAAGTAATGCCGATGACCACACATCCACATGAGCTCATGTCTTGTTTCGTATAACTATTTTTTCATGGGCCCCAATAAATAACGCAGAGTAATTTGTTCGTCATTTATTTGAGGCTGAACAGAGCCCCTACTTTCTCACTTTGTTATGAAATGAACCGCAATGGACAAAAATCATTTTGATGAATTCGTTATAATTTTATTTCAGGTGGACAAGCTGGTATTGCCACCTGAATACCATCTTCACAAGGGGTATAGATAACATTATCTAAATTTTGAACCGCTTTATTTATTCATTTAATTACTCTTTTATCCTTATAATTGGTTATATATGCAAACATTATTCTTTAATTAAAGTTAAGTAAATTCCATACAAAACCAAACCCTCACAACGGAGAGACTAAACTTTTTAATTTATAATTAAATTAATTTATTATTATTTTTTGGATAGGTATAATTTTTTAAATATTGATCATATTCCACCATAATGATACTTTATTCAAAAATATAACTTAATGTATCATTCTTTCTTTAAAATATTGCAACTTTTTTTTTTTTTTGTAAAAGAGCAATTCTTATCCTATATTTCCAATGTTGCATGAATTTTGCGTTAACTTTGTGGGGGTACCATGGCTTGCCTAACATCTTGTCTGGGTAGGTTTCAGATGATTTAAAACCCATAGGTTAGCCTAAGTTTAAGCCTGGGGCAATTTCTTGCCTATAGGCTGCACCTAAGTATCTCACATGAACATGGATCTAAACCACGGCTTGAATTTTGACTCGTGGACTATCCGGTCATAGCGAAGGCCTACGTGATTTATTACCGAGACACATCCTCTCCTAGCCACCTGCCATCTTTAAGAAGATGGCCAGCCAATAATTTCCCGACTAATCCCTCGTAGCTCGAAAACACATCATCCTACGAATCACGTACGAACTGCCACCCTTAGGCGATCTAAATGATTCTCGAGGCTAAGATTCTGGATAACTTGGCCATCCAAAGAAGAATGTGCCCCGACACGTTAGGTCGAGCGCCCCTTTCCTTTTCACAAACCAATCATCCACTTTCCATAAAAAGTGGATCATCTTCCTCCTTCATAAATAAGGAAGGAATCGCAACAAAGAAAGGGGGGGATACCCTACTGAAAAACGGATGTATTTACTCTCCCTATTTCTATGTCTAACTTAAGCATCTAAGTGGTCAAGAGAATTCACCGCCGATTTTTGTTTGTTTTGTATGTCCAAGCCGTTTAAGTTAATGCTCTGATCATCCTGAGACTCTGAACTCGCATAATAATTAGCGCCTGTATGTGGGAACTGGTTATATCGCTAAGAGAATCTCATCACGACGTATGGTGGCTCATTACGCTTAAAATATCAAGCGATCCCACACCCGGTTATGATTCGGAGAAAGTTCCGCTACTCATCCGATTTGTTTGATCCTATTCATTGACACAAAGAAGAAACTACTCCCGAGACTAGTTTTCTTCACGTTAAGATATAAAACAAGCAAAGAGCAAATACGGTTAAAATATCGACCATGGACCGTCCCAAACACTGGTCACCGCCCATAAAGAAGAGAACGATCGCTTTGCGAGCCTGCTTGGAAGAGGACTGAGGTGAAAACAAACATGAGGAGAAGATCCCACTCCTGGCCAAACAGACAGAGGCAAGGAGCTCATTCCCGCTAAAGCACAATGATGCAAAAGCGGATCAAGGAGTTATCCTCTATAGCCTCCACTCACCTGATCTTCACCCCTAAAGAACAAATATGGAGGTTAATCAAGAAAGAGGCCTCTACGCCTCCAAATGCTCCATTAAGGGAAATGCAATGTCGAGTACTCAAGAGAAATCTCAAGAGAGAGAGCTTAATTAATAAATGGAGTCAAGCCCTTAAAATGTTTCTTCCGGACAGCAAATAGCAAGGCGAGATAACAATCACTCTGAGTCTATGTATCCTACCTTCGAGGTCGTGACCCACCCCAAGCATTGATGTTTGAGATTCAACACCTGTCCACCGGGGCCTGCAGATGGTCCTCCCCTCCGGCCACAACAATGAATATCTGAGCTATACGAACCACCTCATGGTTACGCAGCACCATCTCAATGTAAGATGGCTCTCTGAATCAGATGAGGAGCCATCATACAATCCGACCCCAGACCTGTGACCTCGGCACAGCCTCGCCTAAGCAAGGGCAGTTGAGGACAGAAGGAGTGACCGCCGTGACCCCTGAATCCAATATTCCTCAGATACCGGATAGAATTCACACACATATGTCGGGCTCCTCCCATCTAGTGGGAGAATACAAACATAGTTCCGCCTTCCGTATGGCATGTATCTCGCTGGATCATCTGTGAAGGCCACATTATAACCTCCATATTTCCCGACATTCTTGCCAAACAACATCTGCATTATAGCTAATTGTTCTACACAAGGAGCGGGACTGCTTGTTTTTTCCTGCTGGGTTTGAGTATGTAGAACAGTATTTGATGATATCCCAGAAGGCATCCTGCAGGAAACGATAACATATCCCATGCCCAATATGGTTGATGCCCAACTGCTCATTACAAAACTGTAAGGTTTGATGTCCACTGCACTTCAAAGATGGTTGATGCCCAGCCTAGTTCATTATGCCCAGAGGTCGAAGGTCCTACCACCCAAAGAGGGGACAAGGCCTCAGTTGAACATTACAAAGCCCTGTAAGGATGTCCCACCCGCGAGTATGGTTGGAGGCTCGCCTGGTTCATTACAAAGTCTGTAAGGTCGATGTTCCCACGTCATAGTATGGTTGATGCCCAAATGTTCATTACAAAGCCCGTAAGATTGATGTCCTACCTACCAAAGATGAACGATGCCTAGCTGGACCATTACAAGTTTCTGTATAGTTAAGATGTCTTAACACCTAGTATGGTTATTGCCCAACCGGTTCATTACAGCTCGTGGTAAGGGTCGATGCCTAGCTGGTCTAATACAAAGTCTGTAAGGTTAATGAGTACCCATCACTAAAGTATGGCTGGAGTGCCCGGCTAGTTCATTACAAAGCTCTGCAGGTCAGATGTCCTAACGCTCCAGATAAGATTTAGCTGGTTCATTATGAAGCTTGGGTAAGAGGCTTAGAAGGGGGCAAATGAACCTTGTTCACTGGAGTGTCTTCCGTCCACCTGATCTATTTCCCTACTCAAGGCATTCGTTTACCCTGATAAAATGCCGAACCGAATTACACAGATTCGGACAAAGAGTAAAGCAACAACATCATATATTCTAAAATAACATGCTTTATTATGGAGCTTGTCATGAATAAAAAAACTGACATGCAATACAGGTGTGTGATCAAGGCTCACAAGCAATGGCAAAATATAACCCCCATCCCGCCAGACATTAGGTTCCTTACTTCCCGTTACTCTAGCTGTGGAGGAACGTGTGCCTACTACCCAAACTAACCTCGGCGGCGTAGAGATGCCTGTCTCACCCTCACCACATCCGCCTTAAGGACTACAACAGGAACCTCCCTCTCTAACGCAATCACGCCTACCGTAAAGGCTAACATCAACATGGTCACGATCGGCAGAGGAGGCCAACACCGTGGTGGCATCGAGTTGATAAAAGATCCCTGGGAATAATCATTAGACGTATCCGACATCCGCCTGAACCACCGCTTGACTTCCACAAATATTATGTTCAAATCACACAACAACCATAAATCACATAGCTGAAATCACGTTAAAGCCCTCCCAAGCCTCCCTGTGGCCTTTTTCTTAAGGGCCCAGGTCAAAAGCGACACTTCATCTTTACGGTCCCGAGCTCTAGAAGAGATATAGAGACCCGCTGACGGTGTGCGACGGCTAAATTTCCCTGCCACCATTCTTAGCCTCTCAAATCCGCTTAAGACATTTCGACCTGGCGCGGGCCATCGAGGCTTGTAAAGAGCAACATTCTCGCCCACTGAGCTTCATCTTCAACGCTTTAGTCGAAAGACTGATCCTTGACCTCGCTAACTAAAGAAGCACTCATCGCCCTGTGGTCAAAAACGGTTGATTGAGCGAGCCCAACCTCTTTCGCAGATCCTCAATGAGACCTGGAATTCTCACGTCAAAGCTATTCCTGATAAATTCTCACGCATTCAGAGAAAAGAGTCCCATAGAATAAGGCAATAGCTTGGGAAATAATAGAACAAGCATAATGCTTGTAAAGATAACAGCTCCACCGATTGGACGGTTACGATTACGATAGCATTCCGCCTTCACCACCTTCTCGAAGTCATTCCTTACAAGCATGTGCAGTATCGAGACGATATTCTTCGCCTTCCCTGAAAGATGCACATCGGCACAAGCATCGGGCGAGTGTTGATGCAAGGCCATGATATGGCTGTAGGGGGATTCGGGCCTCGCAACGGCTCACTGGACACTTCCCGCACTCGCCAGAACCGACATCACGCTGGGGTACTGCCCTGTGAGAGGAATATAATCACAAAGAATGGCCGGGAAGTAAATCTTACTTCATCAACATATCCCGGTACGAGGCCTTATTCACCGCGTCAAGACCGCTGGTGAATGTCCCTTCGACCCCGCATGAGTCGGGAGACCTTCTATAAACTGTCAAGCAGACGCCTTCAAAGCTTCACCGCTATGAAAGTCCATCTCGTGCGAACTGCTAGAATATCGCCGCATAACCGGAATCCTCACGATGGTTGTTGACTCACTCACCGGCCACTGGCAGCATGTCGCCGCTAAAGTTAGCACCTCGTTTAAGGCTAGCAGGCCAAGTTGCAACAAAATCAGCCATCTCTTCCTCCTTCTTCTCTTCTCTAGCAGAGGCAAGTAGATATTGGGGAAACCTAAGGAAATCTTTCCACCCCCGCCCAAGTTGCCAGATGTCACAGTAATCTACTTTCCCTTCTCATAGATGCTCGGGGCAAAGACGAGAACCCTTTCGTAAAAAGGAGACGCCGAGACAACTACCCCTATCGTCTCTGTAAATGCTTAGAGCGGCACTGAACTTCCCCAGCCAAAGCAAGCGCCCTGGGACTGGTAATTACTCGATTCATTTTCGACCAACCACCAGGTAGTCTCAAAATTTGCTAGAGATGAGATACCCAGAGCAATTAGAGATCATCACAACTTGAATGCTCTCCACCACTATTTCTACAAGAAAGAGAGCGTGGAATGACCGGGAATCAAGCCACACCCCGATTCCCCGGCCCACTTGATTGTGATCCTCAACCAAGTCCTCGAGGGCATTAGACTTGATCGACTTTTACTTAGTTATATATATATATATATAACATATACATATGCAAAAGAACTACCACCGGAGTGGTGTCCATATAACGTAATCTATACACATATACTGGGTCCCATTTATATTATAATACTAAAACTTATTTTTATACGCACAACTCAGAGTTTGTAGACATATTATTATATAGTGAACCTCGCATTACAGTCGGCCTTAAGTATGCTAAGTTTTCGCACCTTCTCCTCGCATTTACACTGGACAAACCCGTATAAGCTTTTTACGCTTAGCGGGAAACATATTATAACTTATAATTTCCATACATAGTGCATTTATATCAATCATAATAAATAATATATAATGTAAAATAAGATATCAAAATCTTCATGAATTCATATATAACACACTTACATACAATTATCCTCAGACACAAACTTATAGTTTATCTAAATCTCTCAGATAATAAATGCTATATCGAACTTATATTTATAGTAAACTTATATCATACTGCATCTTATACTTATGTAGACTTCTCTTATTTCGATCTCCCAGAGGACAATATATATTTATATTTTTCCTATCTCCCGTAGGACACATACTTATTCAGATTCCTCTGGGATGCTATGATCGAGTTTACAGATATACTTATACTTAGTTCCCAGAGATACATACTTATGCTGTATCGACGTAGATACTTATTCGTGATCTCCCAAAGGACATATATATCGACTTATATTGATACTTGTCTCGACTTATAAATTATCTCGATCTCCCAAAGGAAGATCTACTTGAACTCGTTAGATCGATACTTTCATCTAGATCTCTGTAGGAGTTAAAGTGCAGTTGACTTTACTAAGGCAACTGTGAGGGCACTCAGATCTCAGACTAAGCTTCAGATCTTTGACCATATTTCAAGATATCCTTGTCTTTAAGGTGTCTTATACTTGTATTACTGAGCTTATTCTCAGATTTCTGATCTTATTCTCAGATTGATCTTATACTTGTATTATGGATCTATACTTGTCTTACACAGATCTTATACTGTGTTAAGGTAGCTTATTCCTTTGTATTTCTCGGATCTATACTTGTAGTACTTGAACTTATTCCCAGATTTCGATCTATTCTTGTATTTCTCGGATCTTATACTTTGTACTACTGATCTGATATATCACCCGTCACAAATGATTCATACTTAGTTACTGAGCTATTCTTGGTATTTCCTGACGTATACTTACATTAACTTATTCTTGTAATTGGATCTTATTCCTGTATTTGATCTTATACTTTTAGCTTATTCTGGTACAAAAAGTATTCGTAGGTACTACACGATCTTTTAGATACTTTATAGGCACCGTAGGGTACTACCTCCTGGACTTATACTTTATAGTTTTGACTGGATACGAAGCACCTGTGAGTACTACAAAGATTTACTTGTACAAAAGTACCGTAGGTACTACAGATATGAAATGTACCTATAGTACATTCAGATATCTACCATATTCATTTCTTTTTACTCTTATTCTTTATCTAAGAGTCTTATCATATAACTGCTTGAGTTTCACCTTACTCAATCATAAGAAATGAGTAAAGACGCAATGGCAATGGGGGCACCAAGGTACAACACAAAGACTAAACCGACACGCGGTCCGCCCACGTGATGTATGTCATAGCACTAGTAGAAGTACCTGGGGCGACCATCAGAACGCCCGCTCTAAGCAATAGAAGGTGTCAGGCGACCACAGGAGTGCCGGCACCATCGTAACGTCTTACCCATTCACTCCTTCGATCCTAGGGCCATGGCCATCATACATGCCGCCTTTCGAACTCATAACCTATCTTTACTACGCCATGTGCCCATGACATATTGCTTTCATGTTCATGTTCATATATTTCACAATGCTTTATATTTCATATCATATCTATGTTTCAGCAAGGGACATCTATACATTTCTATACTGTATTTTCTCAGACTTTACCGACTATCCTATCTCCCATAGGAGTACGCACGTAGACTCCTCTCTTCGAGACCCAGATGCACTTTCTATCTATGCTCCCTTTACAGTCAAATTACATATATTATTATTTCTTGTTCATATCTACATCCTTTCTTAAGCCATGTTTTCCAATTAACTTTTATCCAAGCGATTAGTACACTCGTACAACCATTCAATTTAGGACAAGATTGTGGGGCACCAAAATGCCATTAAATGGCATATGGTTAGATTCAGGACCTGTCAGGCTTATAGAGTCCAAGAATACCTAATGGAGTCCACTATGAGTTATGCAAGTTGGTAAGTCAGAAGAAAATCAAAGAATCACAAAGACTGCAACCACTGTCTTTATCATTTTCTGGGAATTAATCATATCAGACACCGGTCTGCACTCGTTTCAGTTAAGGTGCTATGGTTTTCCAACCTGAACACCCAAATGGATAATCGAAACTCCAGCAGGCCCCCAAACAACCCCACTACTAAAGTGATCAAAACCTGGTAGAAATTTTCTTAAACATAGCCTCGAGTGAATTTCGCAAGCTGCAGGATTCAGAATCAAGGTAGCTATCGTGTGCTTTATTCTCCGGAATCTCAGTGTAACCACAGTAACCGAATGTTCAATTGGATGAGAAATGACCGTTGGTGGCCAAAATACTAACGCTAGTCAAAACAGCAATGGGTGTTCTTGTATCGCTTGATAGAATTCAATGTGGTACTGTACCACTGCTTGCAATCAGTATCACCCTTTGAAAAATTGTCTGTGCGGTTTTTCTCCACTGCTTCCATATTTTGCACCAAATCAACTCAACAATATATATACACATCAATCACCCATAAATTCATCTCGTAATCTCGGCTTTAATTAAATCATCTTTCAATACTCTATCTTTCTTCAAAACCTTCATGAATTACTCCCCAAAACCACTCTAAAATGGGTCAGAAATCTATACATAAACCAAATATAAAGATTAGTTAGGCGTTTATTCTAAACCCTAACTCAAATGATTGTAAGAACTATGAATCATAACTCAAAGGAAGGATTTCATACTTATTCTGTACCTTGTTTAGGTTTTACCAACCCTACTTTCAAGAAATCTTTGGTTATGATGAAATTCTAAATAAAACCCTGAAGCCTTTGGGCAAAGTTTACTAACTATACTAAATTGCATGGAAATTGTTACAAAACTTTAGAATTTTCATGCTACAAAAATCTATAGTTCCATACCTTTTGCTCTTCCCTTCCTTCCTCTTCTTCTCTTCCCTCTTCCTTTCTTCTTCTTTCTCCCTCTTCTCTCTCTCTGATTATTTTTTGGCCTCAAAAAATGAGAGACCAATTGATATCCAATTTTTTAGTTACGCGTCATGTTTCGGGGTTTTTTTATTTTTGTCTTTTCTCATTTTTGTATTTAGGTCCTCTCTTTATTATTTCCCTGAATTTAACTTATACATATTACTCAAGATCTCCATCTTTTTCTCTCTTCAATTCATAATTGCATATAACCACGTTTTATGCCTTTTATGTCCTCCAATGGTAAATACTCACTTTTACCTTTGTCTCTAATATTCATTTCCCTCGGTCTCTATTCATTTATTTCCTAAAATTCCTATTTAGCTTTTTTAATATAATCATAAAACATGCTCAGAAACGACTAGGTATATTTCTCGGTGTTATGAACATAGAGATGGACCAACTAACTCACTAAGATTTCGAGCATGAGAATTTCATACACAGCAATGCTCCCACAAATCAGAGCAAACCTCATTTTCAAAATAATGCCACGGCGTTTACTGTAATTGATGAGGATGAGATTGATGAAGGAGGATTTATGATCGGCTTATGCCGCGCCAGCCAGTGAGACTCGGATTTGCGCTGGAAAGCGAGTCCATAAAGATATTGATTTGGCGGATGAGTGTATGATTTGTTTGGGAGAGCTTTCAACAGGACTGGCATTAGGAATTAATTGTATGTCATGTTCTTATCTTTATCATCATGATTTATCGCGAGTGGCTTCAAAGCCATCGCACTTAGATCGAGGCGCCGCCAACTGTGATAATGCAAAATCCACATCATCTAATCTGATTTGGTCCGTGGTTCTGGCATGTCTCCAGGCATAGTATTCGGTAAGTTTATTACCACAATTAAACAAGTGTTATAAAAACACTGGCTTTTAAAAGAAAAATAATATTATCTGATTAAACCTGTAATACAGACCGATAGTCCCAGATAGAAAACGTCCAGTCGCTCTCTCGCCGCCGCCGCGTTTTCTTTCAAAAACCCCATCAAAAAACAAAACACATAGTTAATAGCATAATAACTCATAAAACCTATAAATTTGATAATATAAACAGATCATATAATATATAATAATTCAGCTTCTTCACTATATCACACCATAATTATATCAATCGATCGAACATCCATTTCACTGCTTCTTGAATCGATAAACACTGTGAATGGTCGAACAAATAACATCACTCAGTGTTCTGACGATAAACCAAACAATTATACAAATGCACTGAGAAGACAAATAAGACAAAGGCAGATAAAAACGGCTTGAACACTGAACATGTGTGCCTTTGGGAGAATCTTATTTTATACTAACAAGTTTTGTTTTTAGGTTTTTTTTTTCCGGAACAAAGAACATATCTTTAATAGAAACCACAAATAGCCCCAAAGTTTTTTCTGCTACTTTAACATATAATGCCTGATTAATTAATGTAAGAGAAATAAAACAGAAGTGAGGAAGAATGGTTAAAAGAAAAAGATGTGAGAATAGGAAAATAAAAATCTAAAGCCTGCAAATTATTTAACTCTTTCCACAAAGCCAAAACACAAAGCTAAAATATATATAAAATTTAATATGCTTTTTTTACATACTGTATTTTAATTTATACTCTGAATTGATTTAATCCATATTTTTCTAGAAGACATTAATAAATAATATATTTTTTCATTTTATATAATTTTAGAAATATTTTTTCATACAAGTAGAGATAAATATTAATTTATAATTAATAATTATTATATTAATGTTTTTTATTATTTATTACTTATTAAAAAAATTTTATTTCTACCGAATAAATTAATTTTGTACTGTCTTCTATTTAATGAACTAATGATTTATATATCATTTGTAATTGATTTTTTATGTAATGTGTAAAACCCGTAAAAAATTCAATTTTTCTGAAAAATGATAAAACGGGTAATTTAAAACAAATTCTAGATTCTTCAGATGATCTAAACTATCTGCACATAATCGTCCATAAAGTAAATCTAGTGACCCAAAAAGTTTCACAAATTCGAGACATCGGAATATTTTACGATTTAAGAATGAGATAGGGCACGACTTCATGACGTATTTACTAAAATATCAAAAGTCAAAAATTTATTTCGTATTAAGTTCATTAAAATAAATGAACTCGAAAATAAAATAAATTTTTCGTGGATAAAACGACCCGAATAAAATAATAATGAACCATGAACATCAAAACAATATTACACACAAATAATAATAATAATACAATAATAATAATAAAAAAGTATAAAATAAAGTAAAAACAGACGGAGAGCTATTGTATGAGAGAGAGAGAGCATCGGTAGATTAGTCGTGACTTTTCTTAGGTTTTTTTCTCGGGATTTAACACAACGATCGTAGGCTTACATCTGAGACTGGCAAACATCAACGTAAATTTATAAAGGCATGACATCACAAAATCTCTGAGCTCCCACAAACTCCAATGCAGAGAACTTCCTACTTATGAACATTTCAAATGTGCTATTTAATGATTCGAATTGGCTAGAGGCTTCTGAAAGGCCGTGAAATTTCTAGTCCTTCACAAACTTTCGACAGAGCGTGAAATCTTTCTTATAGAATTTTCGACCACCTTAGGAGGTCAATGACTTTGAGATCCGCTTTAGTCACCATGATAGAATTTTATCACTATTTTTCAAGTAAGAAATTCCGATCATGTTGAGGTTTGTTTATGGTTCATGGATCCATGTCTTCGGTTTTCATGATATGTTTTAGATCACACATGCCGCAGATGATCCAGTGACCAAAGGCCTGCTTTTATACGGCCCATTTCCTAAACATTTGGCAGCATACTAGAAATGAATAATGTAGTAACATGGAATAGTGACACAAATTATTTTTTTTGTGAAAATGTGTGTGGTTGATAGACAAAATGAATTGTTATATGAAAGCACTAGCACATATGAGCAATTTTGATGTAATTACTGTAAATTCTAATAACACATAAGTATGATATTTAATATAAAGTTATTATATATGGTATGTGAATATTTTGAAGATGAAGGCTGAATTGCATCATAGTATCATATAGCACTGGTAATCCTAGAAATTAGTGTGAGTGGTATAGTTGAGATCAGGTTAACGTAGGTTAGGTGTTTGATTGCGGTGTCGTGAGTACACTATTGTGGATCAACACCCGTAGGTGTTGATTAAATGTCATTAATAAGATCCGCTCCAAACAGTCGTGACAAGCAAGAAATGGAATGGCCATTATACTTATACACTGGGACACTATGAGAATAATGTGAGCCGAGTGTACAGGTGTAGGTTTCGAGTAAAATTGTTCTGAGGGTTGACCATCATTATCATTATTTATCAATGTGTCCGTTTGGCAACATCGAGGGTTGTCCAAATACTATCAATCGTCTGAGTCCGCCTAAATTGATATACATCGTAGGGTTGTCCACATCAATCGTTTGAGTCCATTTCAATCTTGATATATATCAAGGGCTGTCCACAAAAAGACAGGATTACATCTGAAAACGCTCACTCATTTATACCTGAGGGTCAGTTCACTGCTAAAAAACAACACCTTGTTTGGAAATGGGTGCCTTTCATTCATGGCAAACTCAGATACTGTTCGAGGGAAAGTGAGAACTCAGTGTGAGATGAGTAAGATACAGAGACCCACATCATAATTCCCAGATGATTTAAGACCTGCATCAACTAAAAGTTATGTTAAACAAAAGAAGACACATCGGTCATGTTTAATACATAAGACTCCGGCCATGATAGAACGTCCGAAGATTATCTCGGGACAGAGCACCATCGACATCGTATCGGCAATGGAGCCAGTGAGGCCTCTATACTGCCAATAATACTTCAAGACGTTTACACGTCACTGGGCGATGTATGGAGAGATTTGAGTCATGGAGTGACTCTGGATATACTACTCAATGACATATCGAAAGGATGGAGCCTATGAGAGCCCTGACATGGGGAAGGTGAGCTTCAGGTCCTGAATGGTATGTAGACATTCAAAGTAGACATGGGAAAGGTTGGCACCTTGGATGTGTGTTTGACATTATGCTAATATTAATACAAAAATTTAAAGGAGAGTAAATTAGAAGAGATTACTCGCCACTAGCTTTTCACCCCCACGTAGGACTCTTTCAGTAATGTAATAAAAGTACTTGGCCGGACCGCATTTGAGACGATATAGAAGAAAGCCGATGATGCTTTAATATATATTTTAGGTCATAGAGGTGTTGTATTTATTTGTATAAGAGTGATGTACTTAAACTCTTATGGACTACGGTTTTATAGTCATGTGCTTATATACTGGCATCATGGCGCCCAAGTGGCCATTATTTTAATTACATATAGACTCTGTGGTCATTGTTGATTACTGAGACAGTCAGACCTGGTACTCCCGCACAAAGGAAACTCGCCCCGATTGTGGAGTGTGGCTCTGCAACCCGACATCTATGAGAGTACCCGCTGTCGATTTCGCTTTGGAAGGCCACACAAAGATGGTATCGATATACAGGTATCACTACTTAGGGCTTGAGGACAAGGGCTTAGCCATATGACTATCAAGGTGATATTGGATACCAAGATCATGAAGCATAGGTCAGCTTGTGCACACGAACATCGCTAAGAGCTCACGGGATGTGCTTGAAAATTAACGCATGCATCAGGTGTTCATGCTTCATGATCGCAAGATCGCTATGCTACATTATCATGAAAAACTTATACACTGTAAGATACATGGTATATGAATGTGATTTCGCGTGGTTATCAGGCGGAAAAATTATGGTATTTATTACATTGTATAAAGGAAGAGGCGGAATAAGGTTAGAACTATAACCTTAAAATCGGGGAAAATGAAATGAACCCGAAAGATTGACTTATCAAATAAATAAAAGGAGGCGGTTGGTGTAGCACCGATGTCATAGGGCGATGAACGTCGCCCATGGTTGTTAAATCTATTAGTGTAATCACATGTGCATTACTAGTTAGATTGAAATGAGATTAAATAAAGTTTGTCACATTTGATACGGTGTACGGTAAGTCGGTGCCGAGGATAGAGAGGTCGTCCACGAGGTGCTAGCCAAGCAATACCACTATTTGACCAGCCAGTGCCTTACCGAGGTCGGTTGGGGTCAGTAGCCACCGCTACTGTATAGGCTAGTGTGGTTTGTACAATGTGGAGGTCCAGGACTGCAAAGATTTAAGCCACATCACATCCTCGCTATGTGGGGGAGCGGGATCGTTTCTGGTGGTGCACTACTGGTTCCTATAGATCGAAATGCATTGAGGCTATGGATATTACCTCCGATGCAGCCAAGATCAGGCTAGCTGCGTTCCAGCTAGAAGGTGAGTCCCAAGTGTGGTGGGACTGGGTTAAGACCTCTAGGATTTGTAGGCAACAGACTTGGGCAGAGTTCCGGCTCTTTTATGAGCAAGTATTTCTCCGACCACTCCGCTGCGATATGCAGGGCGCCCAAGAGTTCTGGGGAGCCGAGGCAAGGAACGATGATGGATAGAGCACATGACTAGATTCACCTGAGCTGGCATGTTTTGGTAGATGACCATGTGGCCACATATATGGCCAAGGTTAGAGATTTCGAGAATGACTCAAGTCCCATCTGGGCTGGGATTGTGGCTTCATAGATATGGACTCTATGGTCTGACAGCTCAATATATAGAGAGAGAGATGGAGGACTATTGTGGCATTCGTGATGGAGGTCGGAAGAGTAAGGAGGATTTGCCTTTCTCGAGCTTCTGAGGAGACAGAGGACTTCTGGTCTCACGAGTGCCTAATGATAGTGGCCAAATGGTCGATGACACGCTTCATTACCATCAATGAGAGATATGAAGCTGGATTGCCCATCGAGGCATGGGATCCTGTGGTTTTAGTCGGCTAGTCCCCAAATATCTGACAAAAAGTGACACATTATTCCTCCACACCCCAAGATAATGAGGAACCAGCTTTGAGTCGCAGTTCATAAGGTAGTACTTCAAGATGACACGCATGTGCCGAGGGGCCGACATGTGTCAAGGTCGTGACGTGGCTCACAAAGCGGATCTTTGGGGGACCTGTGGGCTTGTCAACGCCGTTATACTCACGTTGAGCGTGCAGATCAACCGTTAGCGGTGGCACGCTGCTGCTCGTGACGAGACGCCTGGCGCACCGCGCCCATATCGATTCTTGCGTGTGAAAGGTTTGAAGTTGCAGGTTGAGGCCCGGAAAACGCATTGTATAAAAATTGTTTATCTTAGGGTGAGAATTGGTCGATATGGTGTATGAGCACGGGTTTTGATGCTCGCCTCGGGACAGATATCAGTTGACCCATCGCCATCAAGGATTCCCCAATTCCGGTGGCAGTTATCACGTCATTGTTAACGACGCCGGAGTTGCGGCTGCAGCATGCATGAGCGATAATGCCACACTTCAAAATAAACTTATTAAGGTAACAAAACCCAGAAAATCTGTTACATAATTTTTTGTGTAAATGGTAAATCTGCACTTTAAGCAAAACCGAAATTTTCTAGATCTGATGAAACGAAGACTGCCCCGTTAAATTCTACTTTCATAAATCTAGGCAGGGACCTAGAAAAGTTTCAATAATTCATGCAGATAACTAATACATTTTACGATTTTCAAATAAGTCACAAATGACTTCAAGGATCTAGATTTTATGAAAATCTCAGTGTTTTAAATGACTTGGGTTAAGTCTATTTAAAATAAAGTGAACTAAAGAACAAATTTTTTGGATGATACAAACGAACCCATTAATAAAGCAATACAACTATAATATTAAAGACAATATAAATAATAATAATAATAATAATAATAATAATAAAAAGATAAAAACAAAAGTAAAAAAACAGGACGAAGGAGGCCATTTTCGTGGGGAGAGAGAGAGAGCGTCGGAGAGGATTTAATTTTAATTTTTCTTCTCTTTGTTTCTTTCTCGGATTTATGGAAATCTGACGTGGTTTTCATCTGGCCGATAAGCAGTTGGATCCACGCAACGAGGCTACGCTGCACACTAAAATCTTGAGTTTCGTCAAACCCACGAGGTAAGAATTTTCCTACTTGTGTTATTTCTAACCTAAAGGCTATTTAATGATTTGAAATTGGCTGGGGAGGTCGTGAGTTAAGCCGTAAATTTCAGCCTCCTCAAATTTTTGACCGAGTGTAGGAATTTCTAGGGAATTTTTCCAGATTATTTGGGCTGACGGGACCGCTGACAAGGCCTGGTCGAATTTTTCAGACTGCTTTTTGTATTGGCCATATAATTTTCAGACTATTTTCAGTAGTCCCTGACGTGTTGAGGTTTGGTTTGCTCTAGACTGATGTCTTCGAAGTTTTGTGGTGTATTTGGTATCACAATATTCGCGACGAATCGTGAAGGGACCAAGAGGTGCCTTGTTTTATATGGGTCCGAGGATCACATCGGCGGTTATTACTAGAAACGACAACGTGAATAGTAATGTGAATAGTAACATGAATAGGACACAAGATTATTTTTTCAGGAAATGTGTATGGTTGGATGATCAAAATGAATTGTCAAGGTTTGCTAATTAGCCCATGTGAGCTAATTTTGATGTAATTGACAGAATGCATAACATGTTTTATGTGATTAATTATGTTAATATATATGCATGTGAATATATTAGCATGAATGTGTCGAATCGACATCATGTATTCCATATGCATGGCATCTAAATTAAGTGTGAGTGCATAGTTAAGATCGACACTGTTAGGTGTTTGATGGTGTGTCGTGAGTACATCGGTTGCGGGATCAACACCATGGGGTGTCGACAGGTGGGCTTCGACTAATAAGACAACGCCCAAATGAGTCGTGACGGTTAAGGAAAATGGAAATGGCTCATTGCATTTCATATGCACCGACACCCTAGAACAATAGAGCGAGTGCATGAGGTGGTTCTCGAGGAATTGTCTCGAGGGTCGACCAACAATATTTTTACCTGAAAGTGTGTCCACTACAATATCGGAGGGTTGTCCATATAATATCAATCGTCGAAGTCTGCCTAATTGATATACATCGGAAGGTTGTCCACAAAATAGATTATCGGAGTCTGTCTACTATTTATATCGGAGGGTTGTCCACGATTAAAAACAAATACCTTTGTTTGGAAATGGTTTTCATTCATGGAAAAATGCATGTTCATTGAGGGAGCCGGGGCTAGGAACTCGAGGCGTACGGGTGGTGTAAGAGACCCACGATATCATAGTTCTCAGATAGGTAAGAGGACCCGCGGTATCACTAAAAGTTATGTTGCCCAAAGAAGACACACGGTCATGTCACCAGAGTAGACTTCGGGCTGCGTGGATAGAGCTGACGACTCGGGATTTGCTGCCTATCGACACTTCAGCATTGCAACGGGAGCCTGAGGCTCGACATTGTCATTGGTAATACCAGCGATGCTTGTCACAATGGCATATGCATGTGAGACGTAGCCTGCGAGTGACTCGGGGATATATTACCAATGACATATCAGTGATGGAGCCACAGAGCCTCTAAGACATGGGGCATGGTGAGTCGAGTCTTATCCATGGCATGTAGACATTCATGTAGACACGTGTATGTCAGACTCTCGACACTGCTGACATGATCATCAGACGCGCACTTAAAGCGGAGTAGTTCTTGTAGGGAGATTATCACTACTGGCTTGTTTCAACTGGGACTCCCTTTTAGGTACTGTGTCAAAGTGGCATTTATAATGAATTCAAGATTCGAGACCGCACATATGAAGAAAGCCTGATTGCGGCCTTTAATATATATATTTTGAAAAAAATATTTATGGGTTTGCATTATTTCTGTATAAGAGTGATATAATTTAAACCTTATGGACTATGGTTTATAGTCAAGTGTGCTTATATGTCAGCATTGATGCAAGGCCCAAGGACCATTATTTCACCGTATATAGACTCTGTGGGTCATTGTTGGGATTATTGAGACATGTTGTACTGTATAGCCTCCGTACAAAGGAGACTCGCCTGATTTTCGTGAGGAGGCCGGGTAACTCACATCCACAGCATTCGTGGTCGACGGGTTGTTAAATGCACTCATTTTAGATGCCACATAATGAATTAATGATTTATATATCATTGTAGTATCTCCTTAAATATATTATGATTATATTTTATTCTTACAAAATGCTAAGAAGAGAAAAAAACTTATAAAATGATTTTTTTTTAAATTTGGTGTTGGTTAAGGAAAATATATACATAAAAAGTTAAAAGTAAAGAATTTGAAATATCTATAGTCAATAGTTTATTAATTTATTATTTTCTTTCATTTTTAATTTCCTATTTTCTCGTCACAGCCCTTTTACATTTTATGAAAACCAAACATGACCTATAATTTGTAATATGCATCATTTTAGTATCTTCCATTTTTTAAATCATTATTTGAATAATTCTACAAACTAATCTATTTTCAAAATTTTATTTAAAAATTTGATTATGTTATATCAAAAATTTCTTATACCGATTTTCCAAATTAGAAATTAATGAGACGAGGAAGGGACATTTTCTAAATTATAAATTAGAAATTTGTTAAAAAGATATGTGATTGCATTAAATGATGAATTATGTTAAGCCTATGAAGAGATAAATGATCCACCGTTCACAATGACGGAGCTAGTATGGGCTTATTGAGCATATACCCCTTGAAATTTGTTTTGGGAAAAGTATATATCAGGTTATCAATTTTAAAATAATTATACATACATTACCAAAAATAGGATTTGCTAGAAGTTCTTTATTATTTATCTTTTTAAACTTTATTAAAATTTTATATAAATAAATGATGAATTTATCCTTTATTCAAATTTCTTATTAAAGAACAAATTTATTTATAAAGTTTCATGTTATTATTATATATATATATATATATATATATATATATATATATATATATATATATATATATATATATTTGAGGGAATTAATATTATATTTCTTAATTAATATAAATATGTTATGATAATGATTGATGAATATAGTGGAATATATTTTTATTTAAATTTTGTATTAACATTTTATATTTTTATTTATGAAATTAGTATCATGAGAATTTACCAATAAGACCTAATTCAAGTCCCAATCAGGACATATTTGAGAGAAAAGGAATATTATATTGTAATGCAAAGTGAATGTTATAAAACAAAGTATAATGAGAATTTATTTTAGAAATTTGAATTAAATATATTTTTATTGGTGTTATATATTTTGTATTTATATTAAATTGATACATTGAATATGAGTTTATGACTCTAAGATTGTTGTGTAAATTACAATAAATACATTTTAGTTTCAAGGTTGTAAACCGTCCCCACTTAGACCCCCTTTTCCCTATGTCCTTTGACGGCTTGAAACGGTAAGTGAGCGCGCTACCACTTGAGTTAGGAATAAATACATTCTTATTAGAAATTGTACTTAACATTTTGATTATTTTATTCATATTTATCATTATAATAGAGTTTGTTATATAATCAATCATATATTTCTTGGAATTTATATTAACTTTTATATTTATAATTTATTAAATATTATTTTCTTTATTATTAAATTATGCCCCCTCTCAAGTAAAATACTAGCTCCGCCATTGGTCGTTGTTGTCCTCTTGGTGCGACATT
Organism: Tetrastigma voinierianum; assembly: GCA_016808115.1. Classification (NCBI taxonomy): domain Eukaryota; kingdom Viridiplantae; phylum Streptophyta; class Magnoliopsida; order Vitales; family Vitaceae; genus Tetrastigma; species Tetrastigma voinierianum. Next base: position 386,520 of record JAEQBH010002992.1, on the reverse strand, counting down.
TGTTTATTATTGTCGTCAATGGCGGGATCCATAAAATAGAGAAGTGTCGCCTCTATCGTTTCATAAGGAGGGCCGATTTTTTTTTTTTTTTAATTAAGACCTGTTGAGGTCGATTTTTTTAATTAAGACCAAAACGACGTTGTTTTGTCCCAATTGAAAAGAAAAAGAAATAAATTGCACGCTCCCTATCAGATGACTCATTTTCATTTTGCCCTTTAATAAAATTTCAATTGTTAATATGAAGCACATAGTACCAAGACTAATTCAAATGAAAGAGTAATTTTTGACAAACTAGTCATAAACTATCATCATTAATGAGTGAAAATATTTTGTGAGGTAGACTTAAAACTACTTTATTTATTTCTTTAAATAAAGTTGTTCAATATTAATTTAATTACATTATTAATATTTTGTTAGGTTATTGATTCAATTATACAAGAGATGAATCATCGCTTCTCCTAAGCACCATGGATTTACTTGATTGCATTGCATGTCTTGATCCAAAGAATGAATTCTCTAATTTTGATATGGATAAGCTTGCGCATTTTGCTGATCTTTATCCAGTAGACTTCACAAGTACTGGGCGCACATTTCTTTCTTAGGAACTTCAATCTTTTCTTAGTGGTATGAGAATAGATGGTCGGTTCTTTAATGTGGAAGACTTGGGAAGTCTAGCAAAGAAGATGAAAGAAACTATGAAATATAGAGTTTTTCCGATGGTTTATCGTTTAGTTGAATTGACATTACTTCTATCTGTTGCGACAACATCTGTTGAAAGAGTATTTTCTGCTATGAAAGCTGTGACAACTGATTTGTGAAATAGAATGAGGGGTGAATGGTTAAATGACGCTTTAGTCAGATAGAAAATGAGATATTTGATTCTATTGGATAACAAACTCATTTGGAATCATTTTCAAAATATGGATAGTCAGAAATCAATTATCTCTCGCACAAAAAACATAGTGTAGCTTGAGTTGTACTCTTTTTCTATCCTTCAAGTTTAAACTTTTATTAATATAATTGTTCATACTTATTTCTATATATTGATATATTTTTAAAAAAATTAATTATTAGCGACCCGCCCCCCCCTCTCGAGTTTCCCTGGATCCTCGCCATCGATTGTCGTGATACGTCATTTATTTGTGTGAGGGCAATTAAGACAATCAAAATATGTAAAACCTGAGAAAAATCGAATTTTTCTGAAAAATGGCAAAACGGTAAATTATTAAAATAATATAGGTTGAAAACCTAGAAATTTTCTAGATCTTAGATGACAAAACGGACTTCACCGTTAGATTCGTCTTGCGAAATCTAGTTACCCAGACGAATTTTGTTGAATTCCAAGACTGACAGATTTTCATGTTTTTTCGCGACGATGTCCCAGAGGATCCCAAAAACGAAATTCAAGAAAATTCAAAATTATAAAATATTTAAAATAAAAAAGTTCATAAGATAATTAACTCGAATTCGACAAAATAAATTGTTTTGGGGTAAAAAGGGACTCGAGCAAGGGGGGACACGTGGCGCGACGTGAGCCACGTATCCAAAGTATAAAATGAGAAAATATCTCCTTTGGGAGGGGATCTCTCACATTTTTCTTGATTTTGCAAACGGTAGAGTGAGAGAGAGGGAGAAAAAAAAAAAAAAAACAAAACAAAACTTCTCTCTTCGATCCACGGAGTTCCGTCGGTCGAAATTCATCGGGCCTAGAGTGAAAGTTCATCTACTTGACGAGGGCTACGTGTGGGTATAGAAAGGATGGGATTTCACAGAGGATTCAAGCGCGGAGTTCGGGAAATCAAAGTTTTCGGGTTTAGGAAGTGTCCACGAGACTTCCTCGAGTTTCTTCTACGCTCCAAGAGGTAGGGATTCTTCCTACTTTAGTTTATTTTCCATTTTAGGGACTGTTTGGTTGAGTTTTAATGCCCTAAGGGGCTGTTTGACCCTTTTTGCCCTAAGGGGCTGTTTGGTAAAATAATGGGTTATGGGAATAGTGCACTGTTTTGACCCTATATGATGTACAGTTTTTGGGGCTGATTTTTGGTTAGAAAAAGGGAGAATTTGGATTAGTATCCTTCAAGGAAATTGTATCCCTAAATGAGAACTTGATGTTAGGCTTTTGAATCACCCAAATTAGACATCTATAACCCAATTTATGGTCCGTTTTTCGGGACTGCCATAGGGTGCCCTGTTTTGGCCAAACCTACTGTCTAGATTTTTGGGATTGATTTTTGGCTGGGAAAAAGTGAGAATTTGGACTAGTATCCCCCAAGGAACTTGTGGCTCTATATATAACTGATGTTGCTTAATCGCCCAAATCGTAATTCCCATAACCCGCTATGGTCCGTTTTCAGACTCCGCTTACAGCTTAGGTCAAGTGAATGATTTGTGTCTAGATTTTTGCCACAATTGGTATATGATTGTAGTATATCATTGCTTGAATTGAGTGATATGCTTGGTTGAAATTGTTTTGAAGTCAAATTGTGTGTTCTAATGGTTTAGCTTGTAATGTGTTTATGTATGAACAAGGCCATTGCATGGCTTGGTTGTAGGCTAATTGTGGACATGGTGTCATAATTAAGCCTAGAGTATAAGGTAAGTCATTGCTTGATTGGTGATGACGTGTATATGTCAATATATGTGTGTATAATATGTTGACATTCATTGTGTGGTCTATTTGGAAATTTTATGTTAATTGATATGATTGTCCAAATGATGCATGAGTATTATGCATGGTTTAAAATGTCCATATGACACTCATCATATATATGGCATGGTATAGGCATGGAATGACATAATTGCATTTCATATGCACGGGGACATCACATTAAATGGGTGCATGTGCGTGGTCATAATCATTCATCATTCTTGGTAAGCGGGTGGTGAGTTTCGCAGATTTTGACTCACGCCCACGGAGTCTCACTGGTGCATTTCATAGCTTGGAATAAAGCTGTTTATTGAAGACTGTCCAATGCTTTTGAATAAAGTGGCTTTTCAGAGACTGTCCAATGCTTTTGATTAAAGCGGTTTATCAGAGACTGTCCTAAACTTTTGAATAAAGCTGTTTATCTGAGATTGTCCAATGTTTCTGAATAAAGTTGTTTATCGGAGATTGTCCAATGCTTTTGAATAAAGTTGTTTATAGGAGATTGTCCAATGACTTTGAATAAAGCGATTTATCGAGGGATTTCCCAAGAGTTTTTAAAAACAAAAAAGCTTTTGTTTTGGAGAAAGGGTCATTGGGTGAAACACTAATGACAAGTTTTTACATTTGGCATAAGTATGTGTGAGGGAGTCGGTGAGGACTCGTGTTAAAGGCATGGTGAGTGACACTTCATTCATGGTACGTGGTGGGCATTCCAGAGCAGAAACCGCATTTTTACTTGAATGTTTGATTGTGTGAACATGGTATTGCATGTGCACTTAGCGGGAGTAGCCCCGCAGGAGTTTACCCTAACGAAGATACTCATCTCATCGCACCCCTTTCAGTACAGGAGTATGCAGGTGGACGACGCTCACTCGAGACCATAGTTATGAAGAAAGTTGGGTTGTGGCCTGTAATTAATTTTTTGTAAAGAAGCTTGGAACAAACTAGTTCTAGCTTGTATTTCGTGTAAAAAGAATTGTAAAAATACTTTGGAACAACCTTGTTCTAATTTATAATATTTGTAAGAGTGTTATAATTAAACTCTTGAGGACTATGGAAATTAGTCCTGTATATTTTATAGTGTGGATGAGTGGGCCCGGTTAGGCCACTTTCACTTATACTCAATCTAAAGTAGTCATTGCATACAAAGTCATGTTACCGTGTTTTTCAGACGTGTTCTATTTTGGGTAGAGCTCCTCATACAAAGGAGACTTTGTCCGATTTTTGTTAAATCATGAGTCCCGGGAAAGGGGACATAATGGTGTGGTGTCGGATTACTCGATATCCACGAGTCTTCCGCGGGTTGATGGTGTCACATCCCGATTCCTGGTCCGACCCGATTGGCGGATCCGAACCGGTTTCGGGGTGCGAGACCATATACTGGGACTCTTTACCTGTTTTTTTTTTTTAATAACAGACTCAAAATATCATATACATATCAAAAGAACTATCACCGGAGTTGTGTCCATCAAAATCTATACATATACACTGAGTCCCATTTATATATACAAACTCAGATTTTTATACACAAATAAGAGCACGGAACCCACGCGATTTAACCCCATCAAGCGTGTCGACTCCAACCGTGATGGAAGCTTTCGCAGTCATCTCTCGTCACTCTACACCTGACAAACCCGTGCTAAGCTTTACGCTTATGGAAACAGCCTTATGCATATACACGAAGCATAAGCAATAACAGATATCGAGTTTTCATGCATTCATATAATGAACTTATACAATTACTTATGCCTTATACAGACATATGCTTATTCGATTCCCATCTGAGTTACACAGAGCTTATTACCCGCATACTACGTGGCTTATACCGGTACTTTATCTTATACTTACTCAAAACTTACACTTATAGCAGACTTATTCTTATTCGGAACTTATACTTATAACATTTTGATATTATAATTACTCATTCACACTCATGGCGTACTTTATTCTTATTCCGATTCCGTAGGACACACAGATTTATCTCGCATTCCTTATATACGCAATCGAACTTATACATATACTTAGATTCGAGGCATGATCACGTACTCATACTTCCATCTATCATATACTGGTTCAGAGCTCCCGTAGGAGTTACAAAGCTTCCACTTATACAGAGATACTTATACACGTACTGGTACTTATATCTATCTCAGATCTCCCGTAGGAGTTGACTGAACTTATGCTTATACAGAGGTATCCTTAGGTACTACAAAGCTTATACCCATACCATAGGGCTTATACTTATACTACGGAGATTACATTTGTTTGGAGGTCCCCGTAGATCCTACAGAGTTATTACAGAACATCTATTGGTATTGCATAACTTATCCTATACTCAAGTACCGTGAGGTACTACTCGAGTTTATCCTATCCGTAGCTTATAATGGAGATACCCGTAGGTACCTTAGGATTAATCGATACGTAAGTACCCATAGATACTACGTAAATTAATCGTACATGTATACCCGTAGGGTATTACATAACTTAATCGTATTACTGTATACCCGCTGTGAGGTACTCATGTAACTTATACTTATTCTTGTATTTGGATCTTATTCTTTGCATTATGGAGCATATACTTGTCTTACGGATCTTATACTTGTATTACGGGACTTATTCTGTATTTCTGGATCTTATACGTGTATTACGTAACATATACTTGTCTTATTTGATCTTATACTTGTGTTATGTAACTTATTATAGGATTTCGGATCTTATACTTGTACTAAGGAGCATATCCTTGTACTGATCTTATAATGGAGCTGAGCTCTCAGAGGCCGACACGGCGTACCCGTGGGTACTACAGAACATTTTACTTGTGCAAAAATACCCGTAGGTACTATAGAACAGATTCATTATACAGAGGTTCCCGTAGGTACTACTGACTTATACTTATTTTACCGAAACGGGAGTACCCGTAAGTACTACTGGACTTATACTTATTTTATCGATACGGGAGTACCCGTAGGTACTACTGGACTTATACTTATTTTACCGATACGGGAGTACCCGTAGGTACTACAGAGATTTTACTTGCAATGTATACCCGTAGGTACTACGTAGAAAGCGTATACAAGGCACCAGAGGTGCTGATCTTAACTTCTACCAGTTCATTTATTTACTTTATTCTTTATTCGTAGTCTTATCATATAAATCGCTTGACTACTGCATCAATCATAAGAAATGAGTAGGACGCAGCACAACAAGTACCCAAAGGTACAATACAGTACTGAGGTACCGTAGCACTGATCAAGACGTGCCTACCCACATAACAGGAGTGTCGTAGTACCAACAGGAGTGCCGAAGCACCTATCAGGATGTGCCTGCCCACGCACAGAGGTCAGAGCACTACCAGGAGTGCCGGCATCGATCAAGACGTGGTCTCGCCCACGCAATGAGTGTCAGAGCACGCCAGGAGTGCCGGCACCGGACAAAACGCTGCTGCCCACGCAAATGTGAGCCGGCACTACCGTGAGTGCCAAGCACCAACAAGAGTGCCGAAGCATCGATAAGGACGTCCACTCATTCATTCTTCGGTCCTAGGTAGTCATACTGTCATATTTCTTTCAGTTTATAACCTTTCTTAATCACATTCTGTGATCATGACATATTACCTTTCATATTCATGTTCATGTTCATATTTTAGTTCGTTTTCATGTTTCATATCAAATTCATGTTTTATGAACATATCTATACATATGGCATTTCATATACTTATACAGGATTACATATGTATTTACACATCATTCATGTATTCTTGTCCCTCAATGCATCTACTTTTCTTAGAAATTGGAATCATTCCAACTGAATCATCCGAACTAAAGTTATGGCATTTTCATGCCAAACCCGTCGATTTACCAGGATTAAACTAGGAACAATCTGAATTTCTTATTTTTTTTCAGGAGGCTTAACTTCATACCTGACCCTGGTTCTTTGTATTCATTTAAATCTAAGGTGCTAAGGGTTCATCTCCAACTGGAATCACCCAAATCGGAGCACCGAAACTCAAGTTACGTCCTAAACAACCGGACTACTCTATGTTCAAAAACTGAAGCAGAAATTGGCTTGAACATATCCTTACTTTGAGTGAATTTTGGGCCACATAGAGGTTTGGAATTGAGGGTACTATTTGTGGATGTTTGGTCTTCCTTGAGTCTAGTTTAACCACAAAACTTGAATCACTCAAATCGGATAAGAAATGAGTGTTATGGCCAAAATACAAACGCCGGGTCAAAATAGTAATAGAGCACCAGTTGCACTTGCAGACAGTCTCTGCTCCGAGGTTATATCAAGACTGCTCCGCACCTCGTACCGGTGCAGTCTGGTTTTGGAGGGCTGCACAACTGCCCGCACCAGATTGCGCAGTTATGAAATTCTCCAAAAATGGTGGAATTCACCATTCTTCACTTTTCTCCCATAATTCTCTCTTCATCAAAACTAACATGGGATCCCCTCTAAACAACCTTAATTAACACCTTTAGGCCCCGCGAAGTTCACGAAAATTTTCAACTCTATCCAAAATTCAGAATATGAAAATTTTCAATGTATTCTAATCTTTAGTTTTCATTTTCAGAAAATACGTTTCGTACTTGAATTTGATTGAAAATATGTTTTCATTTTCAACCCCATTTGGTTGAATTTAATTCGAAAACAAGGAAAACAGCTTTTTACCTGTTTTCTGATTCATATATAAAATGTTGAAAATAGTGAATTCATTTTCTTTGTTTTCAAAATTTGTTTTCGTCTTATTCTCGTAACTAAACGCGTTTTCTTTGTTTTCGAAAAGTTTGAATAGAGAAAACAGAAAATTTTCTACCTACTAAACAGGGCCTTAACTAGCCAAAGAATCCAAGGATTCATACCCAAGTTCATTAAACTTTACAAAACCTTGGAATTGTGAAGGATTCCATATCTAATTATTATCAACTAGGGATTTTCAACCAAACTTCCCTTAAATCTAGAGTTAGGATGTCTTCCTAACAAAACCCTAGAAAAGGAACCAATTAGCTGGTCCATAAAGAAAAACCCTAGCAATTCATACCCAAGTAATTTGTATACCAAAATTATACAAAAGTCATGTATCCATACTAGAATCCATACCTTTTTGGCTCCTCCCTCTTCTTCCTCTTCCCCTTCTTCTCTTCCAACCCGTATGGCTCTCTTGTTTAGGAGACAAAAATGAGTTATTTTGTCTCCCTCCCCCTTTTTATAATTAACTTTATCTTATTTGCCTCTTTATCCTCCATCATTCTATTAATTGCACTACAATTCCTATTATTTATACTTTGGCCTATAGTCTTATCAAATTATGACTTTCAAGCCCCTTTTTTACAATTTACACTTTTGTCCTTATAACTTGTAAAATTTCCGGGTCTCTTGTTTCCATGTTTCACATTTAACTCACGAAACAATCAAATTATGCTTACAAAATACCCTAAGCATGTCGAAAACGATTAGGGTATATTTCGGGATGTTACAGATGGGTTGTTAACGGACCCCGGGGTTTTGGGGCGTCACAAAATATATCCGATCAACGACAAAAAATCAAATCAATGGTTGTTAATATGCTTATATAGCTAGAATTATAGGTATTCTAATCACAATAGTAATATCAAATATGTAGACTCAACTATCAATTTTATAAGCTTTGAGCCGATTTATTATGTTATTAACATGAATGTTGTTTCATCCTTTATGATTTTTAACGATTTTGATTTTATGTTTCTATTGATGTATTGTTAGTTTGAATCAATAAAATATAAAAAATTTCTTCAAAAATTTAATTTTTATTAAAACTAAAAAATTAATATAAGATATTAAATATAGTTTTTATAAAAAGTATATTTTGTTTTTATTTTATGTAAATAAAAAATTTAAAGTTTTAATTATCAACCTGTTTCTTTCCTATTTTGAACAATTCTCGCTAAAAAAAGTTACCGTTTTCGATCCTTAGCAAAACTCAACAGTAATTCAATCAGCCACCTTTCATTAATCTGTATGTTCAGATTATTTATAAACTCATGTAACCAAATCTTACCAACAATATATTTCTATAAAAAAAATTAAAATTCAAAAATTATTTTTGACTTCTATTCTTATCAATCTTTTTTAAGAACAAAATCAAACTTGCCAAAATTTTTCTATACCCAAAAAGAGATATTAAAATCTGATTTAGAGTTAAATAAATAAATTAATTATCAATATATAATAAGCATGTACTTTTGAGGTTCAAGCACCTAATTTATTATACTAATATAAGAATACTATTTTTAAGAAAATAAGTGGAACATAGGAAAGAGTTAAAGATGAAAAAGGAAAATCATTGGAAACCTTACAATTCACCAAGTCATTTTCACAATTTTGTATATAGAATAAATAACTGGATAAGAAAAACATCAAAGTAGAATTTAAAAAAAAAATTCATTTTAGGATAAAATTCGTATCTGTAACTGATGGGGTTTGAAATAATGGGCGTGCAGGCCCAAGATACAAGCCCAAACGACGGGATTAAAAATGGACCCAATACTAGCAATAGGCCCTTAATGGTATCCCTCAAAGGCAGGTCCAAAACGAGGGCCTAATCCTCCCTTTAAAAGGTCGGTAGCCTCATGAACCCAGATAGGGGAAAACACCTAATCTCCACCAACTAGGTGCAAGATATTTCCAATTACGTGTCCCAATCAATTATCCCTTATTGAATTCGGTTTATGATATGAAGAAAAATTCCCACCTAGTGGGAGAAATATCGTATTATCCTCCAACAAGGAAACATACTATTCAGTGTCATCGTCCAACTAGGAAACATACTATTTAGTATCATCATTCAATTAGGAAAGTTGTCGCTTTAATCTCATCCATTATAAATACCAAAGCACTTATCGTGAGTGGCACGCAGATTTCACGCACAAACTTCATTCCCTAAGCAAGAGACCTTGTCTTCCACCTGAAAAGAACCGACTTAGGCATCTATGAGGGTGAATCCGCGAGCCTAATGCGATCCTTTTGTTCTTGTTTCGCCAAGTATCCAACGTATGGAGTCAGCAGACCGGCCCAACAATTCAAGCACACTCCAACCCAATTTCGGTTGAAAAAGCATCATCAGTTTGGCGCTGTCTGTGGGAACGACTGTTCCTTTACAAATAAAGCCGACTTCTTAGCGACTGATGGTGTCAACTCGGAACACAAGTAGGAGCAACGCCAATCCTCCAAGGATGCAAGACCGTACCTAAGTAGCATGGGACAACCGACCCCAGGAGGCGCGATGCTGGGTGTGCTAACACGTACAAGGTGGAGGCGCCCGCGATCACCAACCAACACTTGCTGAAAGAGTTGGAACAACTCTCACTGTGCAACACGATGCCCCAAGACACGGCACACCGAAAAAGACCAAAACCTTTGTTACCCGAGAAGAACAACACTCGACCGTCGGTAGAAGTGGATAGAGAAGGGAAACTAGCCACCAGGGAGCATGATCATTACCAACCCCGGAGAGGATCACAAACGCAGGAGAGAGGACGTGGGAGAGCAAAGTGTCTGCGACATCCAAAGAAGAACCACCCATGAAGGTGGGCCAGAAGGGCCGAGCTCCAGCCTTCGCCGTGGACGCCCGCAGAACAAAACCGAATCCATTCATCATTGCATCGCACTTCCCTTCCTAGTTCGGGGACAGCTACGATTGAGATGTTCGACCAAGAAAAGACCCCATAGACCACCTCACACGCAGACAAAATCGATAGAACTACACTCCAAGAGTCAGGGGATTCAGACGATGTAGCCTTCGCATCACATTAAAGGGCTTCCAAAGATCGCCTCGGGGTTTAACGTAATTCTCGTCGTCTTCCATCTCATCGTTCACAGAACTTTCCATCGCATTTGTCTCCCACTTTATCGGAGCAAGGACGTATAGGAAGCCGAGTTATCACCTTCTGACTATAAAACAGAGCTCTCAAGAAAGCCCGAGGTCATATGTTCAAAGGTTTAACACGAAGTTGCTAAAGGTGGATATTCTCGACGAGAAGTTCGCCGTTACTGCTTTCATTGCAGGGTTGGGGTGTAGTTGAAAGACCTAATGTTCTCTATCTCAAAGAACCCTCAGTGCATGGCTGTAGTCCCGCCTAAAACAGAAGTATATCAATCCGTGAAGAAGCCCTCCCGTCTACAAAGAAACTCTTCTACTTAAAAAGGAAAAGAGCAAAGATAAAAAGAGAACGAAGCCCCAATGTGCAACAGTGGACGATCCCCAAGGAGGAGTAGAGAGGCAAACCGAGAGCGGTCCCCGACAAGACGAGGAATGCTGGCCGAGATCATAGGGACCACCTCAGCCCGAGCCGCAAAGATCGGCATTCACCCCGCCAGCATAATCTCTAAAAGCCTTAGCGCCAGAGGGTCCTACAAAGTGCAACATGAAAGGTTCCTGAGGTGGCCATCCCAGATGAAGTCAGACCCCGCTAGAAGAGACGACACCAAATACTATGAGTTCCACAAGGATCATGGACACCGAACATATGATTGCATGTGTGGAGGAGACTTTCTGGCAAGCATCCCACGGGCCATGGATTTTAAATTACGTATCAAACTTCTAAGGGTCAGATGCAGCCTAACCCTAGAGAATTGAAATGATGAACCCACTAAGCAACTCCAAGGGTGGGCATGCACCGCTTAAGAAATAGGAGATGAGCTAGATTTCAACCCTAGCAAGGAAAGTGGAGGAGCTTGAAGGCAAACAACTCCAAGAGGTGCATGCAAGCATCGAAAAATCCTGCACGTACCAATCTCGCATCAATTTCCAACCCTCAGGCACCCGCAGAACCATGTCCCATGCGGCCCCGCAGTTGAAGGATTTGATGTCGAATGTGCAAAACACCGTAGGACAATACAAGCCACAACAATCCAATGCTCCATATGGTAATACCTACAATTCCACCGAGGAATCACCCTAACCTCTCAGCTGAGACCCAACCCCCGCCATGTACTCCCCAGCCAAACCTCATTGTTCTCACAGCCACAACAACCATCATCCTCTTCAAGTAGAACAAGCCATATTGAATTTGAGGGTGTGTGGGCAACTTGTTGGAGGAACAAAAGGAATCAATGTGCAACCTGCACAAAGGATTGATAATCGTAGAAAGTACACCGAATAAGATAATAGATGGGCTTCGAGCAATCTCAACTTAAAATTGACAACCTATGCTGCGATTCAATCAATGCCAAAGATCAACAAGTCGCGAGATACAAGAAAAAAGGGAGACTTCTTCACAACAGCCCAAATCCTAAGGAACTATGAGGCCTGGCTCATCCAACAATTCAGAATAGATGAAGTTAAGGCTATAATTGTTCTAAGGAGTGGAAAAGAGGCTGACCACCATGCCAAACCCCGTTGGAAGAATCCATGCAAGGAGAAGAATTGCAGTCTGAGCATATTCTCCTAGAAGAGGATTCAATGAAATACCGTATACCACCTCCATTTCCACAGGCACTTAGAGGAAAGAAAAAGGCAACTCAACAAGCAGGCATCTTAGAGGTCTTAAGGCAAGTGAAGGTTAACATACCTTTATTGGACATAATCAAACAAGTGCCTGCTTATGCAAAAATTTTGAAAGATCTTTGCACAATTAAGAAAGGATTAGGCATTGAGAAGAAGGCATTTCTCACTGAGCAAGTCTATAATCCAAAGCAACACCTGTCAAATACAAGGATCCGTGATCTCCCACAATTTCACTAATATCAGGGAAGTGCATAGACAAATCATTACAGCCGATTTGGGGGAGCGCAGAATCTAGTTGTCATCAAGATACAAGCATTTAGGTTTAGGTGAACTTAAACCTACCAACATCACACTTTCATCGGGCCGATGACGCTGAAAATCCCTAAGGGGATAGTCAGGATGTCTTAGGTGAAGATAGACAAATTCTACTATCCAAAGAGATTTTGTGGTGCTTCTGACACCGAACCAATTGCAATGAACCCAATCATGTACCAATCATCTTAGAAGACCATTTTTGGCCACGTACCTAATGCACCACTCACTTAATGGAGTCATGCAACTTACTCGTAACATGACCTCGGAGTTGAACATCTTCATTTGAACAACAAATATAGCTAGAAAATGAAAATCATATAATCGATGAAGCCGTTTCAAATGGTCAATGTGCAGGAAAACAAAGTGCTCAGGAATTGCAGGGAGTAATCAACCAAGGAGATGAAGAAATTTCTGGGTCCCGCCATCAACACCTACCGCAAGCCAATCGATCAATCCAAAGTCCATCACCGAGGACCAGTCAACACCTGGCACCCAACAAATGGAATCGCCCCAAAGTTATCGCATGGGCCGAGGAGATCATTCCTCCGACCCTTGAGTAATTCTTTGAGATCGAACTGCCCGGTGTTTTCAAAACCGAATCATAGCTCCACAATCTTTACTTTCTGTCTTAAGATAGTTAATTTTGATAGTTTCAGTTATTTTTGGAAAAAATTTTAACTTAGCATTTTTCATTTTCTAGTAATTTAGTTTGTATAGTATAGTATTGTGTTTTAAATTTTAATTATAGTACATATAGTAAATTTTATAATAATAATTATTTTATATATTATTAATTAATTAAAATTTTGAAATGCAGTAGTGTAATTGCCTGTTTTCAAATTACAAAATAGATGGGTAAATTGCGTGAAGACCCTCTGGGTCGCCCATGTTGGTTCGGAGAGAACCCGGAGGATGAAATAAATAGTCACTTCATATTTCCCTCCCCTAGCGGCCTCCGCCGGCCCCGAGCTCCCAACCTAGCTGGCCGCAGACACTGGCCGGGACGCCATCACGCCGTTAGCTGTGATCTGAGGCTAGCTGGGTGATTTCGCCTCAGGTATCTCTGTTCTTACTTCATATTCTTCATAAAGGATCGAAGCTCTGATCAGCATCCAATACGCTGCGCCACTACGACCGACACGGCGTCAACTAGGAAACCTTGATGAGCCTCCATTACCCGATTCGGGGCTATAGGTGCCTTTAGTTCGACTTTTGGTGCCACTGTCCCGGCATTTGTCGGTTATCGAGCCTTGTTTAGCTAGTCGGGTACGATTTCGGTTGCAGCCGGTGAGCCACGATTCATCGGCAGTTGAGTGGTCGGTCGTCTTGAGGGCCTCGGTTCGGAGATCTGAGCCTGTTTGCGATTTTGATGTGTCGGGCGCACCGATTATTTTATTTCGATCTCAGTATGGTTCATACTCGAGGTGGAGTCCGTGTTAATGCATGGTGAGATTGATTTACGAGAGGGAGGCCCGACTCCGGTCGGCTCCGGTACCGTCACGGTCCCAGGGCGTGCCGAGGCCTCGGGGGATTGACCTTCTCGGACACGGATGGGACCAGGGCCCCATCACACAGCTACCTCGACGGAGAGTTCGGGCCCGGGCCCTCGAGGCGGGACCCTGCTGCAGCAGATTGGGCGATCATCCATCCTCTTCTGACTGTAGTAATCACCCAGATCTGTCTAACAACGGATGACTTCATCACCTCGGCTATCTTTGCCTCGAGGATTTTGGAGGCCGTTGTTAAGTAGGGAACCCCATTAGGGGGAATGTGCGCTCCATCGTGGCCAGTTCCTCGAGTCCATACTACGACGTCCCGCAGCGAGGGTGATCGAGATCTGGAAGTCGTGAGGTTGATCGAGGTATTCACTATTACCTTTCATGACTCGAAGCGGCATTACTGCCCTGCAGTGGTGTTGCGGTTTACCGCTCGATGACCTCTAGGGAGCGGTAGGTCCGCCAGGCTTGAGTTCGGCATCGATGGTCGCCCGGTGTACTTTTTCAGGCGGATCATCCCGACGGCTTTTGGGCTGCATACGCCCAGCGTAATTGAGGGTTCACCGTGGTGCGTCTCATGGGGAGATGGTCAGAGCAGCGGCCGGAGACACCGCTGGCTGGTCGGTATTTTCTTTGGAAGCGACCAGCCTCGAATCTTGATGGACCATGCGGCCGTGTTGCTGCAACATTATGTGCAGAGGAGGGGAGCCATCTTGAAGGCTCTTTATCGGATCTCTCGAAGTTTTAGTTCAGTCCCTCACAGTGGTGATGGCCTGCGGGTTCGAGAGAAGGTCCATCGGAAGGACTGGAGTACGACGAGGCATTCACTGCGTCATCGAGACTCCTGCGCCCATGTTCCTCGAGCATGGGATTTCCGGCGAGACCCCGGGTTGAGATGGTCAGATGCCCTGCGGGTGCGTCGATGGGCGGGTGATAGTATGCGATCTCTTTCACCTCGGGCGGACCGGGAGGAGTGCAGAGATTCGGGTAGTTGAGGACTCCCACGGGAGATGATATGCCTGCCCACCCGGGCACGGGTGCGGAGGTCCGGCTACGGATGTCACCTCCATCTCCTCCTCGACCTGCCTTGCATCGGTAATTGCGAATTTGATACACGAGCCCATCTGATGACTGCCAGTTCGTAGGATACATTCATGCCCGACTCTAGAGATAGGCCCGGTGTGATGGATGCCATCTGTTCACTAGCGGCCACACGAGGCTGACCCGATGCGGCCCGAGGTCGAGAGGTTGACCCGGTGCTACTCTATGCTTCGACGGATCATGGCCTTGTAGGCCTTCCTCGTGCGATCGAGAGAGGAAAGGAAGGCCTGCAATTATTTGCCTCTTCTTTGGATGTGTTTATTGCGTGGCCTTGACTTGAACCCACCACACACCACGTGATGAGGTGGTTAGGTTTCTTTACATTTTTGTATAGTTACCAGCTTTATCTTGCCTCTTAATTTTGATTAGGATTATAATACTTGTGTTTATAGTAAGCGAGTGATATTTTTGTATATTTAGCTTTGATATGCATGTACTAGCCACTTTAGCTATATCAAAAGCTATTCAGTATATATATATACAAAATTTTGCATACCATGTTTTGTGCCTTTACCATGTATATTTGTTTTTCTTTTCAATTGAACAATTGAATTGCTACAATTGGACAATTGAATTGCTTTTGTTGGAAAATTGAATCACTGTTTGTCACCTTTATGTTAGAACAAATTCCATGCTTGAAACAGTTTTTGGTCAATTGCAGTTCCAGCATGCTCAACTTGAAAATTTCTCCCTTATGCTAATTCACACACTGCACTCCAGATTATTTCAATAGGCTGTGAATTTGTTTGCTTCCTTTCGCTTTGCATAGCTGGCCTTAAGCATGTTGGCAACCTAGGATAGGTTTGTGTTACCCATACTTGAAGACCAATGTTGTCTTCCAAAAAGAAAAAGCAAAAAGAAAAAGAAAAAAAAAGAAGAAAAAGAAAAATAAAGTCGTGAAGTTTGCCTTGAAACGAGCCGCGGTCAGGGTGTATCGTGAAAGCCTTTGAAACCCGATGCCTAAGCCTTAATTGGTTGGGAGTCATGGTTAGTGTTCGTTACATGGGTGGATAAGGTAGGAGTCCTAGCAGATTGTAGGTGCTTGATTTTGAAGTCATTCGGAATTAGGAATTGAAGCCTTTAGAGTTTGTGGTCGGTGATCCTTTTTGGCTTGATGCCTGAAGCATAATTGGTTGGGGAGTCATCGGTGAATCCCGTTACGGACTTTGGTGAAGTCGAATTTTAAGCATTGCATCCTCTGATGTAGTTGAATAAAGAAAAGTGTGTAACTATCCTTATCTAGGTTGTTCAACGATTTAAGGCCATGTCGGTGCTAGGTTGGGGAGAATGATTGCAATTTATTGAAGTAATCTGGTTATATAAAGAACCATTAGACTTGGTGGAAATTCAAAGTTGAGAATCATGGAACCAATATTGACCTAAATTGTTCTTGTATGGTTTGGCTCTTTCGTATGGGTTTTTCAAACTTGGTGTCCATTTTCAGTTTAAAGTCACATTTATATGTACATAAACCCACCAAACTTTTGAAAATCACTACATGCATCTCCTTTTTGTTTTGCATTGCTAAGGGACTAGCAGCGTTTCGGTTGGGGGTGTGATTAATGCCCGAAAGTGAAATTTTGAACCACACATATTAGATGGAGTTTTAGTGCTTTTTGCGCATTAATCATGTCATTTATACCAATTGAAGTGTTCAAGTCTTCTTAGTACCACTTTTGCCATTTAGAGGGTATTTTTGGTTGTTTTGCAGGTGTTTGAGCACTTTAGAAGTTCAATATCGGGATGTATGATGAATCATGAAGTTTGAACTCAAGTGTCAGCCATCAACCAGCCCAAGAATCAATGAAAAACTGAAGGCAAAGTGAAGAAAAATTGATGCGATGAAACGGGAGGCAAAGCATTGAAAATCGAAGCAAACCCGGCCGATTTTGGCTAAGCCTCACAATTCATTTGGGTTAGAAATTTGTAGTTGAAATTCCATGGTCCAGAAATTGTGGATTTTAAGCTAGACACGGGGTTTTAAGCTAAACCCTTCATTCTAGCAAAATTTCATGATTTCGCTACTCACGAAAATTTAAATAAGCTAAGCGAAATTTCGGTAGCTAGCGAATTGCGAGCCTTGCGAAATTTCCTATTTTGTATGCCTTGTGATTCGCTACCTAAGCGAAATTCTTCACCCCTAGCGAAATTCACTGCCTCGTCATGTTTTTGTATTTAATGCTAACCGACTCCAAATTTGGTGTATTACTCTCTTGTCCTTTAACTTAGCGAGTTGTAGGCTTTTGGTATTTTCATGTATTGGGGTGGCCTATTTAAACCCCTCTCTTTTTTGTAATAAAGATAAATTTTAGATGACAATTTGGGGGAGAGAAGAATTTGTAAGTTTTCATTTTTTTGTAAATAAGTCTCGTATTTTAGTTAGGGTTTTATTTCCTCTCTTCTCTCTCCTGCTTTCCCTTACTTTCCTGGTACAAACACCCCTCTTGAGGATGACAACTCGAGAGATCTTGGATAAGCCTCCTTTCTTTGTGAAGAGGAAGGAAGCTAGCTTGGTTGTGGGGAATATGCATGTTGTCCTCTTGTCTTCCAGAGAAGTCACAGTCTTGTGTTATGGTCCTCATCTTCTCAAATTAGGGTTGAATAGCTTTGAATGTTATTGATTTGGCGTCTCTCCATGCTTTGGATGATTATACTTATTGCTAGATGTACTGTGGTTCATTAGATGGTCTTTACGAGCCTTTGAAATGATATTTAATGCTAGGGTTTCAAACTGAAAAAGGGCCATAGCTGCATGCTACCTGTGTTGACTCAAATAGGAGTTGTTGTTAGGGTGAGGTTTGCTAGTTAAACCGTCAGGTTATGCAGGGGACTATAGGTTGCTTGTCATAGCAGCGAGGATAAAACCAGAGGACACTTGTTTGCTTACTAATTTGCAAGTTAGTGACCTAAATCTTAAAGTTAACTTTTTTTCACACTTCGCTCAGTTTTACAATTTCTCGATTTCAACCTACTTCAGCATTTTTGAAGCAAATCGTCAAATAAAGCCTTACCTTTTTACACTCATGCGTATCATTCTTAGGATGAAAACCCATCCCGTGTTCGGCCACTGAACCCTTTATCTTTGCAGTAGCTTGACTACGGCAGTAGTAGGAACTTAGGTGTATATAAATTTTGTTGATTTTAGCTCAGCCTACTGTGGCACGAATCACCTGCAGCCTTAGAGAGATCATGATTCCTCGTCACCTCATCCGGCATTGTAAAAGGGGGAGCGGCGCCCCGTGACGTGGGACTCCAGACCAAGATAGGGAGAACCTCCAAGGGGGGCTCATCCGCCCTCCCTGAAGAGTCCAGCCCTGATAGCGGACGAAGGTGAGGGAAAGGCCCCCACCTTGAGGGTCTTGCCCTGAGCAGGGGGGTAGCTCTTTGGCGAGCTCGGAGGTTTATGTTTCACGCTCCTCTTCTTCTTTGCCAGCACCTCCAGGCAGGACTGAAGCTCTCCTTATGTAGGCTTCGCAGTAAGGGGCTCCGAAATAGATGGTGAGGATGATTTGGGGATGGGACGCTTCATGACGGAGAGGGGAGAGGATCTCAGAAAATGAAGTCGGGCAGGCCTCGCACTAGACGATCCAGGAATATCCGACCTGATGAGCTCGGAGTAAGCACGCGGGGCACACTTCACCGGCAAAGCGCTCCTTGTCCTCGAGGGCGAGATCGGGTAGAGGAGCACCTAAAGGCCATACGACCAATGCAATGTTAGGAATATCCTGTGACCTCTGAAAACCAAAACAAATCAAAACGAAGGAGAGCTCACGTAGGTTCTCGGGATAGTCAAGAAGGCAGGAACGCCAAGGGTGTCCTCTCGATCAAAGGGATTGTACTCCCATGGCTGACCACTAACAAAATAACGTTCGGCCTTCGGAACTTGTGCGAAGAGGGAAGGTCCGAAATGATCAACATAGCGCTAGAGCACTTGGAGATATAAAGAAAGCCTTGGCACCTCCTTTACACTGAAGAAGTCTAAGCGGGGGAACATCTTGGGAACACTGACCTTTGTCCTAAAGCGGAATAACGACCCACCAAAACACCTAGAAGTTGGGAAGGCGAGAGGCGGACATTGAAAATCTTTGCGGGGACCACTTTTTATAAAAAGATCACGAGGGAAGTGGGTAGGTTCTCGAGACGCCACCTCAGCACACCATCTTAGGCACTTTAACAACGTAGGTGGTCGGCACGTCGGGGCCTGAGCCTGGACCGTGACGGGGGGGCCCATCTTGGCTGCGAGATCTCACCATCTGAGGTTCGACCGGCCCGAGGCCCTGAGCCTTGGCATTGTATGGCGACCCTCAGATATTCAAGCCGTAGGATCTGGGATTTCATTAATTTTGCCCTTGCCGCATCCGAGGAAAGGAGGCTCCCGAGGCGGCCCCGGGTGAACCACCATGGCCAGTTATTAGTTCCTCCTGTCGGTCAGGCCGAACTAGACGCCTCGCGGGTTGACTCCTATCACGCCAAAACGGAGGAGCGACCGGGACCCGTAGATGCGTGATGGGGGTTAACAAAGGAAGAAAGAAGTAGAACCCAATGAACGCATACAGAACCTCATAGATTTCGAAACCAAGGACGGAGGAGAAGAAAAGGCGTCTTAGGGTCGAAACAAGACGGGGACATCGGCCCAAGAGAGATATCGGGGACCAGCAGTAGTCTTGAACCTTTATTCGGGACAGAAACAAGGAAAAGGAAGCCTGACTTGCGGAAATGAAAAGCGAAAATGGGGAACCAGTGCAAGCGGTCGAGGACATTTTAAGGAAGTTAAGAGCCACAGCCAAAATAAACGTGGAAATCGAGAAGCCATCATATCACAAGACGAGGGGAGGCAAAGCCCTAATCAAACCCTTCCTGAGTAGACACGTGGGTATCATCTTGATCTAAGAAGCGATACAACCCTTGCCTATGCTCGCTTAGTCAAAAATTTGGGGGGAGCAATTGATGGGGTTTGGAAATAATGGGTGTGCGAGGCTTGAATCTGAAGCCGAATGGCGGAGTTAAAATGGGCCAGTGCTAACAATAGGCCCATGTGTATCCCTCGAGGCTGGTAGCTAAGAATCCGTATTAGGAGAAAACACTGAAATCTCCACCCGGTCGGGAAAGTAAGATATTTCCCCGATTATTGCCCATCAATTATCCCTTATTAATCGATTTCACGATAAGGAAGAAAATTTCCTACCTAGTGGGAGAAATATCATTATCATCCTCGACAAGAAACATACTATTCGGTGTCATTGTCCGACTAGAAACATATGTCGATTATCATCATCGATTAGAGAGTTGTCTGACCATCCATTATAAATACCGGGCCGCCCTATCAATTAAAAGGTCGCAGCGGACTTACCAGTATGGCTTACATTCCCTCGTGGTTGATCTTCTCTTCCACCGGAAAGAACTTACTTAGGCATTAGAGAGACAACGGGCGAGCCCACACCGATCCTTTTTGTTTATTGTTTCTTGTTTCTTGTTTAGAAATTTTTTAAATTTTTGAATAAGTTCAAATTGTTTCTAATTTATGTAACCGAATCTTAACAATCATATCTTTTAATAAAAAAATTAAAACGTTCTTGACTTCTATTCTTAAAAAAGAACAATTTCAGGTTAAAATTCGTATCCTTAAAAAGAACAATTTCCAGGAAATAGATCAAGAGGATATATTTTTTTATTTTTTAGACGTTCAAATTAGAAATTTTTTAATTTATGTATAAGTTCAAATTGTTTCTAATTTATGTAACTGAATCTTAGCAATCATATATTTTAATAAAACAATTAAAACGTTCTTTTTTACTTCTATGGTACAAGCATCTTTTAAGAATGTAATAAAACTTGCCAAATTCATCTTTACCCAAAAAGACTTTCCAATTCCTAAACAAAATGTGATTTCAAATTCAACAAATATATAAATAAATCATCAATATATAAATAATCCTGAATCATCATTCTATTAATTATTTTTCTTTCTACTTTGCGTCCATCATAATGTCGAGAGAATTCAGATATATGTTGAGGGCTTGGTAAGACGATGATATAATTCCAAATTATTGGTCTTCGTTTATAACCAATTTGGTCGTCTTACGTTTATAACCTAAGTACAGAATTGACAAAAACACAGTAGAATTAGGTCAGTCAGTCTTTACAAAAACACATTTTCATAAGGATTCTAAATGAGATAGATCTTAGTCACACATTTACCTCCCTCGCCCCTCCCCTACTTTGAAAGCTGCTAATTCTGATAGGGAGAAATGGTCACTGCACCTCATAGGGAGTCATATACGAAAGGAAATACATATAGGATGCAATCACAAGATACAATTCAATGCACCTACGTATCAATATAAAGGTATCAAGGGGCCAAATAATCTTTTCTAGTTTATACATGGCCTTTAGATGCTCATATGTTGATATAAATTGAGACACACAATAGAATTCCTTTCACAAAGGGAAGCAAGGCAGCTCACACCCAAATTTCCATTCACTACTACAAAAAACAAAGTCTATGACGCCTCTTTCGATGACGCTCTAAACAAAACATCATTGCACAAGTATTGCCTCAGAAATTTTGACCTTAAAATTAGAGTGTATTTGCATTATATATATATATATATATATATATATATATATATATATATATATATATATATATATATATATATATATTTTTACTATTCATGGCGCTTTTAAGGAATGTCATGAACTTCTAGGATATTTATATATATACCCCCAAAATTTTCATCTCCTTTTGAATGGTTCCCACCCATATGAAAATTTCCCTCCACAAGACTTGATTCTCCCCGATGGAATATCCAAAGCATGAAAAGCTTAGTTTTTCACTCTCGTAATTTTTCCTCTTCCCTCTATGAAGCAATGAATAGAGAACCAAGGTCTTAGGGTTTTCATCTCAAAATCTAGAAGATTCCATTCATGTAATATAGATAGGAGGACCAGCCGAAAAGGGGAGTGCACTAGTTGGAAAAGGTAAGTTTTGTACAAGCATAGATTCTGAAAAGGTAAGTTTTGTACAAGCATAGATTTTGGTATGTTTCTTCTTCTTCCCAACTAAACCTAAATTTTTGTTGTTCATCTATCTCTGCTTTGCTTCTATTTCCTTTGAAAGAGTAAAGAGACCCTAACTATTTTTGTAAGGGCCATTTTTTTTTTCACATGAGGAATGATGGGATGGAGGTTGAAAGAGAGTGAAATAAAGGGAAAGGGAGTGACTGGAGGTAGAAGATGGGTTGTTGATTTCATTGAATATTCCACCACTCCTTCTTGTGACATCCCCAATCCTCCTAGTTTCTCTCACACTTCTGTCTATCAGTTTCCTTCTTTTGCCTTTTTTTTTGTAATATTTGTTTACTCATTCGTCTAGTTAATTTCATTCAGGATGATTCAACACTGAGTTGGAAATGTTGAAGCTAATTGGAAAGATCAAGTGATTGTAGTTTGACTAAGCTTCTTGTCCCGTTTGATCTATGTTATTGTATCTATTGTCATGGTTTTTCCTTTTTTGAATCCTTGGTCATCCTTTTTTAATTACTCTACTCATGAACAACAAACCACTGAATTGGTTTAGGGATTCACCAGATAGGAAGAGTATTGTCTGATTACGAATCTGAGATCTCTGTTTCACGATCCATCTGTGATGTGCCTCTTTCACTTTTACCTTCGGACTTCTCGGTGAGGCTGATTTCTACCCTTTGTGTTTGCCATAGCGTGTAGGATGTCTCCTAGTTTAGGTGGTTTAGACTAAGAGTCGAAGTAAACCTAACTCAACTTATGTTTTGTAGGTATGCTTGGTATGACGACCTAAACCGGTTTCTATGAGATTTGTGCTTCTAAGAAAGGGGAGTATGTCTTTGTTTAATCGACATTTGGAGCAGTGGGTCGGCTTGTTGGGTAGTTAGCTAATTTGCTAGGCTGCTATGTTGTTGAAAGTGATGGCTCAAAAGAAAAGGTGAGCGATCATCATATTCATCACCACCATAAACTTTAATTTTCTTTTGAACATTAGTTGTCACGTTGTTGATTATTTGTCACCATGACTACTTCATTTTATAGGTTTATCTATTGAACACCAAGTTCTGGTTTGATGAGGCTTTCAAGTTTCATCTACAAAGAAGAGAAGGATTATGACACCTTTTTGAAAAGGTAAATGTACACTACAGGGGTCCTTGATCCTGTAGATAATATTTTGTGTCAAAACGAGTACAGGAAACAAGGAAAAAAAAAGACAAAAGGTAGACAAAGAATTATGTGGAGTAATTTTTTAATTACTGAAACACCATGAAAATAGAAAATTTCTAAATAAATAAAAACAACTATTGTATTTTATACACCATCAAGCTGCATCTTATTAACTTACTGAACCTTATTTATAAAGAGGTATGCATTTTGATTGATTTGATGGGAGAAGAGCTACAAGGAAGAGCTAAACTCATAAGTTATAGGGTTGAACATTTAGGAAGTGCATCTTTGAAATTGTTTTTCTATATTTAAAAATTTTATACCTTTAATTTATGTTAACTAAAGTGCTTTAGAGTGTAACCTAGTATACTATGGATCACTTAAACAGTCATAAATAGCCTTTAGTCATTAAAGTAATTGTGGTAAATAGGGCTTGAGCACTCTTCCAATCATAGTTGCATTGGCTAGAATACCTTTATTTATGTAGAAAGGTTGATTTGGTTTTTGAAGAACAAGTACCATACGTTTCTTGATATGAAGAATGTCTCATGTAAGGTGTCATAACCCATTTCCAAGCCATGTGTTAGTTGCATATTTAAGGTTTAGAATCCTAACAACTAATCTCATGCACACGACAATGCTTTTCTTGGTGTCCTGTAAAGTTTCACTATTCATCATTCTTTTAGTTGATTTTGATGGTGGGTAAAGTCCAATATTGCAGGGAAGGGCTATGTCCTTCTTGCTGCATATGTTTTTTTTATCTCAGTTTTGTGATAGAGGTTGTGTAATCTGGTGGTTAATCATGTTTTGTTTTTAGTTGTGTGATTTTACAGATATACAGTTGAAATTTGTATTAATAATCCACTCTCTCGTTCAAATTTTTACTAATTAACTGTTTGTTTCTTACTCAAAAGGCCACTTTCTTGACTCTAACTAATTTTATTTTTAGAATTTCTTAAACTATCCATAAAATTTACTTATTATGTCATGAATTGTAGTCAAAGCGCCTTCCTGGAAATACAAAGTTGATTGCTTTACGACATTCAGGGTTCTCTCACAATTCTTATATCCGTGAAATGTAGCAAACTTCAGACAAATCAATAATTATTAGCGAAATTTTGGATTCTAGAACAAGAAACCTGGTATCAGTTTCTAGAATCAATGACTATGTCCTATCAAATGAGTTTGTGAGTATGACACTAGTAATGGTAGTTAAAGATAGAAAATCGGGTTGTAATTACAGAGGAACTATTTGCCAAAGTATGCTATCTTTATCGATTTCTAATATTGCCAATGGTATGATTATGTCATGGAAATTTGTGTTAGAACTATATAGGAACTAGTGAATTACATGTTATCAATGTGTATGATATAATGCATTATTTTCAATCTTCCCTACTATTTTATGACTTAATGAAATTTATCAGCTACAACCTATATTTTGGTTGATTTTTAATTTGAAGGTTTCAATTTCAAATTCATTAAATTTAAATTACACCTAATAACATGTATATTAATTAACTACTAAGTACTGGGTGTGCAAGTTTTATGCTTACCTATTAATAAAATGTCTTGGTAACCTATGTTTTGGAAGTTTTTGAGTCTATTAACCCTTTAATATAGCCAAAAATTATCGAGGACTTATTAATATTAGGCTTAAGAACGTTCAATACATTACTTTTCATTGAGATTGGAAAGTTCCTAGTCGCCTCGTTAAGAAAGCTCCTAGGTTCCTCCAATTGAACCTAACATAATGGTTGTTAGGCATTCAAGCTTATGAGGCAAAGATTAAGGTTTCAGTTTGACAAAATTTTAGTATTTTTTTAAATCTTTTATCTAGTATATAGAAATCTTCCTTTCATCAATGGGAAACGTTTATGGAGACCCATCATTTCTTCACCTTGTTCCGCGTTTGGATGTCTCCTAGTTCCTTGGAGTTCTATATTGCAGCTGATTACCTAGGCATGGACCAACCCATAAGACTTTGGTTTGCTCAGACAAAAGCTTTGAACTGGACTTTTTCTTCTCTCCTTTCAAGTGCAAAAGCTCTAAGTTACCCTGGTATATTAGGATGTAGAAATACTCATTTTCCAAGTCAAAGATTCACTTTCACAAGAAGGTTATAATCTAGTTAAAATAAGACTCTATATTTTATTCTAGAATAACCATAGATGTTAGGATTTAGATTAACTAATGATGAATTGAACTTATAATAAACCTTACAAACAGAAATCTAATGTCCAACTCATTTTCTGAACAAACAATCCCGAGAAATGGTTACATCATTTGATACAATTTATTTCCTGAATGGTCCTTGGGTCTTTTTACTTTTTTGAATAATTTTCTGGGTGTTTTTAGGTGAATTATTTGTTAGGAATTTTTTATGCGAATAATTTTATGGGCATTTTTTTTATGAATAGAACTGACTTATAATTCAACTTACAAATAGAAAGCTAATGTCCAATTCATTTTCTGAACAAGCAGTATTGGGAAATGGTTAATTACCTCATTTGATACAATTTATTTCCTGAATGGATCTCAGGTCTTTTTATTTTTTGAATAATTTTCTAGAAATTTTTTATGTGAATAATTTTTTGGGCATTTTTTTAGGCTCTAGGTCATCCATTTTTTCCTACAACATGTTTTTTCCAATAACTTTCAAGGCATTTTTAACCCTGCCAAAGAGTGAATCTATATCTAGATGTTTTGAGTTTTTGAAAGAATTATTTTTTGATCCTGGTTTACTTGAAAGTGGAAATTTAAAGAGGTACTACTTGATTGTATCCTTTTTGTCTATCTTGATTTTATCTAGTCAGTGCAAAAAGTGAAAATAGGAGAGCTAAATTCATTCCTAGAATTAGGCCTGAATGCATATAATTATTTTAATGAGGTTGAGACATATATAATAAATTAATTTCTTCCATTAGCCTTTTCTTTGTTGTAATAATATGATCTCGGATGGTTTTCATTTTTCAGTACATAGTTCTACAAGATGGTTGTTGCTAGAAGATAAATTTTGAAGGCAGCGAAGTTCTTAAAACCTTTGTGCATATTAACAAGTTCAGTTGGTGGCATTATAGGTAATGTTGGAATCATCTTTATAGCTCCAATAAGATTATTCTTTTTATTTATTTTTTCTATTTTCTATTATACTTATATAGTACTAGGAAGTTTCTTCCCTATTCAACATGGGATGTGACAAACACCCTCCATGCAGACACACCGTTCTCGTTGTGTCACATGACATTGTGGGGTCAAATAGACAAACACCCTCTATGGGCCAATAGGAACATACCCCCACATCGAGGTCGAAGATTGGCTCTGATACCATTTGTAACGACCAAACCCAACCATGTAGACATTGTCTGCTTTAGGCCCAAGGGGATGTTTTTCCGTTTGACCCCACAATCTCATGGGACACAATGAAGACTTTGTGTCTGTATGGGAGTGTTTGTCATATCCCACATCGGATAGGGGTGAAACTTTCTGACACTATATAAGTATGGGTTCCACTCAACGTAGTAGACAAGTTTTAAAACCGCAAGGGCCCCTTGGGCCCGAAGCGGACAATATCTACATAGTTGGGCTGGGTCGTTACAAATGGTATCAGAGCCGATCCCCGACCCCGATGTGGGGGTTTGTTCCATTTGGCCTTGTAGGGGGCGTTTGGCCCCTCAATCCCATGGGACACAACAAGGACGTTGTGTCTGCATGAGGGGGGTGTTTGTCACATCCCACATCGGATATGAGAGAAATTTCCTAACACTATATAAGTATGTGCTCCTCTCAATCTAGTAAATGTGTTTTAAAGTCGTGAGGGCCCCTTGGGCCCGAAGCAAACAATATTTACGTGGTTGGGCTGGATCATTACACATGATTTAAGAACTTCTGCTTGTTTGGAAATAAAAGAAAAAATTGGCCTTTTTCTACTGATATGAAAGATCAAAATGGGATGAGAGAATGACAGTGAAAGCACACAAAATTATAATATTCATTTTATGTAAAGTGAATATATATATATATATATATATATATATATATATATATATATATATATAACCTGAGAAAAATTCAATTTTTTTGAAAAATGGTAAAATGGTAATTTCGGTTGGAAACCTATAAATTTTTTAGATCTCGGATGATGAAATGGATTTCATCATTGGAATCCTCTCGCGAAATATAGTTTCCCAGTCGAATTTCGTCAAATTTCGAGACAGTCGGAATTTCACGTTTTTTGAGGTATCGAGTATCGGGTGACACAAGGAGTAGTGCCACATAGCATGACCATGTAGTTGTCACATGATAGCTTGTGAGGGGTGCACATGGCAAAAGAGCCATGTGGTGTGGCAATTGCCACTTAATGCATGTGTCCATGTGACACATGACACGTGAATAGTAAAAAGAAAAATATCCATGGCTTACATTAAGACATGTGTTATGTGGAGAGATAAGTAAAAAAAAAAAAAAAAGGAAGTCTAAGGGGTGACCCATGGAGGCCATGTGTCATACCCCTAGAGAAGGAAATCCAAGTTTTTTTATTGGATAAGGGGTGTTCAGTGGAGAGAGAAAGGGGAAAGAAAGAAAAGAAAAGAAAGAAAAGGAAAGAAAGGGTAAAAAGGGAAAAGGGGAAATAATTTTCCTAGTTTTTGGGTCTTGTCTATGGGAAGAGAGGAGAAGAGGGAAAGAGGAGTGAGAAGCTCTACCTTCTCTCTAAGATTTACGGAGATCATGCCGTCGTTTTTCGTTAGAGTAAGAGGCAAAGTTCATCTACGCGATGAAAGCTTCGCGTAGGCACAAGAATCTGGGGTTTTCGCCAACCTCCAAGAGGTAGGGGTTTATCTCCTACTTTGGTTATTCTTGGTCTTAAGAGCCATTGAACGGCATGGGGTTCTTTGGGCGTGAGTGGCGTCTTGATTCAATCCTAAAATTTTGGGCTTGAATGTTGGAATTTTAGGCTTTTCGGCCGGTTAAAGGGATAGATTACAGAAGCTATTATTGAACGTGTGTGTTGTTTTTATGTGTTATTGCTGGAAAAATGAATAACATGCTGATTTAGGGAAAAACATCATGATAATATATGCTTATATGATGTATTGACATGAGGTACTTGATGGATGTGAATTATATGTAGAAAATACAATTATCCATGATTTATTAATGTTGCATGTAGTACTCATCATGCATGTAACATGAATGAGCATGAAATGACATTCCACATTTCATAAGCACGGGGACACTGCATAGTATTGGGTGTGAGTGCATAACATGACTTTTGAACAAAGTTGCT
Source organism: Tetrastigma voinierianum (assembly GCA_016808115.1). Taxonomy (NCBI): domain Eukaryota; kingdom Viridiplantae; phylum Streptophyta; class Magnoliopsida; order Vitales; family Vitaceae; genus Tetrastigma; species Tetrastigma voinierianum. The sequence continues at coordinate 358,000 of JAEQBH010002992.1, read as the reverse complement.
TTATCGGAGGATTGTCTAGTAAATTTTATCGAAGGGTTGTCCAACAAATCATATCGGAGGGTTGTCCAAAAAATCTTATCAGAGGCTTGTCCAACGGATTTATTTTCGGAGGGTTGTCCAATGAATTTTTATATTGGAGATTGTCCAATGAGTTTTCAAAAACAAAAATTTTTTGCTTTGAAAACGGTTTTCCATACATGGCAAATGCATGTGTGAGGGAGTTAGCGAAGACTCGAGACATGGGGCATGGCATGTAAACATTTGAGTAGGAATGCACATATTTTTCCTTGAATGTGTGTGTGTTTGCTATTGCATGTGTACTTAGGTGGGGAATAGCCATCGTAGGAGAATTCCTTTACTGGGCATTACTCACCCTGTCATGGGAAAACATTTTCAGGTGTTGGAGGTACACCAAGAGGTGGACACATTTGAGGTCTTAGTTAGGAAGAAGGCCAGAATTTGGCTTTGTCATGTAATTCGTAAAAATTCTGGACAGTTCATCTAGTTTTGTATATGTAAATGAGAAGTTTTGTAATAAAAACTTATTTTGACTTGTTCAATATTGTGTTGGAAAGTTTTCCCAGATTTTATACTGCTTGTATAATATGTATAGAGGCAGTAGTATTGATTTAAATGCATTGGGAGAGAGTTGGAGGTGTAGGAAATGCCAAAAATTAGGCTACTGCATGTTTGGGTCGCGATAGGGGATTCTTAGTCGCGACAGAGTGCAGGAAATTCCAAGAATTGACTACTGCTGGTTTTGGGTCGTGACAGGGAATTCCTGGTCTCGACAAAGTTCTTTTTGGTTTCATGTAGCGATGGAATTCTTGTGTTGCGACATGGTTTCGAATTTTAAACCATAAAAACTATCACAACATGGCTTTCTTTGTTGCGATAGGGGTTCTAGTTATCGGTTGTGACGATGTCGTGATGGAGGTTTCCTTGTCGCAATCGAGACGGTCACGGCGAGAGCTCAAGGTCACGGCGAGAGCTCAAGGTCACGACAGGAGCTTGGTTAGGTTAAGATATTTCAGGTTGCGACAGAAAACTGTTGTGACACGACAGGATTTCATGGGGTTGTGTTGCGATAGGGTATTTTATGTCGTGACAGAGTTTGGCCAAGATAAAAGGGTTCATGTTGCGATAAAGTATTTTGTGTTGCGACAAGGTGTGGCCAAGACCAAAGGGCCTTGTGTTGAGACAAAGCAATTTGTGTCGTGACAAAGTTTGGCTGAGGCCAAGGAATTTTATGTCGCGACAGAAATATTTTATGTCACGACAAGATTTCATAGAGTAGTGTTGCGTCAGAGTGTGTTATGTCGCTACCCAGTCGGCCAAGAATATGAGACTTCTTTTTGCGACAAAAGGGTTTTATGTCGTGATAGAGTTTGTCCAGACTAGGAGTTTTCTTGTCGCGATAGAATATTTTATGTCGTGACAGAGTGTGGCCAAATGGAGAGGTTTTGTGTTGCGACAAGGAATTTCATGTCGCGACAGAGCTTGGTCAGGGGAGGAGGTTCCCATGTCGTAACATGATATTCTAGGTCACGACTGAGTTTGGGTCTTGACACAGAGGTCGTGTCGCGACGTAGCATAGAGTTGTGGCCGAGTTGGCACGACGGGGCACAGGCACGCACGCAACAAGGCACGGGCGCGACGATCGTGCGCTGCAAAAGTGCACACACGATCGCAGGCGCGTACACGGCAAGGATGTGGGCGCGGAGAAATTTTGTTGCGACCAGAGATTTCGGCCATGAGGACTTGGCGGTGACGGAAAAAAAAAAAAAAGACAATCAGGATTTGGGGCTCCATATATATATATATATATATATATATATATATATATATATATATATATATATATATATATATATATATATATATATATATATATATATATATATATATATATATATATATACTTGCTATATATATATATATATTCTTTTCATCTCGATTTTTACAATGATTTCTTTTCATGCTATAGTAAATTTACTAGGATTAAGATATTAAATTTATTCACTTTTATCTATGTACATGACAAGTTTTTTGGCTTAGATTAATTATAAGGAAAATATGAAGATGAAAATAAAGAAGAAAAGAAAAATCAATATAACTTTATATTAAATTCTTTTTTATCACAATCATGTATTTTTATTTTTATTTTTTCAAATTCTTTCTCTGTTTTTTAATAATATGTGGCAATTCTTATTGTTAGTTGAATTGGACATATGTTGCTTGATATGTTTGTTGAAGTCATAAATTAATATCCATTTTGGATTCTTAGTTTGACCTCTATTTGAAAGCCTTATTTTATTTATTTATTTTTAATGATGATTGAGGGTTGTGTATATGATGGCTTTCATGGTGAGAAATATGCAAAAGAACAAGTTGAACTTTGATGTTGTATTCGGGTAATTGTGTGCCGAAATTTGGGTAACTTCTTGTAATAAGCTAAATAATCAACTAAAATATTTGTGTCTTTAGGTTATATTACAACGCACATCTATTAGCACATGTGTAATTGTCTTTCTGTCTAACAAACCCACTATGTAATTGTCTATTTCTATTAAATGAGGATTCATGAAAACATCAAACTCCATATAAGTAGTAAATGTAATTATTTCATTGAACTAACTTTATTTCCATATTTGACAGGAATAGAAGACTTCATGTGGTAGCTTTGATGGGCTTAGCGCACTCTCCCATAGGATGATCATTTACTACCTACTAATTAAAGAACATTTTGTATTCCTACTCATAGAATATATGAAAACTTGTTGTGAATCTATACAAATGTAGTTTTAGATCAATAGATATATAGATAACTTGTTGGGAACATATTGTCTTATGACTTTTATATAGTTTTTTTCTTATCTATATGACTTTTATATTATGTGCAGATTTTTAATAACTATGAGGTGTTAAATTAGGATTTATAACCAATGAAATTAATGTAAATAGGACTTTTAATGTAAGAAAGATGATGACACTTATAAAGAGTGTCAAGGTTCTAACACAATAACAAATAAAAAAAATCAATGACGCTCATAAAAGTTTTATAGTAGACCATTGAACTTGAGTGGACAATAACGCTTGAAATAAGCGACATTATATATAAACATATACAATGTCATTCTACATCATGACACTTTAGGAAAAGGTCATTGTAACTCTTCCATGACGCATTAAACGTGTCATTGAAACGTGTCATTGATTAACTTTTTCCTTGTAGTGATATATATATATATATATATATATATATATATATATATATATATATATATTTATTTATTTATTTAACTACAAGGCCTTAAATGCTTCAATATCAACTCAATTGGTCTTCGTTTATAACCAATTTGGTCGTCTTCGAATTTCGAGTTACTTTCCCCCATGAAGGTGAAGGTAATAAATCTAATGATGATGATTGGGTGATAGAGAAAATATTAACGTTGAAACGTGAATGGATGTTACATGAAAATCATGCACGATCGTAAATAGTAAAATTACTGTCTGATATAAGAATATTCATTGGTAAAATTCATCCATTGTGATGATGATCTATTCGAATGTTGTTGCTATAGCCAATGAAATTGATAATATTTATTGTGACGCCTAAATCCTGGGGGTCTTTTTTTTTTTTTTTTGGTTACTGGACATGTTTGTTGCGACAAAGAAATTTTTGTCACGACAGTGTCCTGTCATGCCAATCGTGCCTTGCCGATGCATTTCGCGTTGTGTCTTGATCGCGCACTGCTTAATGCGCATAGTCGTCTTCAGCCTTGGCGACTTTGTAGCGGCGACCTGCCCGCCGTTGGTGCGCTCGCTCATGCGCGTGCCCAAGCCTGTCGTACGAGCGCTCAGCGCTCTGTCGCGTGTGCAGGCCTAGTCTGTGGGTCGCAATAGAAAAACACCATGTCGCAACACCACCCTTGGAAACCTTGTCGCGACATAAAGTCTTCTATCGCGATAGGAGTGTCCCACCCTTGGGAAAACTCTGTGGCGACCCAAGCCTGGCCCAATCCCAAACCCTGTCGCGACATTGAATTTTTGTCACGACACAGGGCCTAACACCAAGCTATACCAAGCTGTGATGCTTGTACCAAACATTGGGCTCGGGTGGTCGCATACCTTGGCACATTTTTTCTGACCACATGTCTAGATCCATGCCCAGCGAGCCTAGGTATTTGTATACCTGGCTCGATTCCCAAGTTGTGATGCCCCCGAAACCCAGGAGTCGTTGACCCGACCATCAACGGGTGGAAACTTGTGGATGTCGGGTAACTCGATACACTATTGTGTCCTGCCCCTTCAGAACCCATAATTTAACGAATCGAGCGGGGGTCTCAACTTTATCTGAGCTCTACCCAAAAATACAACCTGTACAATAGATAATAGCATGGCCCATCCGGGGCCAAATATCATATCATGACCTCTCCGAGTCCATCTACGAGTAAAAGTGACCACATAGGGTCCATTTATCCATACTCAAACATAATGCACAGGCTATAATACCATAGTCCTTAAGAGTTTAATTACAATACTCTTTACACAAAAACATATATCAAAACAGTTTGTTCTAATATATTTTACAAAAGTAAGAACTAAAGCCACAACTCGGCTTTCTTCACAATGGCGGTCTCGAGTGAGCGTCATCTCTCTGCACACTCCCTGTACCTGAAAAGGGGTCCCACGATGGGGTGAGCAATGTCTAGTAGAGTAAAATCCTGCATAGGCTACTCCCCACCTAAGTGCACATGCAATGGTCATGTTACCAAAAAAATACATTCCAATCAAGATTATGCAAACCTAGAATGGAATTCTGCATGCCATGAATGAGATGTGACTCACCATGTCCCATGTACTGAGTCCTCACCGACTCCATCAACCCAAGTCCCAACCGACTCCTATCACATGATGCCGAAACCCATGCGTGATAAAATCCATCATTTTGGATTACATCAATTATCATTTACAACAAAATTCATTTGTTTTCAAACCAAAAACTTTTGGATGTTACTGATGATCATTTATATTGAAATCATGTGTCTTTTTTGTGGGTAGAAATTTCAGAGTCTCAGTAGGTTTCTGAACCTTCCTACACTTTCACGGGCTTTCACCGTTGGACACATATATATAACTAAAAATAACAGGGCTTTAAACAAGAGGGTGACATCGACTTGCTAATACATTACATTTAATTTTCATTTATCGTCGTGTGACCTTGTTGGACGTTGTCAGCTGTCAGAGCCCACCCGATCAAACACAAACGCAATGTTGATTATAACTATGCACTCCACACCCATTTCATACGTGCCCATTGCATATGAAATGCAAGTATATCATTTCATGCTTATGCCATATACTTTACCACCTTTACACACACACACACACACACACACACACACACACACACACACACACACACATATATATATATGGATGCTATATGGACAATTTCATTCATGCATTACACCCATGCATCATTTAGACAATTATATCAATCAACATACAATTTCCAAATAAATCACATAAATCATGTCAAATATATTCATACACACATACATACTCTCCACATGTCAATACATTAGGACACACATATTGACATCTAATCAATTAATACCAAGCATGTCATTCAAACTCAAGCAATGAAAAACCTCATCCTCGAGACCAATTGTGGCATAGAGATGCCACAAAAAATTCACACAACAAGCCATAACAAACCAGGATGAGTTCTGAACCAGTTGGAAAACTAACCAAATAACAAATCAAAAATCTGGACATAAACCATTAAATAGCCTAACATGAGTTATAGAGGTCCCGAAAATGGACCATAACATGAGTTATAGAGGTCCAATTTGGGTGATTCAAAGGCCTAACATCAATTTCTCAGATAGAGGCTACATTTCTTGATCTGCGTCAAAATTCTCCTTTTCTAACAGAAAATCGATCCAAAAAAATCTAGGCAGTAGGTTCGGCCAAAAGCAAGGACAGCACAGTAAATCCGACGGATCATAACTTGGGTTTTATAGAGTCCCGATTTGGGTAATTCAAAGCCTAACCTCAAGTTCACAACTTCCTTCCACAATTTCATGCAGACACTAGTCCAAATTACCTCTTTTAGCGAAAATCAGCTAATCACGCACATCATATAGGGTCAAAACATGGCACTATTCCCATAACCCATTTTTTGCCAAATAGCCCCTAATATGGAAAATAAATCAAACTAGGAAGAATCCCTACTTCTTGGAGTGAAGACGAAGCTTTAGGAAGTCCCGGAGACCTGAAACCCATGGTCTCCTAAACTCTTCGCTTGAAACTTCGGCGAAATCCTTTGTTTCTGGTACCCATGCGTAGCTCTCGTTGCATAGATGAACTTTAGTTCTTGGCCCGACGAAAACCGAGTAACCGAGCTCTGTAGATCGTAGAGAGAATTTGGAGCTTCTCTCTCCACTCTCTCTTCTCCTCTCTACATTTTTTTTCCAGCAGAAATCTGCTCTTTTTTCCCCCTCAAATCTGATTGTCTAACTTATCCTTAAGTTTTTAAGACAAGGCCCACATCGCGCCACGTGTCCACGCTTGGTCTAGGTTCGTTTCTTCCCCAAAACAATTTATTTCGTCCCGGTTTAAGTTCAAATTATTTTAAAATGAAATTTAACTTGAGTTATTTCCTAACTCCTAAGATTCTCATAAAAATCTCATCCTTGGGAGTCATTAGACGCCCGTTACCTCGAAAATCGTGAAAAAATTCGATTATTTTAGAATTCGACGAAAAGTTTCTGGGTAACTAGATTTCGCGAGACAAATCCAATGGTGAAGTTCATTTTGTCATTTGAAATCTAGAAAAATTTCAAGGCTTCCCTGAACCATTTTGACAATTTTATTGTTTTTGCCATTTTTCAAAAAAATTAAATTTTTCCCGAGTTTTACATTATTCCCAAATTCGTATCCGTAAAAATATATAATATATAATCCATATCAAGACAAATATATAATATACAATTCATTATTCCCAAATTCGTATCAAGTTTTTTTTTCTACATTCAAATTAGAAACTTTTTTAATTTTTGAATAAGTTGAAATTGTTTCTAATGTATGTAACAAAATCTTAGCAATCATACCTTTTAATAAAAAAATTGACTTCTATTTTTACAAATATCTTTTAAGAATGTAATAAAACTTGCCAAATTCATCTTTGCCCAAAAAGACTTTCCAATTCGTAAATAAAATCTGATTTTGATTTCAATAAATAAATAAATAAATAAATCATCAAGATATAAATAAGCTTGAATCATCATTCTATTGATTATCTTTCTTTCTACTTTGCTTCCATCATAATGTCAAGAGAATTCTGATACATGTTGAGGGCTTGGCAAGACAATTATATGGTTCTAAGTTATTTGTCTTCGTTTATAACCAATTTGGTCGTCTTCTAATTTCGAGTTACTTTCCCCCATGAAGGTGAAGGTAATGAATCTAGTGATGATGATTGGGTGATAAAGAAAATATTAACGTTGAAACGTGAACGCATGTTACATGAAAATCATGCATGATTGCAAATAGTAAAATTACTGTCTGATATAAGAATATTTGTTGGTAGAAATTCATCCATGGTGACGGCGATCTATTCGAATGTTGTTGCTATAGCCAATGAAACTACTAATATTGCTTGTCCTAAGATGTGACACACGAGCAGGGGTTAAGTTTGACCCACAGTCGACTGCGAAACTGTGTGTCTCATATCCTTAAGACATGCTCCGAGTAAAATGACAGGCCGGGCCCATCATCCATACTCGTCCATATGGTTACAAGACCATATATTTCTATAGATCCAAGAGTTATTACATCACTCTTAATACAAAACATATATTGAAACTAGTTCGTTCTAATATATACATAAAACATAATCGGCCTCTGAGGCAGGTTTACATGCACATCTGTGCACGAAGGGGTCTCACGGCGGGGTGAGCTAACGCCGAGTAGAGATAAATCCTCTGAGGCTATTCCCACCTAGGTACACATGCAAATGATCATTCACGATCAAACCAACAACCAATCGTGCATACATGTTATCTATCATGGAAAAAATCACATTATGTGAGGCGACACTCACATGCCCGAAATGCAGAAAGTGACCTCAGGCCCACCACCGATAAGTGCGTGGGAATCAATAAAGTCAGTCTAGGCTCTCATCTCCTGGCAGTAGTCTATGTGATATTTATTTAATCGTTTTGTGTCTTTTTAGGCAACGAGAACTTTGAGGTTTCAGCTGGGTCTCTTACACTCTCAGGCATTTTTCGGGCTCCGGTGGATCACATTTGTCTAACGAGGTTTCGGGCTTTTCACTGAGAGGGTATCTATCCTACTTCTGCCCAGACACATTTCATTTTCCATTTTCTTTTAACCTTTGTGGAACTCGGTGGACTTGTCTCATTCCCCCGAGCCCATACGATTCAACACGAAGCCTTGGTGCAATCATTTTCATGTACACACTCTCATGTAATGTGGGTGATCTTAGCCTGTGATGCAATGCAATTTGTGCCACTACACTCAAACCCATGATAGCCAATGTATGAAGACCTGCACTATACACTATGTGTGTGCTATGAACACTCATGTCCTAATGCACCATGACATTTCATATATTTAACATACATGCGAGTCATGTTAATATTCCACATATTAATCCCGATTACATCACATAAGCATGCACTACTCTTTTCTATCATTTAGTTCATTCCATGTCAACATCATTCAAGCATGTATTAAAATAATTCCAGCCATTACTTAGGCAAGTAATGCCATAATTCATATTCACGGGCGAGACATAGTATGTCAGTCATACAACCCAATGCATATAATTATTTCCATCTTTATCACACATATATCACATAATTTCACATATTTAGCATGTTATTTAATTTATGGCAATAACACACATTAGCCATTCCCGGCCATAAATCCGGCTATGCTTGGCCTCGAAAATAATCTGGACTTAGTTCAGAAAGTCAAGTTTTTTTGTAAATACCACACAAAACATTCAACACGTGATTCCCTACTCGGGCCACATGCAGTCCCAAGCATTTCGATTACAAACCGGTTCCGAAAACAGAAGTTCCAAAAACCAGAACGGATCATTCCTCAACTATCCGTGACCCAGCCCAATGTTCAGCCTACATTTTGGTTGAGAACTTTATCTTATTAAATTCTAGACTCAACGAGCTTTTCGTAGAGTCTAAGAACACGCGAATCGGAGTTCGGACAAGAAAGTTATGGTCGTCGAAGTTGACGTAGCCTTCACAGGGTGTGCGGAATTTAGGCACACCCTCGTTTGCCGATGCAACCGGAGTTTCTTTGTCCCAAAACACAATGTGCATTGAGCAGTCCCGAAAACCCTATGAAACGATCTTTGACCATCACCTTGATCTGAAACAACCACACAGCATACAAGTCGCCCGGCAGACGAAACCCCGTAGGCCATTACAGCCCCTAAGCATAAAATAGCAGTATGAAACCTACCTCTTGTAGTGCGATTACGGGTTCTTTACCCAGATTCCCGGATTACGCTCCTCACATAACCTCCTTCCTTCCTCTTTCTTTTTACTCTTCCTCCTTTCTTCTTCTCTTTTCTTCTTTCCTTTTCTTTTCTTTTCCTCCCTTTCTCCTTTCCTTTCCTCCCTTTCTCTTCTCCTTTCCTCCTCCTTCTCTTTTCCCTTCCTCTTCCTTCTCCTTGCTGCTCCCCCCACGAATTGAAATTGAGCTCTCCTTGCTTCTACAAACAACCCATGTGAAGCCCCTTATATAGGCTTCAAAAGAGTCATGCATGTTGACACATGGCATGCCATGTGTCACACATGCATGCCTTTGCCATGCATTATGACACATGGCTTGCCATGTGTCGCCGGCTGATTGCCTCGAAATCCATTAGAATTTCGACTATCTCGGAGTGCGAAATTCATTTGGGTAACTAGATTTCATGAGACGATTCAAGTGCGATCAGTTTACCATGAGATCGAAAAATCCAAACTTTCTTGACTATTAAGTAAACTACAGTATTGATTAGTACTCAAGTGCTATTTTGAATTTATTTATTTGGGTTTTGAGCACTTTTATGTACTAATCAAGCGTAATAACCCGATTGCACATTAAGGTCCTACCATTCTAGTGATCACATTTTGTGGCAAATTTTGTAGTTTTGCAAGCTGTCGTGCCAAAATTGTGGTCGATCGAGCATAAAAAAATTCGAGTCAAACCGGTATCGTAGATCGAGACGAGAGGAAAGAAGGCGAAAACGCCAGAAAATGATGACAGTTTTGGTGCAACCTGTGAAATTGCTCACGCGCACTATTCATCACACTGTTCACATTCCAACACTATTCATCTTTGCTTTACGCTTTTGGCGTTTGATCCTTACGGTTTTTCTTCAAATTTATCCTTGTAATAGCTTTTGATTTTGTTTTTTGGTAATTTCACATGCAAAGGCTTTATATAAGCCTCGATCCGCTACAAACTTTGGATCAATCAAATCACTTTGTATCTGAGAGAGGGCGGCGGTTTCAGGCTGCTTCAACCTCTCTCCCATTTTCTTTCCTTTTCTCTCCTTTCTCAGTACGAACTGCTCCTCACAGGGATAATGACTCGGAGGATGGTTCGAAAATGAACCTCTTCCTCCTTGAAGAGGAAGGCCACTAGGTACCAGTTTTGAGGTAAGCTGCAAGTTCTATTGTTTTTCATGTATGCAGTTATGGGTATTTGCGTTCCTGCTTCTCACCTTAGGTTAAAATCTCCTAGGCACACCTCGCTCAACGTGTGAAGCTTTTGGTTCTGATGGATGCATCACTAGATCTACTGTTATCAGTTAGTTTGTTTCCTATTGAATTCTTTGTAGGGTAGGTTTTTGAGATATGTTATCATCGTTAAGGACATTTATTCCCAGTTAAATGCTATGTTTCAAGAAGGGAAATTTTAGGGTTTAAGTTTTAAAGCCAAATGAAGATCCGATTCGGGAAATGACTATATGTCATCCTCTCCAACGCAAGGAAAAAGACCTGAGGACATGTTGGTTGCCTTAAAACCTAAACCCGGTGGCAGGCACTTCAAGGGTTCTATTTTATATTTTTTTTTCTTATTTTAGTTTCACTTTTGTGAGCAGCCAACACCCCCGTTTACGAAACCTTAAAATCCAAATTGAAATTCACCATTTTTAACCTCACGCTAAATCATTTAATGCGAAAACCCACACGTCACATGTTCGACCCTAGAGCAGCTATAATGCAGTAAGCACTTTATGACAGTAGGAGGAATTTAGGATACAAATTTTGTTGATTTCGGATCACCCTACTGTGGCACGAATCAAGTATTGCCCCCTTTTTATCTGAAAAATTTAAAATTTTCACGGGTTTTACATAAGATACTTCCAATTTTTTTGGAAATAGTTTTGTCAAATGTTCTAGTCAATGATAATGATCGAATGATGCGAGAAGTGACAACCAATGTAAAACCGGGAAAACTGTAATTTTTCTAAAAAATGGCAAAACGGTAATTTGCCGGTGTAATACAAGTTGAAAACCTGAAATTTTCTAGATTTCGGATGACAAAACGGACTTCACCGTTGAAATCATCTCGCAAAATCTAGTTACTTCGTCAAATTTCGTTGGATTCCGAGACAGTCGAAATTTCACGTATTTCGAGACACGAGTGTCGGATGACACATGGAGTGATGTCACATGGTAAGCTTAGAGGAGGGCACATGGCATAGAGCTATGTGGTGTGGCATTTGCCACCTAGTGCATGTGTCCATGTGACACATGGCACATGGAAAATGGAGCATATGAAGGACACATGGAAAATAGGAAAGTGAGAGAAAGTTTCCTCTTATTGGAGCAAACAAAAAATAAATAAATAAATAAAATCTGTGGATGGAAGAAAGAAAAGGAAAAGAAGGAGAAAAGGAGAAAAAGGAAAAGAAAAGAAAAGAAAGGAGAAAAATAAAGGAAAGGAGAAAAAGAAAAGGAAGGAGAAAAAAAGAAAAGGAAAGAAAGAAAGGAAAGAAAAGGAGGAAAACAAAAGAGAGAAGGAAAAAGGAAAAAAAAAAAAAGGGCTTCGATTCTCAATGTTCCGACGGTCAAAAGTCGTTAGTCCAAGAATTAAAGTTGGTCTACTCGATGAGAGCTAAGATTAGATGCCAAAAACAAAAGATGTAGGGTTTTCTCCTACACTGGTTCCTTTTAATCTACGGGTCGTAAATGGCCTTGTGGCTCAACCCCAACCATGGGACTGAGTTTTCAGACATTGGGACTGTTTTCGGGCCGAGTTTGAGGACTGCTTCTTGGCTAAAATTATAGCCGTTAATGACAGTCTTAAAATTTGTTAAAATAATAATAATAAATAAATAAAACAAAAGCTGAAATTTCTGGACTGAATCTAGATTATTTCCAAGACCGGGTATGGCCGGGAATGGTTAGTTTGTGTGTACTATTTTTGTGTGTTATTGCTGGAAATTTTATAACATGTTGAATGTGTTGTAAACATGTTGATATATTGGTGTTATATATATTAGCATAAATGCATGTAAATTATATGCTTCGATATAATTATCCATGGTACTTGGCATAAAGTACGGGTTATAAATTGTTCCATGTAGTGTTCATTATACATGTAACATGAGAGAACATGCAGTGGCATTTTGCATTGCATATGCACGGGAAACATCGCATTTCATGGGTGTGAGTGCATGGTTGGTAAATCGACATTGTGTTTAGTGTTTGATTTGGTAGGCTCGGTAAATGGGACAACATCCAACAGAGTAGCACGGTTGCATGAAACGGAAAATAAGTGTCGGGTATTAGCAAGAAGGGATAGATCCCCCTCGGGTGAAAAACCCGCCAATTACGGTTAGACATAGTCCCCGACAGTGAAAGATTGTAAAAGTGTCTGAGTTTGCAGAGCCCACGGTGAGACACCAAAAATCCACTACCCACAAAAAGGCTCATGGATTTTAAATATAAAATGATCATTGTGATGTATCATCCAAAAATATTTTTGTGATGAAAATGATCATTGGATGTCATCCAGAATGACGGTTTTTCACACTTAGTATAAGCATGTGTGAGAGAGTTGGTGAGGACTTAGGATATGGGGCATGATGAGTCTCATCTCATTTCATGGTATGTAAGATTCCATTTAGAATTGGCATATTCTTCATTGGAATGTTGATGTGTGTATTATTGTGTGAACATGGCATTGCATGTGCACTTAGGTGGGGAGTAACCCTTGTAGGAGTTATCCTTACTGGGCATTGCTCACCCCGTCGTGGAACCCCCTTTAGCTGTCATGTGTAGGTAGTTGACCCTCATTCGGGACCGTTTGTGTGAAAAGGGCAGACATGTGGCCTCGATAAATCTTTTTGTAAGAGTGCTAGGGGACAAACTAGTTCTAGCCTGTATTTTTGTATAAAAGAATTGTAATTAAATTTCTTATGGGACTATTACTAAAATAGTCGTACATGTATGTAAATATATGGGACAAGTGGACCCGACATGGTCATTGTATACTTGTGATTGGGTCCTCGTGAATGGGATTCCAAGTTATGGTATCGGGCCACCCGATACCCTTGATATTCCGCGGGTTGACGGTTGGTCAACGGGACCCCCGAAAATTGGGGCTTCGCAAGCAGTATCATAAGCTTAGGTATAGGAGTACTGGGGGCGATGGGCATGGAGTTTTGAGACGTAATGAGATTTATAGTGCGGGGCTTTAGGTTATGAATGCACTGGGCTCGATGTATACGATATCAGCGTCATAGCTTGGTATCAAAGTATGCATTGTGCATTTTTGTGAATCGTTGAGTGATGATTGTGTTACATAATGTGTGTTACATATTGTGTGGATTATATGCATGATAGGTTGTATATAGAAAATGAAGAACAATAGGGTTAGAAAACATAACCTTAGGAGTTCGGAAAATAAATGAGCATGATAGTTCAGGAACTGATAATTACTAGTGTTTGGGCTTAGAGGTTGAGACCTTGGAAAAACCATTGCATGTAAGCTCTCCCTTAGGAACTAAGGTAAGTGTTGATTTGATATGTTGGGATTGTGAGTTAGAGATCTCCGGGATCCTACTCACTATGGACCTAATGGTCATGGACATGTCGGAGTTTGATGTCATCCTCGAGATGGACTGGTTGACGGCACACCGAGTCATCATTGATTACGATCGTAGGAGAGTTACTACATACACACAGGACGGTGTTTGTGATGGGTTGGCTAGTAAGCCTTACCTTAGAGAATGAGGTGAGACAGGGTTTGAGTCTACCTCGGGTACTTTGTGAATTCGGGGATGTCTTTCCATATGAGCTACAGGGATTACCCTCGCAGAGGGATGTAGACTTTATCATCAAGTTACACCTGATGTCGCCGTTCTATGACTCCACATAGAGGATGGCACCGGTTGAGTTACGAGATTTCGAGTGCAGATCTGAAATTATTGGACAAGGGTTTCATTAGATCGAGCACTTCACCTTGGGGCGCTCCGGTTCTGTTTGCTAAGAAGAAAGATAAGACCCTTCGATTTTGCATAAACTATCGACAGTTGAATAGGGTTACGATTAAGAATCGGTATCCTTTGCCGAGGATTGATGAATTATTTGATCAGTTGAGAGGGGCATGGGTCTACTCTAAGATAGATCTTCGTATCGGTTATCATCATTTGAGAGTTAGGGAGGCGGCTGATATCCCTAAGATAACGTTCAGGATGCGGTACGAGCATTTCAAAATTACAGTGATGCCTTTCGGATTGATGAATGCACCAACAACATTCATGGATCTCATGCATAGGGTGTTCTAGCCCTATTTAGATCAGTTTGTGGTAGTCTTCGTTGACGACATCTTAATCTACTCAGACAGGAGCATGAGGATCGTTGAGGGGCTGTTCTCCGGGCCCTCGGAGTACACATCGATTATCGTCGAGTTCAGTAAGTGCGAGTTTTGGCTTATTGAGGTAAAATTCTTGGGACATGTAGTGTCAGCTTCGAGTGTATCAGTGGACCTGGAGAAGGTAGAGGCAGTTATGAGTTGGGAGAGGCCGAAGTCAATCTACGAGATACGCAGTTTCTTGGGATTTGGAAGGTACTATAGGAGATTTATTGAGGATTTCTCCCAACTAGTTGCACCTATGATGAGATTGACCCCGAAAGAGGTCAAGTTTGAAAGGAATGACCAGTGTGAGAAGGCATTCTAGAATTGATAAGGAGGCTTACGTCAGCCCTTATCCTAATAGTCCCGAAAATGGGACAGATGTACACAATGTATTGCGATGCTTATAAGGACATACTGGGATGTGTTTTGATGTAGTCTGGGCGGGTGGTGGCTTATGGCTCTAGGCAGCTAAAGAACCATGAGCGGAATTACCCCACACATGACATGGAGTTGGTAGCTATAGTCTTTGCCTTGAAGATCTGGAGCCACTATCTATATGGTGAACAGTTCGAAGTATTCTCAGACCAAAAAAGTATGAAGTATATCTTTACACAGCGGGACCTTAATATGAGGCAGCACAAATGGATGGAGTATCTGGAGGATTATGACTTCACTTTGCATTACCATCTTGGTAAGGCAAATGTGGTGTCTAATGCGCTCAGTCGGAAGTCACGGGGAATACTGGCTAATGTAGCTTCCCGGGAATGACAAATGCTCGAAGTTATGGGACAGTTTAGAGTATAGTATAGTGGTAAGGCTCAGGGTGTTTTGGGGAGGTTAGTGGCTATACCATGCGGCGAGTGATTGAGTCCCGGATGGGACTCGGGTATCGTCCATCAAGATCGGGTCTGATTAGGTGCAATTGATGAAGGAATTTGGGTCGTCATACGATGTGTGGTTCCCTAGTATATGCGAGAGAGGAGATTCTCAGATTCCGTGCTCGTTTACGATTGCATCCAGAGTGGCATGAAGATGTCTGAGATCTTAAGTCGCGATATTATTGAAGTGGGATGAAAAAACATGTGGTGCACTTTGTTCGTCAATGTCTCATGTGCCAGTAGGTAAAGGCTGAGCATTAGAGGCCAGCAAGGTTACTCCAGCCTCTAAAAGTAGTTGAGTGGAAGTGGGAACATATCACGATGGATTTTGTGATTCACTTGCCCACGGATCGCGAGCTTATGATGGCGTAATGAGTGATAGTGGAGTAGGCTCGCTAAGTCGACACATTTTAGATGTGAGATGACCTTCACATTGGAGGAATTCTGCAGGTTATACATACGAGAGATCGTCTGATTACATGGAGTGCCAGTCTCTATCATATCAGACTGGGATCCCAGGTTTACGACTCACTTTTGGAAGAGTTTCTAGAGAGCCATGTGAACACAGTTGATGATAAGCACTGCTTTTCATCTACAAACAAACGGCTAGTCAGAGAGGACCATACAGGTTTTGGAGGACATGCTGTGGGCATGCATCCTAGATCTCAAGGGTGGTTGGGAGGAGCATTTTCTCTTGGTAGAGTTTGCCTATAACAACAGTTATAAGGCGAGCATACAGATGGCACCCTATGAGGCTTTATATGGGAGGCCATGTCGATCTCCGATTTGTTGGCCAGAGGTAGGAGAGAGATCCACCACGGGTCCGGATTTGATTAGAGACACCTCTGAGAAGGTGGATCGAAAACGTCTTCTCACGGCTTAGAGCCTGCAGAAGAGTTACATCGACAGATGATGACGACCTCTAGAGTTTGAGGCGGGTGATCATGTCTTCTTGAAGGTGATGACTAAGGGAGGAGTGATTAGGTTAGGCAAACGGGGGAAACTATCACCCAGGTATATCGGGCCCTTCGAGATACTTAAGAGGATAGGTATGGTTGCATATCAGTTGGCTTTACCGTCGAGTCTATCAGGTGTCCATGAGGTATTCCATGTCTCTATGCTCCGAAAATACACTTCAGATCCGACTCATGTAGTAGATTGGGGCGAGCTTATTATTGATATAGATGGGACCCTCGAGGAGGGACCGATGCGTATCATGGATAGTCGGGATTAGGTTTTAGGATGCAAGATTGTGAGGCTAGTGAAGGTGTTATGGCGGCAGAAGTGGAAGAGCGACATGGAGCGTGGATACGATCGTCTGACTTAGCCTTTCTTGTTTGGGATGAAGGTGCGTTGTTTAGTCATTTGTTGTAGTAAATATTATGCATGTGAGATTGTAGGGGTATGTGTGTAATTTCGGAGACAAATTTTTTTTAAAAAAGAGTAAAACGGTAATTTGTCGTTGTAGTACAAGTTGAAAACCTGAAATTTTATAGATTTCGGATGACAAAACGGACTTCCCATTGGAATCGTCTCACGAAATCTAGCTACCTAGTCGAATTTCGTTGGATTTCGAGATAGTTAGAATTTCACATATTTCGAGGCATGAGTGTCGAATGACACATGGAGTGGTGCCACACGGCATGACCATGTGGATGCCACTTGACAAGCTTAGAGGAGGGCACATGGCATGAGAGCCATGTGGTGTGGCATTTGCCACCTAGTAACACATGGCACATGGAAAATGGAGCATATGAAAGACACATGACAAATAGGAAAGTGAGAGAAAGTTTGCTCTTGTTGGAGCAAACAAAAAAAAAAAAAAACAATTCGGTGGACGGAAGAAAGAAAAGGAAAAGAAGGAGAAAAGGAGAAAAAGGAAAAGAAAAGAAATGAAATGAGAAAAAGAAAAGGAAGGAAAAAAAAAGAAAAGGAAAGAAAGAAAGGACAGAAAGGGAGGAAAACAAAAGGGAGGGGGAAAATCCGTGCGTGGAGGAGAAAGGAAAAAAAAAAGGGCTCCGATTCTCGGTGTTCCGACTGTCAGAAGTTGTTATTCGATAATCAAAGTTGGTCTACTCAATAAGAGCTATGAGTAGGTACCAAAAAAAAAAGAGGTAGGGTTTTATCCTACACAGGTCCCTCTTAATCTAAGGGCCGTAAATGGCTGTGTGGTTCAACCCCAACCATGGGACTGAGTTTTCGGACGTTCAAGACTATTTTTCGAGACAGTTTTCGAGCTGAGTTTGAAGACTGCTTCATGGCTAAAATTATAGCCATTAATGTCAGTCTTAAAATTTGTTAAAAAATAATAATAAATAAATAAAACAAAAGATGAAATTTCTGGACTGAGTCTAGATTATTTCCAAGGCCGGGAATGGCTAGTTTGTGTGGACAATTTTTGTGTGTTATTACTGGAAATTTTATAACATGCTGAATGTGTTGTAAACATGTTGATATATTGGTGTTATATATATTATCATGAATGGATGTAAATTTTATGCTTCGATATAGTTATCCATGGTACTTGGCATAAAGTACGGGTTATAAATTGTTCCATGTAGTGTTCATTATACATGTAACATGAGAGAACATGCAGTGGCATTTTGCATTGCATATGCACGGGAAACATCGCATTTCATGGGTGTGAGTGCATGGTTGGTAAATCGACACTATGTTTAGTGTTTGATTTGGTAGGCTTGGTAAATGGGACAACATATCCAATAGAGTCGCACGGTTGCATGAAGCGAGTATGTGTCGAATTATCGACCAAGAGGATAAAAATCCCCTCGGGTGGCAAACCCCGCCAATTATGGTCGGACATAGTCCCTAGCGGTGAAGGCGGTAAAAGTGTTTAGGTTCTTGAAGCCCATGGTGAGAACACCAATCCATTACCCACAAAGAGTATATAGTTTTAAATATAAAATGATCATTGTGATGTATCATTCAAAAAGCTTTTGGCTTATAAACAAATGAAATTTGTTATGAAAATGATCATTAGATGTCATCCAGAATGACGATTTTTCACACTTGGCATAAGCATGTGTGAGGGAGTCGGTGAGGACTCGGGACATGGGGCATGATGAGTCTCATCTCATTTCATGGCATGTAGGATTCTATTTAGAATTGACATATTCTTCATTGGAATGTTGATGTGTGTATTATTGTGTGAACATGGCATTGCATGTGCACTTCGGTAGGGAGTATCCCTTGTAGGAGTTATCCTTACTAGGCATTGCTCACCCCGTGTCATGTGCAGGTGGCTAACCCTCATCTGGGACCGCACGAACACGACCCATTAAAACGAATTGCCACCCCTGATTTATAGTAATCCCAGATGATGAATATTAAAAATTAAAAATGATTTAAGGAAATTGCTATCTCTGGACTTCTGATTGAATAATCTATATGTTGAAAATTATCATTTTGCAAAAGTAAATGAAAATTGAAAAAAGAGAATGTTTTTGGCATTTTGCATAAAATGAGTGCAGGAGGTGGGGGCCACAACCCACAAATTTTGGATTGGATCGTATAATTTGTATACTATTTCTAGGTAGGTGATTAGAGAGAGAGAGAGAGTCTCGAAAGTCCAAATTTGGGAATTAGTATTTAGTAGTGACTGATATTAAGTTACAAGAAGGAAAGACAAGAAAAAAAACAAATAAATGATTATAAGAAACAGCAACATATGGCATAATGATAATAATGCCCCATTAAAAGCTTTAAGAGCTTGATGACATCTTTCACCCAGAGATCAAGGAATAAGAACCCTAGGTGGGAGGATAGAGATAAGAACCAAAAAATAAGAAGGAGACGATGCCATCCTCGACATCATCATCATCAACATCATCATCATCATCATCACCATTGTCATCATCATTGTCATCGAGGGGGGAAAACCTTATTCCTAACTTCACTTATTATTAGGAGACCAGAGTTAGGAGTTTGTCAGATGAAAAAATCCACATTTGCCCCCAATATGTCTGTCTCTTCTACCATTATTAGGATTAGGAGACCAGACGTATTCCTCTTCCTTGTTTCAGAATTTGGAGTGGGAGGGATCTTTAGAGGATTTTTCCAGTTCCTCCCATTCCCCCCCCCCCCTCGACTTTACTAAGTTTTAATTAATTAAATTCATGAGAATGTGTTTCTTCTTCTTCCCCATACTAAATTAAGCATAAAAGTGTTATTTATTCAACCATTAGGGGGTTGTCTTGTCTGCATCTGGTCATCATATTGTTTCGTGTATGACGCAAGTAGGCCCAAAGCAAACTCCAATTAGTGTACCTTGCAAATGGAAAATTTGATGAACCAAATTGTAATAAAAGCTGAAGAAAAAGAATGTGTAACTTATTTCCTAGATCACCTCAGAAAAAACATATGCGTCACCTTCGCGTGGCCGAATTATGAAATTTGGTGGCTGTCTCGCCAACCCATCTTAGGGAAATAAGACGATTATAGCATATATGCAAGAGATCAAAAACTGCATTAACTCGCTTGCTCTTATGAATAAACCTGTGGATTTTGATGACTTATCAATTCTTATTCTCAATGGACTTGATCCCGCTGTGGTTCCTACCTGATCCATGGGTCGGCGTGACTCACTATTAATAGAAAAAAGTGAGTTGATTTTCGAGCTTTGAAAAATCTGTCCTTAGTGAGGGACGGTTTTGTTTGGAGTCGCCACTTACTTTTTATTTTTATCTATTATGGGGAAAATCAAGTAAGAACAAAAAAACCCCTCATTGACTCTAGTCAGGAAAAAAAGGGTCCACGAAAACTAGATTTTTGGGTCCGAGGATCATGTTACTTATTGGGAAGGTACCTCATACGAGGTAGCACCCCTCTAAGTCCGGAACTCGGTCTCTACTAATGAATTGGGTACATGGGATCATATGGGTCAAAGACAAATCAATCACTCAGGCTAAATAGATGACCTGAATCACACCAACTTACTCAGTATCTACCATGCATAAACCTTTCGACGGAAACAAAACAATGGAATTAATGCAGTAGTCCTTAGCCAAGCTTTGCATAAGAGGTCAGTCAACAAGCTTAAATGCACCACAAACATCAAAGTTGAAACACCATGTATGCATATAAATGCAAATACCAAAGCCCAAGCACGTACATGTGGTCCCTAGCCATGCGCTGCAGATATGGTTAGTTAATAAGCACAAGCACACAACATGAATCCATGATCAAGTAACCAAAGTTCATGTTCAAAATGGAAGTGAATGGAAAATGAGGGGATTCAGATGTTTGTTTCTTTCCACACTCTCCAAATGACAATTCACTAACCACAATCATTAATTCATAATCAAACTCACCTAACCCCAATTGTCCTAACTCCAGAGCGGGTCCCCTCAAATTCAAGTTAGGCTCAGCTTTAGACCCCAAATATGGCCCAAAGATGCATTAGTGCAAATGGGCTTGAGCCTCAAGGGATTCGGGCTTGAAAAGTGCTAAAATAGGGGATGCCCATAGGCACATCTGCCGACGGTTGAGCTAGGTTCCTCAACTAGTCCCGACCCGATTGAGAAAATTCTCAAATTTCACCAGAATATTCTTTAATGAATAAGGAATCTAAAAAAACAAGCGATGCATGATTCTAAGCCCGGATGAGTGAGAAACGACTGAAACAAGCCAAGATGCCCTAACTGCTATCCCTGAAAAAAAAAACCTAATGAACTCGATGATCTAGTTCCCAGCCGAATTTGAAATTGATTGAAATCTGAAATTTTGAACATTCCTCCACATATTAAGGGAGGCTAAAAAATCAGCGATTAATGGGATTCCACCTCTGGGATGAGTGAGAATTGATCGAGCAAGGCAAAGTGTCTCTTGATTTGTTAGAAAAAATGAATACACTAATAGATCGGCTAATCCGGTTTCCTAATCGGTCCATCCGATTGAAAGCAATTCTCAAAATTTTTCAGAATCTTCCTCATAGAGTCAGGAATCCAAAAAAACAAACATAGTACAATTCCCACTCCGAATGACTGAGAACTAACACAAACGATGCCTAGCAGCCTAACTGGTGTTCCGGAAAACAGAACTTAATTAACCGGCAGACCCGGTTTCCCAACAGGTTCAGCCGATTGAGAACAATTCTCAAAATTTGTCAGAATCTTCCTCACACGGTGAGGAATCCAAAAATAACAAATGGAGTACAATTCCGACTCCGAATGACTAAGAACTTACACAAACGATGCCTAGTGCTCTAAAACGAGGCTCCCAACATCAAAGGCAAAGGCAATATGGCAGGAGCGTATAACTTTGTACACATGTGATTCCTTTATCACCCTCCCCTTTTCCTTATTTCTTTTACGCCCAAAAACCAGGTATCCACTCCTTCATATGCAAATCCTCTTGAAAATGAGAAGACCACGCCTTTAATGAATCACAGAAATACATGCTTTCTTTTCTTTCTTTTTCCTCTCTTCTTTTCGTTCCTTTTTTCTTCTTCTCCTTCACGTTTTTTGTTCTTCTTTCTTCTTCTTTTTTTCTTTGAACTTACTCCATTTTGTGCACCTTCAGTCCCGAGAACTCCCTCAATTAGTCTCGGACTTCCCCGGCTCCATAAACACTCCTCAATTCCCAAGGTCCATAGTTGGCCACATTTACATCTTTCCTTAACCACCAAGTATCCAAGTGGACCCAAGGTGCATTAGAAACCCGTAACATATTTGGCCAGGCTGACGTCACTAGGATTGATCTCTGGGCTTATGGGCTTGAACCATGTAGTTTGGGCCACAAATCATGAACAGTGCTCCGTGCAGGCGCGACAAATCGATTTGTATGGTTCCCAGTGGTCGATCCGATTGAGAAAATTTCTCAAATTTTGAGGAAATATTCCTTGAATAATAAGGATTCCAAAAAAAAAAAAGGGCACGCGATTTCAAGTCCGGATGAGGGAGATATGACCAAAACAAGCTCGGGTGCTCCGCATTCGAACCTACTTCAACTGAAATCTGTTGAACCAGCTGAGATGGTTCTCAACCAATCAATCCAGTTGATAAAAAATTCTCAAATTTTGTCATAGAATTCTTATTCATTGGAATCAATAAAAAAAAAAAACGTTACCTGATTTCTAGATTCGGATGGGGAGGAGATATGATCGAAACAACCTGAAATTGCTCTAATTTGACATACTCGATAAACTGGAATTTGGTGGCCTCGGGAGGTCCACTTGCTTCCTATGGCACGATGCCAATAACTACATACGTACTCAATGTACCACATACAAACCTATCTGAGATTCGGAGACTGACTAAGCCTAAAAGGACCCTAACGATGCCATATGAGAACGATGGGTGAGTGCACCCATAGGATAAATACAAGTGTTGTGGGACAAAATTGAGAGTCTACAAATATGCCCCTCTTCGATGCAGAGTAAATGAGCGAGTGGTCGTGGGTCCCGAGTGCGACGATCGCGAGAGTGAAATGAATACAGTAAGAACCCGAGATGACCCGACAATTTTGTCCTTACCCGAATAGAAGGCTAAACGGGCCCGAGTTGCCATGGTTGAAGGCTACAAGAGAGCTTCGAGCCTGATGCTTGGAAGATGAGTGATTTGGACACGATGCTGGAAAAGATAATGAAATCGGGGCATGATGCAGGGACAACTAAGCGAAAGTAATCGAATCAGGGCATGATCAGGAGCAGCGAGGGATCGAGATCAGAGGCCGCAATCTTGGGAGGGGGCAAAATAAAAAGGGATCAAATCAGGAGCACGATGCCGGAGAAGTAGAAGCAAAGAGGGATAGAATCGAGGGGCTACGATCTTGGAGAGCACAGAGAAAGCAAAGGAAGGGATTGAATCAGGAGGCGCGATTATGGGAGAGACCTTAAGCAAGGAAGGGATGAATCCGGGCGCGTGCGAGAGGAACCCAGAGGAAATAAAAGAAGGGATCGAATCAGGAGTGCGGAGAACTCGAAATAAAAAAGGGATGGAATCCGAGCACGATGCAGGAGAACCCGAAACAAAAGGAAGGGATCAAATGTGTCTAAAGGCGCAAATAAGGGGCTATGATCTAGTTTAAAGGATCAATACCATGTCGAAACCCCTTCTTGCCACGTAAAGGTCGAAGTCCACAAGAAGTTTGGGAAATATTAGAAACATTCATTCACTGAGAAAATACCTCCTGTATTTAGTCCCGTAACATCGAATAATACCAACAGCGTAGGGGGTATGCCCCTGTATGTACATTTGAAACTCAAATATCTCAATGAAAACCTTGAAATACATCATTGAAAACCCAATCATCTGGGCGAGTAAATAGGACAATGAATGGGGAATGCCTGGCATATGCACATCCTATTTGATCGATAGATACGAATGAATCAAATCCTCGTCTGAAGCTCTCAAAAAGTGCTCCTATTATATGAAGAAACTAAGTTAATCTGAGGGCTTACTCAAACCACGATGCCCAAGCGTCTTTAAGCAGGCGAAATGGAATTTGTATGTGTACATGCGTAAGAGCCAAAGCCCGACATCGAGGATGGGGGTATGCCCCAGTGTAAGCGATGTCGAAAGCATCGAGCTAATGTGCCATGTGGTCCCATCTCTACGTATCATCGTATGCGATCCTTAGACTTGAGGCAAGCAAGCTGAATGGAAGAGCGATATGTGACCCTTGATATTCCCAGAGCAAGACACATCGACGTGCGTACTTTCAATCATTAGATGGAACACAATCGTATAAAATCGCGTCAGGCGAACCACGAGATCTCATGGGCGTCGGGTGGATCTTACATTTAAGATGCGTAATGTAGGCGGGGTGAAAGGTGAATGAAATGATAGGAAACAAAGGCCCGATACCCGATAGATAATTCCAAACCCTTGTGTGCATAATGCAATTGGGAGAATCATAATGACGAAAGCGACTCGACCCAGCCACATAAGTGAGCGATGCGAGCGGGTGATGTACACGAAAATCTGCGTCGTTCATGAAGCGAGGCGACAGTCGATGGGGATAAAAGAAAATGAAAAGGGATGTAGAAGAAGTAGGAAGCAAGGTGGGATACAGAGTGTAACGAGGTGATGATGACAGCACTCATCAGGGATGCAATCGAGAGCGAAGTCATCATAAGATGGGAATGGTGATATGGATAACCTTCGGGGGACTGGTCACGAAAACTGAGCCTCCTCCCAATGTGTCTCTCGGATCCATGGAGAAAAGGATCATACAATGCTCTCACCCACCTTTCAAAAGAAAAATAAGTCCATAATCGAAATGACCTCTCTGATGATGAGAGCCGTAATCTGTCATTGAACCATGCTAATCGAATACAGTAAGAAAACTACTTTTTTTTTTCTTTTTTTTTTTTTTTTCCGCAGACAACCAACAAAGTAAGATGAATGCCACACTAGCACAATCAACAATAGACCTCAAATCCCAGGCAAATGGTCCTATTAAGACTCCTGGATCGAACCTTAAGGGTGGAGCGAAGGGTGTGACCGGCTAACCTATAGCTCAGGGACATAGGCATGTCATCATCACACAGGAAAATAAAAGTGAAAAGAAACAAGATGATAGAAATAAAACTCAAAAGCGAAGCAAAGTGAAGATGCAAAATGGAAGAAAAAGATATAGGTAATGATGCGAGAAAAACCAAGCGAAGAATGACATGTGCTCATGATCCGATTAATAAATACAAAAGCGCATGGGCGGGCCCCCATTCATATTAGAAAAGGTATACGAAGTGAATGAAAAAAGGCCATAATAAACCGTGAGGCTCAAAGGGCTAGCAATAGGATATATTAATGTGGGTGTGTAATAGGGAATATGGTATTCAGTAATGGCCGCCCCAAATCCTCATTGTGATCTCATGCATAAAGCTTCTTGGTGATCCGTTGGTAGCTCCCGTGAATTGATTTCCGTCCATTTTGTCGGCCCGAGCTACTCCCTCTCGGTCCAAATCTCCAAATAACATACAACCACCCTCAGAGTCGATCCCAAACTTATCTAGGTCGATTAATCCTTAGGACTTTATTGAGCTTAAAAGTCATCTGTTGCAGTCCATTTTCGATTGATTTTTATATAAAAAAGGCGATTAATATGCGGGAAGATGGAATAACTTCCTGTCCTAATGTGCGGCGAAATTGAAAAGCGAAAATGCGAGAAAAAAGCGGAATAGGTACGTACGATCTTGATATAATGGGTTGAAGGAAGTTGCAGCAAGAGAAGTGCAAAAGGATTAAAAAATTTGATCATCGTGAAGCTTTGTGACCATCGAAATGCATCTTGGTTACAATTACAAGGTCAGTCCACGATTGAAGCATAATTGAAGACCATGGTACAGGCGTGAAAGGAGCTTAAATTAAACAACGAAATTATTGAAGAAGAAGAAATGATGTCGCGACATCATTCGGAAGATCGCGGCAAATTTAACTTCGGTCTGATGGATATGATCGTGACACGAAAGAAGTCTTGACGGGCTAAAAAAATTGACTAAACATTTAGGCCATGACATCGGCTTCAAAGTTAAGAAGTAGTCGCGACCTCGGCCTTTGGCAACGTCGACATCGGTTGCAAGAGCTATTGGTGTATCAAATCACTAAAGAAGGTCGTGAAGATCAGGCATCGTGACGCCAGTACGAGGAAGAGTGTCATTGGTGGTGGCGACAACATTAGTAGAAGAAGATTGGCGACAACACCGGGTTATTAGCGACATGTGTAAAGACGAATTTCGCGGCTGACTTCCGGTCGCGGCGTATACGGAGAGATAAAGAATTAGCGACGACATCAGTTGTCCGCGACATCAAATACACACAGTTAAGGTCCACGGCGTCCTTAAGTGTCTGACATCGGCTACACGAACGCGTCGACGAGCAAAGACTCTGCGACATGACTAAAGGCAGCGAGTCGCGGCGAAGGTGATGTCGCGACATCAGCGGCTCGCCCAGGCCATTTTAGCTGCGGTCGAAAAGTGCATGAAATTAGGGCCTAACTTGAGAACCTATAAATACAGGCGCTCTTAGAGATGAGCCTTGTCTTGGCGGCTGAAGGAGAGATGCAGGTTCTTTGAAGGCTCCTGTATTTTAATTTTCTTTTATTTTTTCTTCGTTTTTTTATTTTAGATTAGTTTGTATTTCGTTCAAATTTGGATTTGAGCGTTAAATTTGTAAGAGGTGTAGTTGAATGCAGATTTATATTTCTTCAAATTGCTGTCTTGGTAGTTTTGAATTCGAGACAAATTTAGTTCGAACTACCGAGTTTCCGATTCTGATGGTTTCTTGATCGTGACCAATGTATGGTACAATCCATTGATTTAGAAACCGGCTCCCATTGAAATAGCTATTGTCGAAATTATCTTTCTACTTGAGAATTTTATTCATTCTTGAACCGGTTTATAATTCGACTTCTTTGGTTTTGCGTATTTCTGGAATTGATCGATGTCCAGTCTCTTTATACCCATGGGAGGTTGTTCCCGAAACTCACGATTTCGAGGAAGCCCTCGGGACACGGAGAAGGCATTCACGAGTGATGAATATTTACGGAGGTATGGGAACGATGTGATGATCTAATATTATACGTGGCAATTAAATCGATACATCCTCTTCTCGCGAAGCCCAGAGAATAGGTTGAGTGAGTTATCAATTAAGCATGCGGAGAGTTAAGCCTCGATTCGAATCATTGAATTCAATCCGTGTTAGATCTAATCGAGGAAAGAATGAGAACATTCTAATTTTGAGGAAGGAACCGATATGGTGTAAACCCGTACGATGACTATCTGAAAAGGAGCTGGGTTTCGGTCCATGTTATGGTTATGAAGTATTGAGAAGAAAAATACGAGCAAGGCTACGGTTAAAAGTAGTTATCTAGCCTTGTATTCGAAAGCGGTGAAGGTGAATGATGAGCGATGTGGTTTGGAGAGATCGGTTGCACTATCACATTCCTTGGACTAGTTTAAAATGCGTGGTTCGAGAAGCGAAAAATTACCATACAAGCTGTAGGAATTGATTCTTCACAATAGCTTTATTTTCAATGTTCTCTTTACAGATAACTATTCAATCTAAATTTTTTATTTCATTATTTCAGTAGTCATTCATTTGTTATTCATTCATATTATTTTAGGTTTTCATTATTTGAGTCTTTAACGACATTAGTGTCCATTATAGTGAAAATGGTATAGGCTTGAGTAGTTGGGGTAGTTGATTGAGAAATCCTTGAGATACATGTGGGATCGATATCTGGACTTAAATCAATTTACTACTTGTCGACTTGTGCACTTGCGGCATAACGGATCAAAACCACTCGGTAAACAATTTACTCCAGTTGAGCAAATCTTCGGAACTAATCAAATAGCTAAGACATATCACGGTCGACAAGTTTTATGGCGCGGATTCTGAAGTTAGACAATAGTCTTTGGCGATAGTGTTATAAATTTGCCATGTCTTTGAATTAGGTCCAGCAAGTTTTATGGCACGGGTTCTTGGGGATCGAAAAAAATTTGGTAGATCGATATTCGGCGAAAGAAGGAAATGCTAATTTGGACATTTAAAAGAAAAAGAACAAAAATAGTTTTCATGGCGAGTGGTTATTTTAGCCACTAACTTTGTGAGCCATAATGAAAATATTTGTTGGCGACTAATCCTATTAATGTAAGTGTGTTTTTATTTGGAAACTTTAATGCATAGGAAACGCGAACAACGTCACGATTCAATGGATCTTGCGAACTAGAAGAACACTTTCAGAGAAGCTTGAGAAGCGAAAGATCGGAAAACTGGCTATGGCGGATGAAAGGCGGACAGGAGGCGAAGGACAGCGAATAAGCGGCGAAGGCCTCCAATCAGCGATACAATGGGACTTTTGGGAGACCTGGCCAGCCGGGATGAATACTGCGCAATCGAACCGGCTACTTGATGGATGCAAATAATTTTTAACTAAAGCCTGACCTTGATTACAATGGTTCGAGCCATGACGGTTCTTAGTCATCCCACAGAAGACCCTGAATGAGCATGCAGGAAGGTTTCTCGAATGCTTAAACACGGTAAAGTTGAATGGGGTGGACCAGAGTCATTAAATTGCATTTATTTCCATTTTCTCTAAGAGATCTGACCACATGGTATGAATCTCACCATGATTCTGTTGATACTTGGGAGGAGCTTGTAGAAGCTTTGGGTAGATTCTTCCCCCGTCCGCTCACACCTCAGAAAAGACGGAGATAAAATTGTGTTCAGCGAGGGGAAGATAGGAAACCTTTATGTAGCATGGGAGAGATTCAAAAGGTTCTTTGAAAAGATGTGTATCCGATGCATGGGATAGACTTGAAGACCCCGGATGGACATAGTGTATCATGCCTTGAATGATACATCAGGGTATTATTGATGCTTCATCTTTGTGGAGCATTCAAACTTAAAGTCTTTGAAAGAGGCAAGAGATCGATTGAGGACACGGCTAAATGCAATATGAAAGCTCCATCGAGTTTTCAAAAGTAATTGGCAAAGGAAGGAGTCATGGTGAGCGAGATGGCGACCATGGAGAAGCGAAAGTTAGATGACATCATGCATAGAATGGACAAGAGAGGAAGATGCACACTATTCATGAAATAGGAGGCGGAGTTGAGGGAACTATTGAGGAGGAAGTCTTTGAGGTACTGCTTGAAGCTGTTTTATGATCTTGAGGAGGTTAGTGCCCAGGAGAGCCAGAAGTTATCGGTTCAAACTAGTCGTAACCTTGACCCTGCTTATCATCCCGGTAGGGAACCATGAAATTTTTCATATGGTGGAGGGGCCTCCACAAGGCGAAGGCATGAACGACATCCTCGGTAAGGATATCGGCTGGCCACCAAGGTTCCAACAGCAGTAGCAAGGAGGAGGAAGCAGAAATGAATATTAAGGTCAGAGGAGAGCCCCGCCATTTTGAAGGTCGAATCTTTGCCCGATTCATGGGGGACAACGAAGCTGTTAAACCTCCATGAACAAAAGTTTGCAGTGGAAGCCTCAAATGCCAATTCCTCCAAATTTTTCGAGAAGACCACTAATGCTTCTCTCAAGAACACAGAGACAGATGGGAGCAGCCACCAAGCACAAAACCGGATGAAGGTCTCCCGGTGTATGAGAAGAATCAGGCGTAGGCGGTGCGGCTCAAAAGTGGGAAAGACTTGGAAGAGGACGAAAAGATGAAAGCAACAAGGAGATGAAATCGGACAATGCGGCTCTTTGGAGAAGAAAGAAAGAAAGGAGCATTTGTCAGAAGAAGAAGGAAGTAAGAAGAAAACCCGGAACAACCTACTGGTCTGTTTCGAGGTACGAAATCGAATAGAGCAGTTTGCAAGGTTCTTGAAAACCTTCGGAAGCTAAGAGATCAACATGCCTTTCACGAGAAGTGGTCACTCGGATGCCACTTTATGCAAGGTTTTGAAAGACTATGCGGCTTGAGAGGAAGATTTTTGAAGAAGGAATTGTGAACCTGACTGCAACTTGCAATGCTGTGATCAAGAGGGGCTTACCAAAAGATGAAGGATCGGGGCTTCACCATTCCTGCACCATTGGAGAGTTTGAACTTCGAGAAGCTATGTGACTCGGTGCCGATGTCGATTTAATGCCACTGATACATTTCGAGAAGTTAAGTTTGGGGGCTTACTCCGCGCTCACGATTCCTCTCAGGTAGGATAGAACCACAGCAAAACACGAAGGAATCATAGAAGATGTGCTGGTAAGATTTAAGGGAACTTTATTTTTTCCGATGGAGCTTCATCAAATCTTGGATATGGAGGAAGATTCTGAGTCCCTGCACTCTTTGGGAAAGCCATTCCTTGCAACTGGAGCAGCTCTAATCGATATGCAGAAGGGAATTCTTACTCTCAAAGTTGGAGAAGAGAAAGCTGACTTTAATTTAATCAGAAGTTTGAGGAGTTTAGACATGGAGAGGGAAGATGTAAAGTAGTTATCTAGCCCACTGTATTCGAGAGAAACGATGAAGGTGAGATGATGAACGGTGTGGTTTGGAGAGATCCAGCTACACTATCACATTCCTTGGACTAGTTTTAAAATCTGTGGTTGAAAGCAAAATTACCATACAAGAAATTTGTAAAGATTGATTCTTCACAATAGCTTTATTTTAATGTTCTCTTCTGAGATAGCTGATTACAAATCTAAATTTGTTATTTCATTATTTCGATGATCATTCGTTTTTATTCATTCATATTATTTTAGGTTTTCCTTATTTCAAGGCTTTAACGGCTGATTCAAATTGTCCATTATAGTCCAAATAGTATAGAGCTTGAGTAGTTGGGGTAGTTGATTGAAAATTCTTGAGATATCTGTGGGATCGTGCTCCCGGACTTAAATCGATTTCTTTGCTTATCCAGAGCTTGTGCACTTGCGGCATAGCGGATCGAAAACCACTTTCAGTAAACAATTTACTCCAATTGAAACAATCTTTGAACTAATCAAATAGCTAAGACATATACGGTCAACAAGTTTTATGGCGCCGTTGCCGGGGATTAGACAATAGTCTTTTGGCGATAGTGTTATAAATTTGTACATGTCTTTTTGTCCGGTCAACACTTTCAAGACTAGGTCGCCTTTGAAACCCTATTTGACCCTTTTCCGAATGCACTGCCATTCTCCAGGCATGAACATGATCTGCTGCCCTCAATCTCCTCTCATCCAAAAGGCAAAGCTTATCATAACGAGACTGGGTCCACTCGCCCTCGGATATCTACTGCTCTAGTGTTATTCTCAAAGATCCCATCTCAATCTCAACAGGTAACACTGCCTCCATACCATACACCAAAGAATACGGGGTAGCTCCAGTAGAGGTACGAAAAGATGTACAATAAGCCCACAATGCGAAGGAGCTTTGACCAACCCAGAAGTCTCAACCATCTTCTTAAAATCCTTAATATTCTTATTCACTGTACCAACTACCCCATTAGTCCGTGGCCCCGTATGCATCGACCGTGATCGAATGTAATACCCCGAATCAACGTGTCTTCCGCCCCTAAATGCACCCTCTATCATAAATCACCGCGAGGGACCCCATATCGCGCATAATGCACGATTTGACAGAATTTAGCCACCCCGGTCATTAATCTAACATAGGAAGTAAATTTTCCACCCACTTGGTGAAATAGTCAATGGCAACTAAAATGTACTCCTGCCCATCGGGAAGACTCGCGAGATCTTCCCACAATATCAATACCCCATAAATCGAAAAATGGCCAAGGGGATGTGGAGTGCATGCAATCTCGTAAGGTGGCATCGTATCAAGTCTCCGTGCATCTAACACTCCAGACATCTTTGTACAAACTGGCAATAATCTGTTTCCTTGGTCAACTAAAAGTAGTCAGTCCTCATGATTTTACATGTTAGCATATGACCTCCCATGTGTGGGCCATAGACTCCTACATGAACCTCTCTCATCACTCGATCTGCAGAGGCACGGTCTAGACATAATAACAACATGCCATCAGGTGACCTTGTATACAGTGCATCCCCACAAACAACAAATCTTGCGGCCAAATGTCTCAATGCTCTCTTATCCTTAGCTAAGGCTGACTCTAGGTAAGCACCGCATGACAAAAATTGATAAATATCGTGGTACCGTGGCATTCCATCTCGATCCTCACATTCCAATCAAACAACAATAAGCCAAGTGCACCTAGTCTCGATCAATGGTCGCGTACTACCCCATAGGAATCTCGCCATATAAGCCAAGGTGGCTAACGCATCAAAGAACTGACATTCTCTCGCTTCTGTAGATATCTCAACTCATCAAACCTATCAACTAACAAATCCAAGTAAGCATGGTAGGGCTTCAGCTTCTCATCTCGAGTCCTCCAAATACCTTGAGTTTACCAAATAACCAAGTTGGAATCCCCGTGGATCTCCAACTGTCTAACTCCAAGATCAAGTGTAGTCTCTAGGCCTAAAATGCAAGCCTCATACTCAACTATATTATCCGTCAATTGATGATGATCAGAGAATGTCAACCGAACTGATCTGGGAATATGATCACCCTGAGGTGATATCAATAGGATACCAATGCCAAACCCCGACTGAATGGAAGCACCATCAAAGTACAACCGCCATCTTGGGATATTGGTCACAAAAACAAACTGCTCATCAAGGAAATCATCATCAATCGGTTTGTCATCGGATACAGGCAAAGAAGCCAGATGATCTGCAACAACGCTTCCCTTTACCGATTTCTGTGTGACATACTAAAAATCAAACTCTGTCAACAGTACTAACCATCTCATGAGCCTATCGGTCAGAATAGGCCTATCAAATAAATACTTCAACGGATCCAATCGTGAGACCAAAATTATGGAATACTCTGTCACATAATGTCATAGTCTTCTAGTGGCCCAAACTAATGGCAAACAGAGGGGCTCAATCATAATGTATATGCACTCATATTCTAGCATCCTCTACTCGTGATAATAGATGGTCGCTTCCTCTTCCTTGAATCATCGAGCTGAGCTAGCATGCATCCCAAGGCCATGTTTGAAACTAACAAATACAGAAGCAAAGGGTGCCTTGGTATAGGAGGCACTAAAACTGGAGGAGAAAGGAGACACTCCTTAATCTTTCCCAAAAGCATGCTGGCAATCATCATTCCAAACTGTAGGTTGGTTCTTCCTCAGAAGACGGAAGATAGGCTCAAATATGTCTGTCAGCTTAGTAATGAAACGACTGATATACTGTAATCTGCCTAAAAAGCCTTTGATCTCTCACTTAGTCCTCGGGGCAGGCATGTCAAGTATGGCTCTGATCTTTTCAAGATCAACCTCTATACCCCGCTCACTAACAATGTGTCCTAATAATTTCCCATAAGTTACCCCAAAGGTGCAATTCTTGGGGGTCAACCTCAGCCTAAAACGTCTAGTCCTCTCAAAGAACCTCTATAAGGCTGCTAAGTGATCTGCCCTGTCTCGGGACTTCACTATCATGTCATCCACATAAACCTCGACATCTTTATGCATCATGTCATGGAACATAATAGTAGCAGCTCTCTGATAAGTGGCTTCTGCATTCTTCAATCCAAGTGGCATAACCCGGTAGCAGTAAGTACCCCACTTAGTAATGAAAGGCTTTCTCCATATCCTCCTGAGCCACTACCAGCAATCTGATTATACCCAGAAAATCCATCCATGAAAGACAACATCGAATGTCCTGCAGTGCTGTCAACCAACATATCAATGTGTGGGAGGGGAAAATCATCCTTAGGGCTGGCTTTGTTCAGATCAGGAGAGTCTACACAAACTCTAACCTTGCCATCCTTTTTAGGAATAGGAATGACATTAGCCAACCACTTAGGATACTCAACCATTGACAAGAAGCCAACACTAAGTTGCTTATAAATTTCTTCCTTAACCTGCAAACTCCATCGAGGGTGTAGTCTCTCACTTCGCTTTAACTGCCTAGCATGTGGTAGAATGGGCAGGTGATGCTGCACTATAGAAGAGTCAAGGCCTGACATGTCCTCATATGACCATGAAAATACATCCAAGTATGACCTGAGCATGTCAATCAATCTACTCCTCTCATCGAGAGATAGGGAAGAGCCAATCCTAATCTCCCTAGGTTGATCTGGTGTCCTAAAATCTATCAACTCTGCGCTACCAGTAATTGGTGTAACTTTCCTGTCCTTTATATCAGAATCACACTCTGACTAGTCACCCAGTGGGTCTTCTATGTCTCCTACATCATCAACATCATATATATGTGTTGTGGGTGCTGGTGGTGTAATCAAAGGAAAATGCTATGACACAGGCAAATACTCGAAAATACTCATGTCATTATTACCATCATAAATATCATCAAAGCAGGTGACAAACCCGGACATAGTGTCAAAAGATAGAGGTGGGTCCATAGAGTCGGACACTCCCTAAACAGAAACAGTATTATGAATAATATCTGTAGCAACAAGTCCATCATCATCATCTATCTCTAGCATAGAAATCCCAAACATATCAAAAACAGAGCAGAGCCCAGGTGGGGCTGCATCCAAAATGTGGCTAGTGTCGATCATGTCCATTGCATCAGCGCAGGCATCATAAAGTGTCACATCCTCAAAATCAATAGCAAAAACTCCAAACATGTCAAAAGCATTACGGGCTCAGATGGGCCGTGATCAAGGATATGACTTATGCCATCATGGCCATCTCGGCCCATGGGGCATCGGAAGAGTCACTCCATTAGTATCATCCCCCAAATCCATAGATAGGTCATAGTCAAGGACCTCCTCGGGGAAACACATAGAGAACACACTAGCTCGGCCCGATGATGGAGGTGCAACTATCATGGCACCAGGTGCCTCAGTAGTCTCATAACTAAAACACATCTATCCCAAGGCCTACCGGATGCCTTGGATCCCATTTGTCTCTAAAGCATGATCAGTAACCCTTGTGCGGGGTGCATGCTCTGATCCTCTAATAAAGTAGTCAGCCAATTGAAAGGTATACCGGAGGAGGGGATAATCGAATGGAACCCCAAACTGGCGAGCCCTCACCCTGACCCGAAGTAGCCGTGCCATGTGACGTGCATCGTCCTCTCAGAGGGGAGGTAACCCAACCCATAGGGTAAGCTGGGCGATCAATTGTAAAAGTAAACTCAAGTGCCCCGTCGGCTGACTCCAACCCTGCCAGCATATAGATGCCTCTCATCATACTAAGTACCAAAGTGCTGTTGTGCTGATCGAAAGACATAGGCACTAGGTCTCTACTGTCATCCTCCAAACTAACAACCTGAACCTCATCGAAAGTAAACCCGGTCAAATGTAGGTCATCCTCACTATGGCTGATATATACCACGTGCCCGTGTTAAGTAACAACATCTCTATCGTACTATATCGCGGATAATGCGCCTCGTATGAACTTTAACTTCTGATGAAGGGAAGATGGTATAGCACCCGCCTCATGAATCCAAGGGTGGCCAAGAAGCAGGTTAAAGGATGACTAAATCCTCAAAACCTGAAATAGTATGGAGTATCTAACTGGCCCAATCATTACATGTGTACTGAGTGTGCCCATAACTATCCTCTGAGTCCCATCATAAGCTCTGACGGTCTGTGAAGAAGGCCCAAAATCAGTCGACGAAAATCCAAGTGCAATGGCAGTAACTAATGGACAGACGTTTAGGGCAGAGTCGTTGTCTAGTAGGACAGACGACACCCGACGGCCTGAACAAGCAACATCAATGAATAAGGGTCGAACATGATCTGACCCCTCGGGCGGTAAATCATCATCAGAAAACGCATTGCATGTAGCTTTGTCGGCTATCAGAAAGTGAATAAGCCCCTCAGGGGTAGTGGTAGTGTTAACTCTAATTTGACTAAGTGCTCTAATCAATGCATCTCTATGAGTAATGGATGAGGCCAATAGGCTTCAAATGGATATATGAGCCTATGTAGTGCACAGCTAGCATAAAATCTCATCATCTTCTCTCTGAATATCCTCTCTAGCTTATGTGCCAACAAAAGGCCTGTCTACGGGTGGAGGCTGAGATACCCTCCCACTTCGTGTAACAATTTGAACATCGTTGTGAATAGGCCCATACTCCTTCGGGAACAGAATGAAGGGTGTCATGGGCAGAACATGCTGCAAGTATACGGGTGAAATTGAAGTATGTCTGGTAACCTCATCTGGGATAAGTCTGAATAGCCTAGGGATCTGCTGGCTAGAGGTGTATCCACTAAAATTTGAGTCTGTGTATAAATTGATCAGCTGTGGAGCCTCTCCACCCCATCCCATCATGAATATATCATCTCTCGAAAACTCAATCGAATGTACACCACTCGTGGGTGGAGGTACAGCTCTAGTGTCATGAGTGGGGAACGGGTCTGTAGTCACTGCAGGGCATCCCAAATCAACCAAACCCTGATCAATCAAGTTCTAAATGGTGTGTCTCAAAGATCGCACAATCGGTTCAGACATGGCCTCGCTTCCTCTACGGGCAGTATACGAAGATATGTCCTAAATCTTGGTGGGGTAGGATGTGGTGGTGACCTAGGTGGTAGTGGAGTAATCAAACCCCCTTCAACCAATATTTGAAATGCTCGACCTAGTGGCATCCCCAGCTATGTAAACTGCCTAGCCGTCCTTAGTGGAGTCAGTGCTCTATATTGTTGATGGTACTATACAGGTGGCCTCTGAGGTACCTGTGTAGCATATACTGGCTGTGGTGGTGGATGTAGATAAGTAGGCCCTACCGGCTTATAGGAGCAACCGGGTCTATACCCGGGTCCCATTGTACCATCCTCGTATGAATATCCTCGCAGACCGCCCATGGAGTCTGTGGTCAACGTGAAAACCTGTGGCTCGATGTACCAATAGCACCAATATCTGATGATCTGGGGCTTGACCTCGGCTTTTTCCCCTTTGAATCTAGAGAGGAAGATTGTGCCCATAATCCTCTAGCTATGCCTTCCTCAATGCCATAGAGGGCCTAAACCAATTATCCAAAGTCTGTTTGTGGAAAGCCCATGAGATGCATAGCAAATCGAGGCTAAAGACTGAGCATAATCAAGCTGATTTGATCGCACTCTGAGGGTCTATCTATAATATGTGCTATCTTCTCCCTCCAAGGGGAGATAAATGAAGTGATTGACTCATCTGGCCTTTGCCCGAGGGCCTCCAACTCCCTCCGAGATACGTCCACTATAGTATTAAAAAAATATTGTCTGATAAATTCCTGTCCCAAATCAACCCATGTCCTATGTCTTGAAGGGTCCAATGAGGCAAACCACTACTGAGCAGCACCACTCAGTGACAGAGGGAATGGCATAATCATCTGTTCCTCATCCAGTCTATGCCCATGCATAACAACACTGTATAACTGCAAGTGAATACGGGGGCACCCTATCCCCGTGTACCTCTTAATGTCTGACATGCGGAACTCAACTGGCAAGGCTGCCACTGGAAGGTCATCATATCCTTCCCAACCTATAACTCCATCCGAAACATGTAGAGACTTGATCCTCTGCTCAATCCTATCGATATGGGCCTGGGTGTCATCAATAATCTATGCAAGGGCCACTACAAAATGTGGTGGTCTCAGCTTGACCGTGTAGTACAAATGCTCCAGCCCGTGGGTCTGATTGAACAAGTGGTGGTGGTGGAGGTGGAACTGTATAGTCTTGCAGTACAGTGGGTCCAGATGGTGGTGGTGATGGTGGAGGTGCAGTACAGTCATGCAGGGTGCTCCTCGAAATCTGCAATGGTTAGGCCTGATGCCCATCAATCCTCTCGGTCTCTAAGCCCCAATATGGCATCCCGAGAGATGCTATGGTATCGTGAATCTCAACCAACAGGTCAAGAGCGCATCGAGGGTCCATATCTCTATGACTGACATTCGTCGAACCGATCGTGGTGAATTTGATCCTCTAACAAGTCTACCTTCGATCCGGATCCAAGCTTGGGAACCCAAGTTGGTCTCAATCAATAATCCTTCAAAAGGAAAAGGGTATGTTAGTCCCCGTGACTATCAATCCTGAAATCAAACCAATAATGTATGACTAAAATCCTCCGAGAGAATGAACTAACATGTGATGTCAACAGCTAAACTGATATATGGCTTCACAGGTAGGAATGGGATTCTAACATGGTGATACCTCAGAGGTAATGTGACTCAAAAGCTGATAACGGGAAAAGGCAAGTCCTAAAAGCTAGATGATTGTACCCATACGGGATATGTAACCTAAGATCTTAACCAACAATCAAAATGACACACTGGCCATGCATGTATCCATGAAATCCAGCTCAAGGCTATATAGGTCTTCATTGCTCGAATATCCGTCATCTCCATAGTGCAAGCCTGGGAACATCGGGATATAGCCCCTACGCTTAGACCCTACTCCAAACTCTTAGCTTAGTCGAAGGCAAACAATTGGGAATGACTCCCAAGCAACTCAAGCAATCTATGAGGAATAGTCGACCAAGAATAGTGATTCGGAAACAAGGGGATACAAGGGCACCCCACAAACACAAACAAATCAAGTAGTCATGCAAGAGAGAGGGTAGCCATGCAACAAACAATCATGCGTAAAGAGCAAGCCTACCACAGAATTTACACACAATCTAACCATCTATGCCAATCAGAAACATATAGCTAGGTACCAATCAACCATGAGCAAGCATGGTAGAATCCAATAGGTGAACACACAAGCACAAACAAACCACAAGTGTATGCCAAATACCAACCAGGTAAGTGATCATCAGTCATTTGTGTAGCCTAAGAGTCTACTGGTCAATGAACCATGTGCTCTAACATACCCAACTCAAGTTCAAGTTTAACCCTCTTATGAAACCAGAGATTTTGAGTTTGATCCCCAGCGGAGTTGCCAATTTGTGGTTCCTACCCGATCCACGAGCCGGCTCGACTTGCTATTAATAGAAAAAAGTAGTTGATTTTTTAGCTTTGAAAAATCTGTCCCCAGTGAGGAACGGTTTTGTTTAGAGTCGCCACTTAATTTTTATTTTTATTTATTACAAGGAAAATCAAGTAAGAACAAAAAACCCCTCATTTACTCAAGTTAGGAAAAAAAAGGGTCCACGAAAACTAGATTTATGGGTTCAGGGATCAGGTTACTTATTAGGAAGGTACCTCATGCGAGGTAGCACCCATCTAAGCCCGGAACTCAGTCTCTACTAATGAATTGGGTACATGGGATCATATGGGTCAAAGATCAATCGATCACTCAGGCTAAACAGATGACCCGAATCACACCAACCTACTCAATATCTAACATTCATAAACACTCGACCAAACAAAACAATGGGTGCGTACATGTGGTCCTTAGGCAAGCACTGCATAAGAGATCAGTCAACAAGCTCAAATGCACCATAAACATCAAAGTTCAAACACCATGTACGCACATAAATGCAAATACCAAAGCCCAAGCACGTACCTATGGTCCCTAGCCATGCGCTGCAGATATGGTTAGTTAATAAGCACAAGCACACAGTATGCATCCATGATCAAGTAACCAAAGTTTGTGTTCAAAATGGAAGTGAATGGAAAATGAGGTGATTAAGATGTTTGTTTGTTTCCACACTCTTATTAGTGCTCAAAAAGTGCTATTTTGAACCCTGATTATTTAAGGTTTTGATCACTTTTTGTGTACTAATCAGCGTAATTAACTCAATTTGCACATTAAGGTCCTTGTTATTCTACTGCTCGCATTTTGTGGCTAATTTTATAGTTTTTGCAAGCTATTTATGCCAAAATTGTTGAGTCGATCCAAGCACAAAGAATTCGAGTCAAACTCAACATCGTAGATCATAAATAAGAAGGAAAGAGGAGGAAATTAAGAAAATGGAGCATAGCAAAATTTTGCAAGATTGGTGAATTTTCGCAACTCCGCAAAATTCTCGTTGTGTTGCACTATTCATCCCGCCGCTATTGTTCACATTTCACCCACTGCCTTTCATCACTGTTCTTTTGTCTCTTTTGGTTTTCTTCCCTTTTTGCCCCCTTTGTAATAGTGTTTGCTATGTTATTTTTGTAATTTTGTAAAGGGGGTTTGGCTATAAAAGCCCCAAGACTAAACATTGTTAAACACTGTTAATTTTGGCGGCGCTCCCGACTCTTTTCCTTTTCTCTCATTTTCTCTCATTTTCTAGGTAGCCAAACACCCTCCAAGGATGAAAACTTGGAGGATGAGCGGCTAAAACCCTTTCCTCCTTAAAGTGGAAGGCTACTAGGTGCAGAATCCTGAGGCATGCTGAGGGCTCCATGTTTTTCACGCAGGTATCCACTGCCATTACTGTTTTCCCTTTTTAACTATAGGTTTTGATCCCTTTTGATTCACCTTGGATGGTTATTACTTGGTAAGCTTTTGGGCTCATTGGATACTTAATGTTAGATCCATTGATGTTCGTTAGTTATCATTTATGAGTCATTGTAAGGTGAGCTAAGGTGACTTGTGTTTTAACGAATGAGAGCTTTAATGTGTTAGTGGATGCCATTTTCAAAGAGATTTAATGAGAGTTAGTTTTTATAGTTAAATGAAGATCCTGTTTGAGATGACTATAAATATCCCACGCAGAAAGGACCTTGGAAACCTTCAGTTGCCCTAGGAATCCAACGCCAGTGACCTAACACTTCAAGGAATTCTATTTACATTTTATTTTATTTAAATTCCCGCTTTCCAAACATTAAACCCCCCCCGTTTACCAAAACCTTAAAATCCAAATTTAATTCACCAAGTTGAACCCAACTGTAAGTCATTTATGCTAAGAAAACTCATCCCCGAAGTTCAACCTAGAGTCGCCATATACTGCAGAAGCTTAAGTACTAAGCAAGAGGGAGAAATTTAGGTATATAAATTTTGTTGATTCCAATACACCTACTATGGCAACGAATCAAATGGCGCCGTTGCCGGGGATGGTGCCTAAGTGCATTTGACAAGCTGTGGAACACTTGTGATCCTCATCACAAGTTCTGGTGAATTCTCCTTTACCATCCGCTTTTATTCATGTCAGGCTTTTTTTTTTTTAGTTTCATTTCACCGCAAAAAATAATAATAATTTCAGACTGCTTATGTTGTCTCAGGTTGCCCTCGTTTTTTTTTTTTTTGCAGAACTATGTTCCAATGGATTAGAAACTATAAGGCAAGTGGATCAAAGTCAAGATTCTTCAGAGCCCAACCAATTGAATATCGCTTGAGGCCAATGGAACATCTAGAGGAAGAACAAAAGATGGTCGCATCCCGAGAGAAATCTAAATGCATATAAGTCCATGAGGGACTATAGAAACCCTCCATGGATGAGTGTGCCCTCATGTATGGTGCCTCCAACAAATGCACCACATGGAAATTCTTACAAACCTAGTTGGAGGAACCACCTAAACCTCTCATGGGAACCAAAACCTACACAATATGCACCTTCTCCACATCCACAGTATGCTTCAACTCCTCAACCTCAACCACCACAGTCAATCTCTCCAATCGAGCAAGCAATACCGAACCTTACCAAGCTGGTGGGTGACGTTGTGGAAGAACATAAGAAATTCAATGCCCAATTGAGTCAAAAAATTCACACTGTGGAGAACTCTCTGAACCAAAAAGTAGATGGGCTTCAAAGTGAAATTGGTCAAAATTTTGACAACCTGCAAAGTGGAATTGATCAGAAATTTGACAACCTGCAGAAATCAATTTCATCAAGAGGAAGAGTGCCTAAGTGACACCATGGTGGAGGAGTAATGTCAACAGCAGCTATTATTGGATCAGATATTGGTGCCACTGTCTATCCATGGGAAAAGAACTCCCCAATGCTGACTGAGGAGGGCAGTGGAATGGAAGTAAGGGAGGAACCCCAAAAGCTTATCCTTCAACCAATCCCCATAAATTTGAATCCTAGTGCCACCCGCCGCTTCAACCCAAAACAAATTTAATCGACAAAGGTACATCCCGCCTTTACCAAAGAACACAATTCACACCTAAAGCACCTACTCCCAAAGTTGAGGCCATCCCGTCCGCACCGCTCAGGTACATTTCAAGAGCTAGTGGTCATTGTACAAACTTTTGCTACGCCAAGGATATCGGGCAAATGCTTCACACCTGACACAATGATGGTTCAGCCGTTTAGATTTGGAGCACCTGGACCATAGCAATTCCACTAACTCCACCAATTCCAACAGCCTCCAAAGGCTAGAGAAACTGGTTTGGGGAGACTCAATCTCCCCCACTTTTTTTTTTCATTTTTCTTGTCTTATTTTATTTTATTTTGATTTCTTTAATTTTTCTTTTTAGATTTTCTCTAATTTTTAGTTAATCCTTGTTTTTAGCTTAATTTTCAATTTTCTGCAATTTTTCTTAATTTTTTTTGTGTTTATTTTTGCAAGTCAAATTTTTGCAGGTCGAGAAGCTCATCCAGAAAATTTTGAAACCTTGCGAATTTTCGCAACCTGCACTGTTCCTGCGAAATTTCGCAGCCTACACTATTCGCCATTTTCTTTTTTGTTTTGTTTTGTCTTTCCGTCCATCAAACGAGTCTATATTTTGTCTTATATATATATATATATATATATATATATATATATATATATATATATATATATATATATATATATCTCGTATGTACGAGTTGCGAATTTTCGCAACCTGCTGCACCCTTATTTTGTTTCGCTCATAACTTTCTCATTTGAACTCCGTTTTAGGCGTTTTTGGTACTGTTGGAAAGCTTAGAGAGTGTAGAATCCAAATATAGCTAGAAAGAACACTTTTAAAATTATTATGA
This sequence comes from Tetrastigma voinierianum, assembly GCA_016808115.1. Taxonomy (NCBI): domain Eukaryota; kingdom Viridiplantae; phylum Streptophyta; class Magnoliopsida; order Vitales; family Vitaceae; genus Tetrastigma; species Tetrastigma voinierianum. The sequence continues at coordinate 315,007 of JAEQBH010002992.1, read as the reverse complement.
AGGTTTAATTTTAAAAATTCTCAAACTGGTCACTTTTTTTCTCTCTTTTCTTCTCCTAACTTGTTCATTTGAAGCCCAAACGGAGTGAATAAGGTCTCGATGGAAAGCTTGCGAAGTCTCCTATCCAACAACGAGTACATCTCATCAAGTAGGTAGCACTTCCTTTCCTAACTTTTCAATCCAAGCCCCATTACGGACAATGTGACATTTGGTTGGGGGGAGAGTTAGCGAAGGAAGTGGCATTTATTTATGTTTTTGTTATTATTTCGGCAAGCCCATTTTGTGATGTTCCCAAAGGGTTTGATGGTTTTCCTTGAAGCTATTATACTATACAATCCTACTTTTTCAAAATCGCACCTTTTTTTTTTTTTTTTTTCATCTAGCTCGCTGGCTTGAGTGCCTGAAACACTGTCTAATTTTATTTATGTTAGATTGGTTCCATGCCTAATTTAGTGGATGATTAGTTGAATTCTTGCTGCTTTTGACCTTTTTATTCCACCTCTAACTAACCACACACTATGCACATCAGGTTTCAACAATAGGCTAAAAAACTGCCTACCTCCCAAACTTTGCAAAACCTACCCTAGTTTCGTTGACTACCGTTAATAGGTTAAGGACCCCCATGAAAAGAAGGCCAATGTGTCTTCCAAAATAAAAAGAAGTGAAAAAGGAAAAAGAAAAGAAAAAGAAAAAGAAGAAAATTGCAACGTCACTTGAAACCCGAGCACACAACCGAGGGGTACGGCGAAAGCCTTTAAAGCTCCCCACAAGACTGCCAACTAGTCAGGAGCCACCGACTCTAGTGCTCAAGCATGGGTGGATGGGTGGAGTTTAGCAAGTTGTAGGTGCTGGAGTTTCGAAATCATTCTGACTCCAGGGTGAAACCTGAAGAGTTAGTGTGGTCAAAAGATCCCATGACTTGGTAAATTCTAAGCCTTAATCGTCAGAGTCATCTCCAGAGATTCCGCATGGACTTCGTGAGGCCAATTTCACATTGCACCCCTATACACAAAAAGAGTTGTGGAATAAGAGCTGGGCCCGATCTATTTGGGCTTCGTTAGCATGCTAGGTCACATGCGTAGCTCGTCAGGAGAGTGCATGAAGCAGCTTTTATTGCTGAGAATCGATCAAACAAACACTTAGGTTTTGTGGAAGTCTCTCAAGATCACTCAAGAAGGAGGCTCTTTGATACTCAATTTCAGATGGCATCTCATTCTCTCAGATAGTTATCGGGCAAGGGTTTCAAAGTGATTTTCATCGAGGGTTAGACATTACTCATTCACAACCTTCAAATACCATTTTCAGAACATCATTTTGTTATCGCTTTAAATGCTCTCTCTTTCTTTCTTTCTTCATCAAGCAAGGGACTAGCAATGTGTAGTCAGTGATTAGTGCTCAAAAGTTATATTAACCCCGCGATGGTTTGAAAGCACTTTTCAGGTACTAACTGTAATTAACCCAATTTGCTATTGCTGTTTCGTTATTCTACTCGATCGTGATTGCGGGCTAATTTGTAGTTTTTGCAAGGTTATTTATGCCAAAATTGTTGAGTCGATCCAAGCACAAAGAATTCGAGTCAAACTCAAGACGGCAGACGTAAAACCGTAAGGAAAGAGGGAGCGTAAAACATAAGAAAAATTCCGAAAGTATCAGACCGCTCATCCCGCTCTTACCACTGCTCACATTTCAAATACTATTCCTTCATGCCGCCATTTTGCTTTTTGTCTCTTTTTTGGTCTTCTTCCTTTTGCACTCTCTTCAGAATGCTAAGTTTGGGTGTTATTTTTGTAATTTTAAAGGGGCTCACATAAGTCCCAAGACTAGACACTCAAGTATGATCTCTCCCATTAATAAAATTTCTTTTTGGCGGGAAGCTTTCAACGCTCCCGCCTCTTTTCCTTTTCTCTCATTTTCTCTCATTTTCTTTCATTTTCTAGGTAGCCAAACATCCTCCAAGGATGACAACTTTGAGGATGAGCGGCTAAAACCCTTTCCTCCTTGGAAGTGGAGGCCACCGAGCGTAACCCGAGGCATGCCGAGGGTTCCATGTTTTTCACGTGTATCCACTCGCCATTAACGCTTCCTTTTTAACTTAGTTTTGATCCCTTTTGATTCACCTTGATGGTTATTACTGCAAGCTTCAGTCTACTGGATACTTAATGTTAGATCCATCGATGTTCGTTAGTTATCATTTATGAGCCATTGTAAGGTGAGTTCAAAGACTATGTTTAACTAAATGATAGTTTTAATGCTTCATGATGCTATTTCACATATCAATACATGTTTATGAAACATTGAAGATCCATTTTAGACATCATGTTAGATACCTCCCAACTGAAAGAGTTAATCCTCTGAGAACTCTCTAATCTTTATAATCCAATCTAGTGACCTAACACTTGTAATAATTCTATTTTAGTACATTTATTTAATAATTGTTTTCCAAATATTAAACTCAAGTTTTTGAACAAACTCAAAACTAAATTTAACAATCAACTCATCTGCTGTTTGTATAAGAAAACCATCCCCAAGTTCGTCCTGAGAGCAGAACCAGTCTGCTACAAGAAGGGAGGAATTTAGGTATATAAATTTTGTTGATTCCGGTACATCTACTGTGGCAACGAATCACACTCTCCAAATGACAATTCACTAACCACAATCACCAATTCATAATCAAACTCACCTAACCCCAAGTGTCCTAACTCCAGAGCGGGTCCCCTCTAATTCAAGTTAGGCTCAGCTTTAGACCCCAAATACGGCCCATGCATTAGTGTAAACCCGCTTAAGCCTTATGGTTCTTTCGCTCGAAAAGTGCTAAAATAGGGGGATACCCATAAGTCAGCCCCGCATCCAGTTGAATTTGGCTCTCAACTGCCCAACTGGCTGAGACAAATTCTCAAATTTCACTAGAATATTCTTTAATGAATAAGGAATCTAAAAAAACAAACAACGCATGATTCTGAGCCCGGATGAGTGAGAATCGACTGAAACAAGCCAAGATGCCCTAACTGCTATCCCAAAAAAAAAAACCTAATGAACTGGCTGATCTAGTTCCCCAACTGGCTAAGCTGGTTGAGAACAAATCTCAAATTTTTTCAAAACATTCCTCACAAAGTAAGATAGCCAAAAAAAGCAACAGTGTATGATTCCTACTTCGGATGAGTGAGAACCGATCCAAATAAGGCAAAGTGCCCTAACTGCTGTTCCAGAAAACAGAACCTGATGAACCGGCTCATCCAGTTTCCCAACCGGTCCATCCGATAGAGAGCAGTTCTCAAAATTTGTCAGAATCTTCATCACAGGGTCAAGAATCCAACAAAACAAATAGATTACAATTCCAACTCTGAATGACTAAGAAATAACACAAATAATGCCTAGCACCCTAACTGTTGTTCCGGAAAACATAACTTAATAAATTGGCTGATCTGGTTGCCCAACCAGTTCAACTGGTTGAGAACAGTTCTCAAAAATTTTCAGAATCTTCCTCATAGAGTAAGGAATCCAAAAAAAACAAATGGAGTACAATTTAGACTCCGAATGACTGAGAACTGACACAAACGATGCCTAGCACTCTAAAACGAGGCTGCAAACATCAAAGGCAAAGACAAACGCAAAAGAAAACAAGAGAAGCATACAACTTTCGCACTGTGAGGATCTCACCCGCCATCCCCCCTTTTCCTCTTCTTTCTCTCGTCCAAACCAGGATCCACTCCTTCAAACCGTAGGAAACTCTCTTCAAATCGAGAGACCACGCCCACCCTGGATCTCGTATAACCCTTCTTTTTCTTTCTTTCCCCTCTTTCCTTCCTTTTTTTCTTTCTCCTTCACGCTTGCTCTTCTTCTTCTTTTCTCCGAACTCACTCCATTTTGTGCACCTTCGCTCCCTGAACTCCCCACCGCCTCTGACTTCCCTAGCCCATAAACACCTCACTCCCAAGGTCCATAAATGGCCACATTTACATCTTTCCTTAACCACCAAGTATCCAAGGACCCAAGGTGCATTGCAAGAAACCCATAACATGGCCCAAAACTGGGCCAAACCGTTCCTAGGACTGACCTGGAGCTTATGGGCCCGAACCAAGTAGGATTTGGGCCCTAAAATCAACAAAAACAGTGCTCCACACAATCTGGCCCGACGAACCGATTGTACAGTTCCCAATTGGTCGATCCGATTGAGAAAATTTCTCAAATTTTGAGGAAATATTCCTTGAAGAATAAGGATTCCAACCAAAAAAAAAAATAAAAATAACGGCATGCGATTTCGAGTCCGGATGAGGGAGATATGACCAAAACAAGCTCGTGTCTGAATTCAAACCTCGTCTAATTGAACTGGCTGAACCTGGCTGGAGAGACGCCCAATCGATCGATCCTGGGCTGATAAAAAAATTCTCAAATTTTGTCGAGAATCCTTCAATGCAGGGAATCTAACAAAAACTAAGGCACGATTTTGAGTTCGGATGAGGGAGATATGATCGAAACAACCCCAAGTGCTCCTAATTTGACATACTACAATAAACTCTGATTGAGTTAAAACCTCAGGAGGTCCCACTTGCTTCCTATGGCACGATGCCAATAACTACATACGCACTCAATGTACCACATACAAACCCATCTGAGGCTCGGAGACTGACTAAGCCTCAAAGGACCCTAACAATGTCATATGAGAACAATGGGTGAGTGTGACACCCATAGGATAAATGCAAGTATTGTGGGACAAAATTGAGGGCTTACACCTGCATACTCCAAACTTTCTCATGCCTTGCAGGTTCGGGAAACTCCTCTTCATTTTGAGGAACTTTTTGAGAAACTGTTGAATTATGAGGCACAGTTGAAACTCATGACCCCACAACTTGCTTCCCCAGCTTTATCGGCTACAACCCTTGATGCCTCGACTAGGTCACAACAAAATAAATATTTTAATTTCAACAACCAGTCATGATCACAACCTAATCAACACCTGACTTGTAATTCACCATTTGCATCTCCCATAGTAGTTTGAACCCTCCTCGTAGTACCGATCGCCACCGTATCGGGTCCCCATCACTTTCACTCTCTACACACGCCCCATCGCAGGCTATCTTGGCAAGTGCAAAATTTATGGTCAACAGCTACTCAAATTCTTAGTGTTCCTCTTTATCCCACTGCATGTGAGCGTCCCGCTCGTACCGCCCCATCTCGCTACGTCTGCCACCATTAAAGTCAATACCGCACCACTATCAATCGAACATTTGACTAGGTTCTGAGCTCTCGTGCCTCATCATGTAACTAAACATCTTGCCAATCTCTCATTTCACTATCGTATTTCCTAGCTTCTGGAGCACAGCTGTTCTGTTTCATGGTACTTGTCTTTCCATTCAAAATTCTAACACCATGTAATCGTCCTCATCTACTCGTACACTTATGCTTGACAATGTTTTATTATGAATCTAATTTTAGTTTCGGCTCTTTGTGCTTCTACTGATGTGACTGCATTTTTTTATCATTATTTTCAAGTGTAGGATCATCAAACGGGGGCAATTATGGTCACAGGAAAGCGCAATTATGGAGTCTAACTTTGGCCGAATTCTTCCTTCCTAATCAAGTCAAGTTATGTATCATTTTTTTCATATGTCTCGTTCTCAGTTTTTTTTTTCGACATGGCATAGTCGTTTAGGTCACTCTTTTCTTAAAACTTTTAGGAAAATATTGTTATCTATGAATATTTCGTTTTCGTCTTCTCAATTTCAAAAATTTTCTTGTAATTCGTGCAATATCAATACAAGCCATAAACTTCCTTTTTATGTGTCATCTATTTCATCTACGTCTTTACTTGAAGTTGTTTATTATGATGTATCAACCTCACCCGTTCTATTTGTTGACAGGTTCAAACTTACACAACAAGAATATTTTGTTGATCTACTTTCGAAGCACAACATGTTGGATTCAAAACTAGTGACGACTCCGCTTACTATTGGCTCCCCCTTGTCCGCGCACGATGGCTCTCTTGTGACTTGTGACAGCTGCTAGACGTTTTCGCTAAGTCCTAGGTGGCTTGCAGCATCTTAATGGTGACATGGTAGGATATCTCTTTTGCTGTGAACAAACTATCTCAGTTTATGTATGCTCCATCAAAGGTTCATTGGGGTGCTGTTAAGCGCCTTCTCAAAACAAAATTGGTGTCCCCATTTTTACCAACTAGTTTTTAGTTTTTTTTTTTTCAAAACAAAAGAACTGTTCTTGAAAATAAGAACCAAATAACCTCAAAGTTTATTTCTTATTATTTTTTAATAGATACTGTTTGATTAATTAATGTAAAAGAAATAAAATAAAGAGGAAGACTTAAAAAAATATATAAATAATAGGAAAATAAAGTAAATCTAAAGCTTATAAATTATTTAACTCTTTGATGTAAAGTTTAAACAAGTTTAAAAATATATAAAATTTTAATTATGCTTTTTTTTGACATCGTATTTTTACTATACTTAATTTGATTTAACTATATTTTCTAGAAGACAATTAAATAATTATATTTTTTATAATATTTTTCACAAACTATTTTTTCATACAAACGTATAATAGTGATTTACAATTAACAGTTATTAATGTTTTTATTTATTTATTAGTTTATTAAAAAAAGTTTTTATTTATCAGACAAAATTAACGGTAATTGATTCTTTATTTAATGAACTAGTGATTTATATATCATTGGTAATTGATTCTTTATTTGATGAATTAGTGATTTATATATCATTGTAGTATCTCCTTGCATATATTATGATTATATTTTATTCTTAAAAAATGCTAAGTAGAGAAAAAAAACCTTATAAAATGATTTGTTTTTTATTATGAAAAATATATACATATAAAATGTTAAAAAGTAAAATGAATTTGAAATATTTATAAAAATAGTTTATTAATTTATTATTTTTCTTTCATTTTTAATTTCCCTATTTTCTTTCGTCACATTTTCCTTTACATTTTATGAAAACCAAACATGACCTATGATTTGTAATATGCATCATTTTAGTATCTTCCATTTTTAAATTATTATTTGAATAATTCTACAAACCAATCTATTTTTAAAAAATTATTTAAAAATTTGATTATGTTACATCAAAATTTTGTTAAACCGGTTTTCTAAATTAGAAATTAATTAGACGAGAAAGAGACGTTTTCTAAATTAGAAGTTAGAAATTTATTAAAGAGATATATGATTGCATTAAATGATGAATTCAATGAAGCCCATGAAGAGATAAATGATCCACCGTTCACAATGACGGAGCTAGCATAGGCTAATTGAGCATATATCCCCCGAAATTTTTTTTGGGAAAAGTATGTATCGCCTAGAGTCAGAGCACACAGATCGAGATCGACAAGCACTCCATTTTGATCCGACCTTTGAAAGTTTAGGTCAGAAAATTCAAGACTCGACAAAATCGCCAATTTAGCCCACGCCTCGGTGGGTTTGACCTAGGTTAACCCGGTTAGCCTAATTAACTCGGAATTTTTATTTAATTTTTTTAAGTAACTATAAGTTAGTAATTGAGATTTTCAAGGATTCATTTATAAAATTTGATATTTTAGCTATCTTTTTTGTAACATAGGGGTTTTAAAGATAATAATTATTATAATATATGATTAATATATTAAATTTTGTTGTTTTAACTATTTTATTTTTAATTTCTAAATGTATATTTTTAATATAATTTATATGATAATTTAATATTAAAAAAACTTGTATGAAAATTTCATTTAATGCAATTGAATTAAATAAATTACGCTTTAATATTAAATATATTTCTATTATTTCATTAATCTATTTATATATTTACAATTTTATTTTTTTATTTATCCTTTAAATTTTATTCAATCATATATGTTTTTTTTATAAATATTAAATTGTACTAGTTTATAAATTAAATTAAATTTAATAATCTAAATTATTAGTAGATTTTAAATAATTTTATTACTTAAACTAGTGTTAATAACAAAATAATGTTATTTTTAAAATAATTAACAAAAAATATATACTAATTTATTTCCTAATATGATTATATCTTTTAACAAGATGAATTTTCAAACAAATAGAATATTTCATTACTATACGGTTGAGATGGATTTTTGGGAAAAAAAATATTTTTTTTATTCCAAACATAAATAAAATTTATGTTGTTAACATTCTAAATTAATTAATAGATGATTGATCAGTTTAAAATAATAGGCGCGCAGGCCCAAAATGCGAGCCCAGATGCTAGGCTTAAGAGGAGATTAAGAAGCAGGTCCAACACCAGTGTTCGACCCTTAATGATATCCCCCAAAGACAGGCCCAAAACGAGGGTCCAATTCACCCCTTTAAAAGGTCAACATAACCAAAATTTCAAAGAACTGTGATAAAGGAAAACACTCCAATGCCCACCACTAGGCGGATATTTCCTAATTGCTCAATTATCCCCTATTAACCGATTAATGATAAGGAAAGAAAATCTCTCGCCCAATAGTAGAAATACCGTATCATCCTCCAACAAGGAAAGATACTATTATGTATCATCATCTAATTAGGAAACTCATCAAGATCACCTATTATAAATATCATACCACCCCATCTGCAAAGGGTACGTACAAAATTCATCCCCTAGCAGAATGATTTTCTCTCTTCCACCCTGAAAAGAATCGACTTAAGACTGAGATGAATCGCGATCCCCGCCTACCCCTTTTGCTTATTTTCAGAGAATGGACATCTTAGAGGCAAATGGATTCGCCCGCAAAGAATTCCTACTGCTTTCCTCTGCACCCGCTTCGCTGGAAAAGCATCATCAATGATAAATCAACCACCATCGAGGATGAGGATGAAGATTAGAGGCATATGAGATTTTATTTGATTATTTGGAGTTGTTTTTCCTATATATGTTATTAAGTTGTTACTTTATTGTTTTGGTACTATTTAGCCAGTTAGTTTGGTACTTTGGTTATAATAGTGTTCTAACATTATTTATTTATTTTATATTTGTTTACTATTATTATATTGTTTAGACTCAATCATTTTATATATTAATTATTATTATATATTTGTATATTATTTCTTTTTATTTGAAGAATGATGAATTTGTAAAATTAATTTTTTTTGGATTTTTAAGGTTTTAGTGCGCAGTCCAAATGAGCTAGCCCGAAATGGGTTGGGTTAACTCGTTTACTAGCTCTAGTATCAGCTATGAATTTGAAAATAATTGTACGTATATCACCAAAAATAAGATTTAGCTACTTCTCAAAAAAATAATTGTAAATTACCGAATATATTATCATAATTAGTGAATATACTATCATAACTGGTGAATCTATTAGTTATGATATTATATTGACTAATTTATAATTATTTTCAAATTTATAGCCTAATACATACTTTTCCCATTTTTTATCCATGTATATATAGTGTGCGCTAAATTGTTTTTATCCAGCATTCTAGGCCACTAACGGGCCATTCAAACTTTTCCCAAAAAATATTTCCATTTCTACCGTTGAGAGATTCAAGCCTCTAACCGATTTTAAGTTACTATACGAGAAGCTATAACCATCAAATTTCCATCACATCATGTAAATCTTTTAATCATTTGTCATCAAGAAAGCTTAACCTGTAAACCTCCACATGTCTAAACTATCTATCATCATCTAATTAGCTTTATTTGAAACTAACGTCTCCATTTACATTCTAAATAAAATTATAAGAATAAATAAGTATACAAGGCGGAATAATAAAAGAGAAAAATAAGTGTTTTTAGGTTAAAATAACATTAAAAATGAATCCGGAACGTCGAAAAACTTTAAGGTAGTCATAGAGATCAAATTGGAGAGTGTAGTAACAAAACTGTAATTTTGGAGAAAAACCAAAACATCCCATGAACAGTAAAAATAGGGGCTGCTGTGTTTAAAACCCTTTTTCTACTTCATTTCCCTCATTTTTCTTTCACTTCACTCTCACCCACACCTTTTGGAACCCTAGGAACCGGTAGAGAGGAAGAAGGAAGGGCGGATTCAAGATCAAAGCTCAAGATCCCCATACAAACCAAGGATTTAAGATAGGGGTTTTCTCTCATTTGCTTACATTGAGGCTAGGGTATTTATATATGTACGTTTTGGGTTATAAATGTTATGTATTTATGACATGAAATCATTCTCTCTTAGTCTTTTTGCAAATAGTACATGTTTAAACAAAGTTGGGGTTGAATACCTAGGAAATCTCTTTTATTGGCTTAAAATCATGGTACTTCGAATGATGGAGTTTCGAATGGGTTCTTTGGGATTGATTTATAAATCATAATGATTTATGCTGAGTAGTAAAAATAAAGTGAGTTATGATCTCTTGTATTTTTGAATTAGTTAATAAATTGCTTAAAATGGAATCAGGATTTCTGAGAAGAATTGTTCAGAATTAGATTTATGAAATCATGGATTTGGGGTGATAATTGTGGAAATGATATATACTTGTATGGTGGTTGGAATGAACATGAATGAGAGGTTCCTTGTAAGGATGCTCAATTCATTCTCAAGAGGTTCCTTGTAAGGATGCTTAAAAAACAATACTACGATAAGCTCGAGTATGCTCAGAATGATGCTTATTATGTCTCAAGAGGTCTGAAGACGCTGAGTGGATACTACTATAAAGAATGAGAAGTTCATTATAAGGATGCTCATTTTGTCTCAAGAGGTTCCTAGTAAGGATGCTTGAGGAATACTACTATGAAGAGTGAGAGGTTCTTTATAAGGATGCTCATTTTGTCTTAAGAGGTTCCTGGTAAGGATGCTTGAGAAACAAAAATAACACGAAAGGGGTGGAGGTTACTGTTAAGTATGCCACCTGCCAAGAGAACAAAAAAAGGGGGTGGAGGTTACCGTTAAGTATGCCGCCTACCCAAAATAACGGTTGGAAATAGTATTTGGTAAAATTGTTTATAAATTTCTCCTTATGCGTTGTTGGCTGGTGTTTTAAATTATGTTGTTCGTACATAAACTTGAGATCTGTTTAAAATGTCACTCTTTTATTGTCCAAATGTGTGTTTAAGTATGTTAAAAGCACATGAGACCGACCGTTTTTCCAGATTTTTCTAAACCTTGTTGGAGTTTAGGAGGATTTTCCTACAAAGCTTCGTGCTCACCCCCTACTTATATCCCTTTTCAGATTTTACCCTTGAGGAGGCAGTCAGAGTTGAGGAACCCGCGCATTGGGAGGCCCCGCCCGAAGGGAATTTAGATTCCGAAGTTCCTTAGGTGAAGGAACTCAGCTGAGACTAGAGTAGTGAAGAAGAAGGCCATATTTTGGCCTATTTTCTGATTTTGTAATTTTCTGGATCGAATATCTAGTTTTGATTATGCGCAGAAGAAGTTTTGTAATAAAAACTTATTTGATTTGTTCCATATGGCGTCGGATAGTTTTCTTAGATTTTATACTGCGTGTAGGATAAGTATAGAATTAGTAGTGTTAAATGGAAAGCACGGGGAAAGAGAGCAAGAAGTGCAAGAAGGGCTATTGCCCATTTCTGGGGAGTTAGTCGCGATTGCACTGCCAGTGACAAAGCTTCAAATTTACGCCGTGACAGTCCTGGGCTAAGGGTAGGGTACCTTAGGGTCGCGACAAGACTTCCTGGTTCTCTGTTGTGATTGTGTCGCGACAGAGGAGGCCAAGGTTGCGACGGACTGTGGCTTGGGAGGAAAGGAAGTGTGTTGCGACAGGGTTTCCTGGTCGCGACCTAGCTCAGTCTGTGGATCATCCTTCATCGCGATGTAGCCTTCCACCGACAGAGACAGTAGATAGGTTTCTCCTCATTGTCGACGAAGGTTTTGTGTCGCGACAAAGAGCTTTCGCTAAGTCCAAAGGGCTTTTGTCACAACAGGGGACCGCTATGTGTTGACAGGGTTGGCCAACGGAAGGGAGCATCTTGTCGCGACAAAAGGTTTTGGCCACGATAGAATCGCACGACGCGCCTAGCGCCGCTGCGATCGCCGCACGATGTGCACCCAACGCCAAGCACACCGTGCACACAACACACGCCGCCGCGCGCCGCGACCGTGCACACGCATGCAGCCCGCGATACGAATCGTGTTTGTGCACTATTTCCGTCACTATTCACGGATACTGTTCACGAACACCGCTCATGATGATCGCTCAAAAAAAGAATGACCATCGGATTTGGGTCATATAACTTTGTCGTTTGAAAGAGATAATAAACTGAGTTTTTATTATCATCTTTAAACTTTATTAAAATTTTATATGAATAAATGACAAATTTATTCTTTATTCAAATTTCTTATTAAAGAACAAATTTATTGTTAAAGCTTCATGTTAATTTTTTTTTTTTTTTTTTGAGGGAATTAATATTATATTTCTTAGTTAACATAATATTTTAAATATGTTATGATAATGGTTGATGAATATCATAGTGGAATATATATATATATATATATATATATATATATATATATATATATATATATATATATATATATATTATTTTATTTAAATTTTGTATTAACATTTTATATTTTTTCTTATGAAATTAGTATCATGAGAATTTGCTAATAAAACCTAACTCAAGTCCCAATCAGGACATATTTGTGAGGAAGAAAATACTGAATATTGAGGAAGAACCCAATTCATCAAAGAAGGACAACAATTTTTTTTTTTTTTTGAAGCAATTTATGTATATTTCTAGAATATTTTGTTATTATGATTTGTTAGATTTTTCATTTTTCATTGTCACTGAAAGCATTGCAATTTGGCTTAAAGACTCTTCTTAACTTTCCCTAATCCATGAATAAAGTGACGCATAAAAGGGCATAAAAGACTGATAACTGCTAAAAATAAATAAACTCCGTTGCTTCATTCATTCTTTCATATATTTTTTCTCCCTTAACCTGTTAAACCTGTAAATAATAGGTTGGGACCAAAACAACCATAAACTTGATTATTTCCGGATAATCATAAGATAAAAACATAAGTAAAAGCTGAGATTATTCATGCCAATTAACTTATAAAAATATAGTCATTTACATTTATTCTATTAAATATTAAATATTAAAGAAGATGAGTGAAAGCTAAGATTTTATATATATATATATATATATATATATATATATATATATATATATATATATATATATATATATATATATATATAAAAATAAGTTACTTATTGATTTAAAATTTTGTTAATTAGTATTCTGTTTTTTTTTTTTTTGAGCGATGTTAATTTGTATTCTTATAAGTGTATTTTGTATATCAAATTCTTAAAATGTTTTTATCTAAAAGTTTCTCTAAAAATTCTGTAGAATATATTTATAGGGATATTTCCTTGTATTTCACCTCATATTTTTCCTAAAGCAATCACAGTCTTATAATATGTAAAATAAATGTTAGTATTTAAGCCAATTAAGATTCATCACTAGATTTTTTTTTAAAAAAAAAAGAGTTGTAAACAAAATATAATAATTCGGATGAAAAGGGTTGAGTAATAATTTTGGTTTAAAAAGCTGTGTAAAATTCTTATCAAAAGAGAAGGGTTCTTAAGAAACAAGAAAATTGATTTCCCTTTTAGAAATTCAATTTTTTTTTAAGTATTGTTTAAGTGATTTTTTTATGTTTTTTTATGTAAAATTAATTTACCCAGTATATGTTCTTTCTTAATTCACATAATCTTTATGTTTAAAAAATAATTATTTTTAATTCTTAATTTATTTTTTAAATTTTTTGTTATATATGCTGTCATTGTTATATATATATATATATATATATATATATATATATATATATATATATATATATATATATATATATATATATATATATATATCTAATTTATTCCAAAATAATAGACTTTTGTTCAAAATAATTGTTAGATATATAATTTTTTTTAAATATTAGTTTAATTAATCTTGTTCTTTCTAGCCTCTTTTTTCTTAAACAAGACCGCTGATTTTTTTGTTATCAGAAATCACTCATCTACATTTTTTTTCTACATTTTTCTTTCTCACTGTTAGATTATTATATATGGCAATTGTATATTTTCCATTTTTAGATTTGTATAGCTTAGCTTATATAAGCTTTCATCTTGTACATGTAATACACAATTTTGATATATACAAAGACTCAAGTCTTTCTTCATGGTATCAGAGTGGGTTCTCTGATTTTTCTTCTAATCGCTCTCACGGCCTGACATACAACCAATCGATAGCTTATTTTTCCGGCGAACACCACTGTTTGATCTTTATTTTCTACCCGGCAGTTTCCTAAACTGGGTTACGTGCCATTCAGAGGTGGATTCTACGAGACGCATCACACTACTGGCAGACGTAGTCGAACGCTCCCACAAGCCGCCAAAAGTCCTCGAGTCATTCCACGCCTCGCCCTGCTCCGCAGCGCCCAAATCCACACGCGCGTGTGAACTTCACGCATCTTCAACCTATAGGGCTTACGTCAGCCCTAAGTCCAACCCGCTACTCGCGCCCGCACCCACACCCACGACCCGTGCCCGTTGACTACCGCTCACATCGCCTACCGATCGCACCACGCGAACCGCTGACTACGCCACATTAGCCGCTGATCAGCCACGTTAGCTAGTTGACTCACGCCACGCCGCCATATCGGACCGCTGACTCGTAAAAATTCGACTGGCCTGCATTTTACTTATTTTCACGCCCCGATTCCATTTTTCCCGCCTCGTTTTTCGACAGTGGATTTAGATATAACGGTGATGAGATTTCATCCGACTATGTTATTTTTGAGATAATTTGCTCAATGGTCTTGGGCCATGCGCAGCTATCTCCAAGGCCGCAAGTCGCACTTTTACGCTCGGTGACCGCCCCATTCAAGAAAAAATGACAAAGAAACCGATTTTTCCGGCGCCATTCGGGATTGAGGATCGGGAAAAAGTGCTAATTACTCGATCATCACCGGTTTCGTAATACATCTATTTCATCCATTGTTGATGAGTTTCGCAACTTGATATTGCCAAATAAGCTCGATTTACTTACTCTCGATATACCGACCGAGGATACACGCAACTGCCTCACACTAAACTTTATCAGATTCATCAGGAACTAGGTGAGAGGATTACCGTATATCACAACCAGCTGAAATCCATCTGGGATCAATTAATTGCATCTGAACCAGTTCTCTCCAATTTTGCTGACAACAAATTAGTTTATGTTCACCATGAACAAGGACGACTGTTTCATTTTCTAATGCGGCTTTGTGATGAGTTTGAATCAGCCATAAGTCATATTCTACATCAAAATCCTTTACCAATAGTCTCATAAGCTATTCATAAGTTAGCTGATGATGAGACACGTCTTCAGACTGATCCCATTTCTACACTGCATTCATGGTTCTGGCATTCCGGGCCATTGTTCCCTAGACAGCAATTTCGTTTCCCTTCAGTAGTTCATCTACCTATGTTTCCAAAGGCAAAGGGAATAGTATCAGACGACATAACAATAAGAAGCCTCTTCTTATCTGCAGTTTTTGTAAGAACAAAGGTTATTTTGTTGAAGCCTGTTACACTCGTCAACGTATTCTTCAGAACACTACTGTCTTAACCTAGTCCGAATTATCAGCTATGGACTCTCATTCCAAGTCTAGTCCTGCCTATCTCTCTCAATGGCAGATCTACAGGATATGGTTAATCAGGTTCATCTTCCATCTTCCAGTGCATCTAACACGCTCTTTCTAAGCACATCGTACTTCTCCTACATGGCTTCTTGATTCTACTTGCTACAATCATATGACTTCTTCTACTAATGTTGTCTCTTCACACACTTCCACTTCTCTCCCTACCATATATATTGCAAATGGTTCTCCTATGCATGTCTCTCATCTTGGTAATGTCTCTACACTAGCCTTGTAAGTTTCCAATGTTTACCAAATTCCCCAACTCACTTATAATCTTCTATCTATTGGGCAACTCACTGAACTTGGTTTTTTCTTTAACCTTTTCTTCTAATGGTGTGGTTGTGTAAGATTCTCAAACGGGACAGATCATTGGGACCTCCCGTAAGGTCAAAAGGCTGTTTGAGCTCATCTTTCTTTATCTACCGTCCTCTCATCTCTCTTCTTCTGCCGTCTCAAGACAGAGCACCTTTTCTCTTGCTTTATGGCATTCTCGCCTTGGTCATGCATCTATCTCTAGGGTTAAACACCTAGTTTCTAAAATTGCTAGCCTAATCAAATAAGAGTTTTGATTGTGCTCGTCAATTTGGCAAACAAACCGTTTACTCATTTAATACAAGAAACATGCCTTCTCCTTTTGATCTTATTCATTTTGATGTATGGGGCCCTTTTCCCATTACTAGTCAAGGTGGGTCATGTTATTTTGTTATTTTTGTGGATGATTTTTCCCAATATACTTGGATTTATCTCTTCAAAAATCGTTCTGAACTTTATCAAATATATCGTGACTTTACCAAAATGATTGAAACACGGTTTTTGAACCTATCAAAGTTTTATATATTTAATAATGCCCAAGAATATATAGCCCATGAATTTACTTCTATTCTACGTCAATTTCGATCAGTTCCTCATTCCTCTTGCGGTTGCACTTTTAAAATGCAATGAAAGAACTCGCATATTCTTGATGTTGCTTACAGGCTACTACTATCGCTAATTCTACCCTTCTCGCTGTGAGTCAGCTTCATCAAGCCGCTTACACCATCAATCGTTGTCCTTTCTTCATTGTTAAGAATCAAACCCTTATGATCCTGTTGTTTGGTTCTTCTCCTCCTAACACTTACTTGGGTGCTGACGCAGATTTTTTGCTCTTCTTCAAGATCATGAAAGAAACAAACTTCGCCTCGCTTCAAGCCAGGCTGCTTCTCGTTAGGTATGGAATTGCAAAAATGTTATAAAAAGTTATGATCCCATTAGTAAACGCTTGCTTTCGCATGTGGTCTGGGAACACGAAATGTTTTACCAACTACCTCATGTTCATGTTTCCCTACTCTTATCTATCCCTCTCTCGACCTTTCCGCAGTGGGCCTCCCACTTCTATAACTAAGCACCCCCCCCCCCCTCTCTTAGTATCTGAGTTTCCCTCTTCTATTTATAATGTTCCTTCTCATGCATCTGATGAGCCTTTCACATCGATCATTGACGTGCCCACTCACGCGCTCCACCAGGATGCCGGTCCTTTCACTCACGCACTTCTTCGCTCCACGTAACTACTCTTCCTTCTCACCTTCGCGACTTCATCGCTTCTCGCTTCAAGGCTTTCCAGAACCTCGACTTCTTCACGTGGAGGCTTCTCTACTTTTTTGCGGCAAAGTAGTTATGAAAGAAGAGTTTGATGCATCATAAGATCAAACATTGGATCCGTCATCTTCCTCCGAAAACTGCCATCGATCAGAAATGGGTTTATAAGATCAAGACTCGGTCAGATGGCACTATTAATCGCTACAAGGCTCGCCTTGTTACTAGGGGTTTTACTCGGGAGTATGGGATCGACATGAGGAGACTTTACCATGTGGCTCGACTCTCGCTCCATTAGACTTTATCGCCATTTAATGCTATCGCAAATGGTCACTTCTTTCTGGATGGATGCTGTCAAAATGCTTTCTTAATCGGAACTCCCTGAGCAAGTCTATATGAAGCTTCCTCCTGGTTACTCTCACCCTCCGGGGTTCCCCCACAGAGTATGTCAACTACGGCGGGCACTTTATGGTCTTAAACAAGTTCTCTGAGAATGGTTTGTAGTTCAGCCTCTACTATCTCTAGCATGGTTTTTCGTGCAATTTTTGATACAACTCTTTTCCGAGACTCCGCCCCGATCATGGTATTACTATTCTACTCTTATATGTCGATGATATGATTATTACAGGTGATGATATGCAGGGTATTCAGGATTTAAAGGCACTTTCTTGGTCATCCATTTTAAATGAAAGATCTCAGTTCTCTTAATTACTTTCTTAGTCTAGAAGTTTCTTCTTCTGCAGATGGTTATTATCTTAATCAGGCCAAGCATACTTCCGATCTGATTTCTCGAGCTAGTATCACTGATAGCAGGATAGTCAAAACACCTATTGAGTATAACTATCGCCTCAATTCTCATGATGGCGAATCACTATATGATACTCTTACAAATAAATTTTTGTTTGAGTCTAATACATTCCCACTCAGCATTCGCCTCTAATATTTCTATGCGCCTACTGAAGGCCAATTTATGGCTGCCCTTAGATCTCATCATTATGCTGTTGTTCTCAATATTCTTCGATGTCTGAAAGGCACCATATTTAATGGTCTTCATTTTTCTTCCCATTCTTCATTAACTCTTCAGGCATATTCAGATGCAGATTAGGTAGGTGATTCCACTGATCGTCGATCTACTACAGGATATTGTTTTCTTCTGGGTGATTCTCTTATTTCTTGGAGAAACAAGAAACAAATAGTCGTTACTCGCCCCAAAGATCAAGCGTAATATAGAGCAATCGCGCCATTACAACAACTTATTGCGGTTACGCTGTTACTACGTGGATTCGTGTTGATTGCTTCACCGCAAATTCAAACTTCACCGTGATAATCGGCGTTATTTAAATCAAGCCAAAATGATTTCTTCCATGAACGCATTCAAACATATTGAGATTGATTGTCACTTCATCCGTCATCATCTCGCTTCAGGTACACTCACACTTCACCGTTTCTGCGATCAATCAAGTTGATATCTTCACCAAACCCCTTCCTCCGAACTTTGAGTTTTTAGCTTCCAAACTCAAATGGTTTCTCTTAAACCACTCATGAGTTTGTGTGGATGCTAGATTATTATATATGGCAATCAGATATTTCCATTTTGGGATTAGATACTAGCCTTATATAAGCCTTCATCTTGTACATGTAATACACAGTTTTGATATATGCAAAGACTCAAGTCTTTCTTCACTCACTAAAGTGGTTCTTTTACGAAAATCTAGATTTTAATTTGTTTTTTCGTGTTTTTGTCGTTGTCTTTTGCGACGTGTTTGTGTCGTCGTCTTGTGCGATGTGTGGTTTTTGTGTCATCTTAGTACAACAATTTAGTTTTCATTGTTTTGTTATGGTGTTTTCTTGTATGAGGGTGATTTGAATGACAAAATATATTTGACTAGGCAAAGATATAGACATCAAATTAAATAATGGTCATCAATATGCTACAGAACTTCAATCAAAGATATTCCAATCATTATAAAATTATCATAAAATTATCAAATGTATAGGCTTTGAGTCGATTCATTATATTATTAACCTGAATGTTGCGTCATTATCTAGAATTTGATTATATTTTCCTATATAATGTGATGCTAAGGTAAATCAATAAAATTATTCTCTTTAAAAAAAAGTTTAATTAACAATATTTTTAATTTGTTAATTCCTATATAATAAAATTTCTTTCACGCAAATCTAAATTTTTAATTTGGGCTTTTTCACGTTGTCGTCATTTCAGACTACATGCTTATGTCATCATCTTATGTGATGTGTGGTTTGTATCATCTTAGTACAATGTGGGTGATTAGAATAACAAAACATATTCGACCAGGCATAAACATAGACATCAAATTAAATAATAATTGTTAATATGCTGCAGAATTTCAATCATAGGTATTTCAGTCATCATAAAATTATTAAATATGTAAACTTTGAGCTGATTCATTATACTATTAACCTGGATATTACATCATTTTCTAGAGTTTTTAGTGAATTTGATTGTGTGTTCCTATATAATGTATCGCTAATTTAAATCAATAAAATTATTATCTTGTAAGAAAAAAAGTTTAGTTAATAATATTTTTATTTGAAAAGTTTTTTAGCATTGTATTTAAAACGTGTGCAATGAAAGTGTTATTTCTAAAAGAAACATTAAAAATGGTTTTCAATGTTATAATTGCCATCATGGTATGGTACTCAACATTTCAAAAAGATAGGTCATAAGGGAGGGAGGGTCCAAGCTCGAGTTCTTGTGAACATTTTATTACATTGTAACTAAAATATTAATTTTTTTAAAAAAAATATTATAATTATTTTTTTGATAAAAATGATTTTAATAATTTTAAAATTGTTTTTATAATTTCGTGAAATATTTTTAAAATATAATTTTTAGTTAAAAATGCTTTCTAAAATTATTGCGAAAATTGGTTCTAAATTTTTATTTTACTTAAATCTGTTTTTCAAAAAAAAATGAGGAGAAAAAATGGCGCCTATATGTGTATATGCATTTTTGTAAACAAATTCTTAAATTTTTTTCAACGCATTTAATATGCGAGAGAAGATAACGAGGACGTACAACATTAAAGAATTAGTCAAGTGTGTGAGAGATCATGTTGTTAGTAGAAGATAAATTGTTAGTTTTTTAGTTCATTATGTATTATTTTATTTTTATTATTTTATTAATTAGATAATGTGCTAGTTTTTAGGATCATTTAATTAGCAGAGTCTAGGAGTGTAACCGAACCGAGTTGAACCGAGTATTAGGCAGGCTCGACTTGGCTCGGTTTTAAAGGAATAGGCTCAAGCCTATTCACGAAACGTTTAATGAAATTGACGAGTCGAAAGTTCGGTGGTACTGGCTCTAGCCATTTAACTACGTAGAGCCCCTGTAACGACAAGCCGACTGACCCATTTAACTTAATAAACGAGTCGAATTTAAATCTAATGAGTCGAATCGCCAGCCACTCATGAAGAAATGGGACTCACATAATCATATTTAAAGAAATGTTCATCTAAAATAGCTTTTAACATACAATCCAAATTCAAAAATAAGACAATAAAAGTTCAATTAACTCGATCAAGTTCAAGAATAAAATATCTAATTACGCTCATTTATGTTAAAATTTGTCAGGCATCAAGTCTTCCATTGCTCACGTGCCTGGTTCACGAGCTCATTCACTGTTCCTAAACCACGAGCCCATTAACGAGCCTAATTAACGAAATTCGTTTCACGAATCTATTCACGAGCTGACAAGCTCGACTTGGAGGACGCCATCTCCGCTTCGCTCGCTTTAACTTACTTAAAATAAACGATAAAAATTGCGCTTTGACTCGCTTAACTTAATAAACGAATGAATGTTCTCTAACGAATAACTACGAGCAACTCATGAAGAACTGTGACGATTACAGCCCTAGTGGATTCATTATTTTTATTTTTTTTAAACTTTGAATGTTATCAAAGCGAAGGAAAAGTTTAGAAAAAGCTAGTTAAAGTTTTATCTAGCAAATAATATGAAGGTTTGATATGGTCTAAAGCAGATAATATTACGAAGCAGATTATCTTATCAGAACAATTATAATTATAATTGTTGTTGATTATGAATTAATGACCACGAACGTTTTCTTAGCAGCCAAACGGAATCGGTATCCATTTCCCTCTTTTATTCCAGTTCATGTTTTGTAGATTCCCCTTCTACCAGGTTTTTTATGGTGACACATTTTCTTCTTCATTGGTTTCATGGACTACATCAGAAGCTTCCAGCATCATCCATCCTCAGTAGCGTCTTCCTCTCCCAGATACACTCAACATTCAGTCTCAGAACACACTGTTACACTCTCGATGAACACTCTACTTCTTCATCATCTCAATCTCAATCCCAATTCCAATCCCAATCGCAATCGCAATCCGTTGTCAGAACAATCTGTTCGTTGGTCTGTCAATCTTACTACCAGAAAACCCACATCAGATTCACCCCACCAAAGCTGCTCCTCCAGTTAGACTCCGAATCTCTGACCCATGACCGGGCCATTACAGTCGTTGCTTCGCTCGCTGATGAAGCTGGTTCCATGGTGGCCTTGAGTTTCTTGTACTGGGCAATTGGGTTTCCTAAATTCCGGCATTTCATGAGACTCTACATAGTTTCAGCCACTGCATTGATTGGTAACAAGAATTTAGAGAGAGCCAATGAGGTGTTGCAGCGTATGGTGAAGAATTTTGCTGAAGCGGGAAAATTGAAGGAGGCTGTTGACATGGTAGTGGAGATGCAAAACCAGGGCCTGGTTCTGAGTACCCAAACAATGAATTGTGTGCTGGATGCTACACTAGAAATGGGGTTGATTGAACTTGCAGAGAACGTGTTTGATGAAATGTCCAAGAGAGGGGTAACTCCTGATCGTGCAACTTTTAAGTTAATGGTTGTTGCTTGTTGTAACATGGGTAGGGTTTTAGAGGCAGAGAGGTGGTTGAATGCAATGGTTGAAAGAGGATTCATCATCGATAACGCAACTTGTACGTTGATCATCGATGCATTTTGTCGAAAGGGTTACGAGAATAGGATTGTTGGCTACTTTTGGAAGATGGTTGAGATGGGTTTGGCTCCAAATGTGATAAATTTCACTGCTCTGATCAAAGGTTTATGCAATCAAGGAAGCATCAAGCAGGCGTTTGAGTTGCTGGAGGAGATGGTTCGAAGAGGTTGGAAGCCTAATGTGTACACCCACACGACATTGATTGATGGGCTATGCAAGAAAGGGTGGACTGAAAAGGCTTTCAGGCTGTTCCTTAAGCTCGTCAGGAGCGACGATTACAAGCCAAATGTGCATACCTATACTGCTATGATCAATGGATATTGCAAGGAGGACAAGTTGAACCGGGCCGAGATGCTGCTGAGTAGAATGCAGGAACAGGGGTTGGTTCCTAATACAAACACATACACTACTCTCATAGATGGGCATTGTAAAGCAGGCGATTTTGTTCGAGCGTATGAATTGATGGGTCTAATGGGGAAGGAAGGTTTCTCTCCCAATATCTATACATATAATGCAATCATCGACAGCCTCTGTAAGAAGGGAAGTTTTGATGAAGCTTATAGGCTACTTCATAAGGGTTCTGTTCATGGCCTCCAAGCTGATGGGGTCACATATACTATTTTCATGTCTGTTCATTGCAGGCAGGCTGATACAAACCGAGCTCTCGTCTTTTTCAACAAGATGCTCAAATCTGGCTTCATGCCTGACATACATGCTTATACAACACTGATTTCTGATTTATGTAGGCAAAAACAGATGAAAGAAAGTGAGAGACTCTTCGAGGAAGCTGTCAGTCTTGGCTTGATCCCTACCAAGAAGACATATACATCCATGATATGTTGATACTGCAGATATGGGATTACAAGCTTGGCAGTGAAGCTGTTCCAGAGAATGAGTAACCATGGCTGCTTTCCTGATAGTATAACTTATGGTGCTCTGATCAGTGGGCTCTGCAAAGAGTCCAAGCTAGATGATGCTCGAAACCTCTATGATGCTATGATGGACAAGGGCATGTCACCATGTGAAGTTACGCGACTGACGCTAGCTTATGAGTACTGCAAGAAGGATGATTCCTGTACTGGCATGGCCGTCTTGGATCGGTTAGAGAAGAAGCTGTGGATAAGAACAGTTAATACCTTGGTCAGGAAGCTTTGCAGTGAGGAGAAATTCGAGATGGCAGCATTGTTTTTTCACAACTTACTGGACAAAGATCCAGTTGTGAATCGAGTTACCCTGTTAGGGTTCATGAACAAATGCTATGAAAGCAACAGATATGGGCTTGTTTCCGAGTTGTCTGAGAGGATTTGTGAGGGAAATGGTAAGCACAATGCACTGAACTGAAATGGGAAAAACTTCATTTTCTCTGAAATGTAATTTTGAGTTGCAGAAGCAGCCTACCCTTCGCTGAAGTTTTAATTCTTTTTGGGTTGGATCACGGTGCAGCATGAATAATTACAAGACACACTTAAAATGCGCTTACCATACCACACCTCGCCTAATCCTAACTCATATCAGCTCAGAGAAAGCTGCAGTTTCACTTCACATAACACAATTACATTCCTCTCGGGCACCTAACTTGAGACCACCGGGTTAAGATGGGGAGATACCACAACCATCTCCAAGCGTATTCAATGATAGTCATTCTTCTATTTTTGTTAGACCATCGATGTTTTCAATGTATCGCAGACACACGTAAGGCGCAGTAAAGCTCTATCATAGAATATAATTGCATTCCTAGGATTCAAACTCGAGACCACTGGTTAAGATAGGAGAAACCCCGACCATCTCATCTATATGCTCGGTGGTAGTTTTGGTTCCTTTTTGTCCCTATATCCAATGTGAATTTTTGTTTTCCCTCCATTTATAGAGATTTGTGTTGATTATTTATGATATGGAAACTATTTTTCTTCCATGTGAGTGTATAGTTATGCAGCTTATGCTATGATGATCAATAGAAAATTTATTTATTATGTGTAATATAATTACATTTAGGAAAATGTTAGGGTGTCGGTATATGTTAAACTTGCAATCCATGCCTATGGGAAAATTTATAATGTTGAATAAAAGAACAAATACATAATATTATAGTATAAAGAAATGAGATCAGTTATAAATAAATAAGATTGAAGTACATCCGAATCGAATAAAGTATGTCTTAAATCAACAAGCAAACACGATATAAGGGTCTGTTTGGTTTCTATTTTTAAAAATTGTTTTGAGAATAGTTTTTAAAAACACGGAGAATACCATTTTTGTGTTCTCTAAAAATTATTCTTATTTAATATTTTATGTATTCTCTGTGTTCTGAGAACAAAAAAAGGATGAGAATCAAATATGTTATTCGTGTTTTCCTTATTCTTCTTGTTTTTAAAATAAAAAACAATTTTCAAAAATTATTTTTGAGAATAGTTTTTGAAAACATAGAATACACCATTTTTGTGTTTTTTGAAAATTATTCTTATTAAACTAAATTTAGTATTTTATATGTATTCCATAGCTGTGAAAAAATCAAACTTGTTCTCCTTGATATTTTTTTCTTTTTGTTTTTCATCTTTTTCCTTTGTATTTTTTGAGTTTTGTACGGAAATACTCTATTTTAAATAAAATAAAATAAAATATCGTTGTTTCCCAAAATATTTTTAAAGAGGCAAGAATGCCTGGCATCCGAACGGTTATTTGATTACTACTTGCTTAAACTGTAATCTACGATTTTTGAATTCTAGTTTTTAATTGTCAAACCACAACGATTTATATTTGAAAGTTAATCATTGCTGTCACAACAAATGGCTTATTGATTAATTCAAACGCTCGTCGTCATTAAACAACGGCATTTAATTAATTCAAATGTCGTCGTTCACAACGGCGATTCGCTTGATTTAGGGTATCTTTTCCAATTTCCTTCCTCCCTCGCTCCCACTCGTCCTCCTCGGCTCCTACCCGCCGCCTATTCCGTCACGCTATCGCCAACTAACACCCCGCATTTGGTCAGCTCCCACTCAGGGCTTGTTTTTCTCAATTTCCTTTTCCTCCTCCCTCCCGCCGCCCACCGCTACTACTCCGCCTTCTTCCACCCGTCGTCCGGGTCAACGGTTTTCACTTGTCCGACTCGTGTAACGCCTCCGGCCCAATGCCGTCTGGAATTAATGGTATGAGAAGATGATTTGTTTATCTATTTGTGTTCTAATTCTTTGACTTGCCGGATTGTACTGAATTTTTTATTATCAAGCAAGAATACGCTTCCTATATCCTGGTTTATTTTTACAGTTTTTCGCCGATGAGTTTTCGAGATTGTTCAGAAAATCTCTGCTCCGATCTGATTTATTAGTAGGGCTCAGGTGTCATTTGTCGAGGAGTTGTGGATTATGAGATTTTGGGTTGGAAAGTCATGATCCTGTATCGGGTGGATTACAGTTTTCTTGAATCGATCTAGTGGTGGGTTTGTGGAGATCTAAATGTCAATAGGATTTGTATGATGGTTGAGTCAGATCCACGAGTGGTTGATTATTCTGTGGGTGATGGTTTAAATGAAATGTTAACAATAGCATAAAAACACAGGTTCCACAATATTTTATTTTATGAGAAAATAATTGTTAGTGTATACATTTTCTATTTTTAAAACAATTAATACAATCATTTTTTATTTTTGCTTGTCTTATAAATATATATATTCATCTTTTATGCATTGAAGGATTACGTTTCAAGTTAACAAAATTTGATTGTTTTTAGAAGGTATATTATCTATCTTAAAATAAAATAGAAAGGAAAACAAGAAAAGATAAATAAAGCGTAATGGGAAAAAGAAAAATTGCTAATAAAACTACTTTTACACTTGCTTTTGCCTACTTATTTCAATTATCCTTATTTCCTATCTAAAGATTAAATATTTTGAAAATATTCAACTTTTTTTTAGTTACCTGAACTACTTTTCTTATTTTTCTCAAAGTTTTTCTTAAATTTTTTTAAAAGTTATATTATTTTATATACTAATGAAGCATTTATACTTGATATTAGCACTGCACTGGGAGAATAGATCTGTGGTTTTAGGTCGGTATGGCATGGAGATGAGGGATTCCAGATTCAGTTCGGGAACATATTTACGGTAAACTAAACAAGGTGATTATATTTGCTCCATGGGCCACAAACCTACACCCTTAAGATGGCTTGCAAATGAATGGATCGACCAAGGCCTTTATTTATAAACTAAAACTCCAATACAATATTAAATTATCAATATTTCTAAAAGCTCAAACTCTAAGCACTGTTCTAATATGAGTATTATTTATGTAGTTAGAAAATGAAGAAAACACTTCACTGACATAAAAACATGTAGAAATATAAATAGGAACAACAAAAATAAACCAAAATGACACAATGATTGAAACTAAGGACACTTTGATTGTTTTCTTTATGATAAAGTTGATGTGATATTAGGATAATTACCTCTCATATTATTTAATTCATTTGAGAAAATTTTAGGCCGTGTCAATTATGTCTCGCTTTCAACACCGTGACATGTTACTATAATGGACAATATTGAGGAGAAACGATGTCTAATAATAGGAGCTGAACCGTTATCAGCCTTTCGAAGTACGGCTTGAATGCATCGCTTTCAACAATTGGTTGATATGATATACTTAAAGACAACCATCGACAAACGAAGGTTCAAATTAGTACTCATTTGTAAGTATCCCCCCAGGAGGAAAAGTTCCAACCTTATCCGAAGACGGAGCGCACAAGAGCGCCGCGAAAATGTCAATCTCTGCACACAAACTATCGAGGAAATTGAACTCAGAGACGTTGCTCGAGCCAAGGCACAATTGAACCAATTTAGATGCGCCATGCGCATTTATTTGTTCGCGACAATTACAATGTCGCACAATCGACCACTGGCTGGTTTATAGTGGTCCAAGACTGATAATCGGACCAAATGGAGATGATGAAGACAAGAATAAAGAACGTGAATGATGAATATGTCAAGATGTTGATGATGAACGCAATGGAGATGACGAGGATGTCGGGTCGATGGACATGCATCATTCTTTCGAACTTTCACAAGTTTTGGAGAATGAACAAGGGATATATGTCTCTGCACAAGCACCATCTTGTGATGTATCAACACCTGCATGATGACATTGATGCGCTATCCCCACAGCATCATCACTTACCACCAACACCACTTCAACATGTTAAAAACCCGATACGTCGCGCAAGTCAGTTGACTCATGAGTGTAGCATACCACCTGCACTCGAGTGGGAGAATTTGTAATCACAAGTTTAATTAAATCT
This sequence comes from Tetrastigma voinierianum, assembly GCA_016808115.1. Taxonomy (NCBI): domain Eukaryota; kingdom Viridiplantae; phylum Streptophyta; class Magnoliopsida; order Vitales; family Vitaceae; genus Tetrastigma; species Tetrastigma voinierianum. Next base: position 287,505 of record JAEQBH010002992.1, on the reverse strand, counting down.
AATTTGCAAGAGGTCGCAAAGATTTACTCTATTAAGCACACCAAGAGTACGCCGTTGTCGTGATCTCAAAAATTGCTCTTTACACGTAAGAAGCGCTAAGAGATCGTCATCACCATGGAAGCTTCGTGCAATGGTTGTGAAAGATACTTCCTTATTTGTTATCAACAAATATACTGGGCCACATACTTGTGTCAATCCTTGCTTGAACCGAGACCATCATCAACTAGACTCGCAATTGGTTTCTACTTATATAAAGGCATTAACACCAGCACACCACATTGATCACGCTTATTCATAGTGTGATGGAAACGGATATCAAATATCATACAAAAAGATGTCGATGGAAAGCATAAAGCAATTAGACAATATTCGTGATTTCTCGCCATATATACAAAGTTGCCACGTTGTTTTGGTATAGAGCAAGCAAATTGGATGTCATTGCTGGAAAACACGTGAAACCACATGCCAACACCCCGAGATATTCCAACGCGTGTTCGTCATTCACCATCTATTGAAGGGTTCCAACATTGTCGCCCCGTTATGAGTATCGATGGTACACATTTATATGGGAAGTATAAAGGCAGTTATTGATTGTTACGGGGTGACGGAAATAATCATTGGAGCTCTACTGCATTTGCTATTACAAAAGGCGAAAATACCGATAGTCGGGATGGTTCTCGCATGTATGGAACAGAAGTAATTAAAGCGGACTGAATTTTAAGCATCGCATGCACATCCAGAATCATGAAAAGAATTAACATCCTCATCTAGTTAGTCGCACCATTTGCCTATCACAGTGATTTGCATGCGCCATTGCAAGCAATTTATACTTGCTCAAAGATAAACCAAGAATTTCCGTATGCCGAGCAATGGTGAGTATAGAACGCAAATTCAAAAGTTATGAATACACTGGGGAGAATTAATTCAAGCATTACAAATGGCTGGGAGGCGCCCTTTCCGCCCGGGCTCTTTCACACGACCCAGGTCGGAAGATATGGGTTAATGGCAACAAACATTTAAGAGGTATTTAATAGTGTCCTTAAAGGAGCTCAAGCCTACCAAGATCCAGATTAGTACCGTTTGACCTTTCCGTCTCGCATCGCTACTTGTTGCAAAGACGAAGGAGGTGCTAATAGATTGGCATCCACTGAGATTTCACTCCGTATGTTGATGCGCAGATCCAGTGGTCGCGGTTGTTAAGGTCGTTTGATGGAAATTGCCTCTTACGCATCACGTAGCGCCTATTTCATGTAAAGTCATGAGTGGTCAACTCATCGCTGGGCCAACTTACATGAAAAAAATTTGCACATGTGGAAAGATATCGATATATGGCTTTCATGTAGCCATATCATATCAGCATGTCGAAGACGCTGCGTTGATTTCCGCTTGTTCGTAGAAGGCTACTACACTACTAAGTCGCATTCATGACACATGGGCACCCTTTTCCATCCAATATTCAATGAAGATGAGGGCTCTTTCGATGGCACTATGATCAGATCACCCGAAGCCAATGCAACGCCGAAGTGGACGCCCTAAATCAACCCGGTTGCATAATGAAATGGATGATGTTAGAGGGAAAACCTCATCACACGCTGGTCAGAAACAACGGAAGTCAGCACCTGGCTGCTTCAGAGAATAAACACAAATCAAGTTCAAAGAAATGAATGTGTACGAATATATGAATGTAGCTACTCCCATTATTTATGATTTGGTCCTCCTTGCTGCGTTCACCACCCGCATTCAGCTAAAAGATGAAGGAGAGGTATGTTTTTTCATAGTCTTTATGGGACCTGGCCCCCGCTCTTCTTGGTTTTTTGATTTATCTGTGAAATTGTATGATAATGATGATGCAGCAGGTCAATTTATTGCAAATAAGTTCCATTCCTTCCATACTTGCCACCAGCGCGCCATCTTCACCAAGGTTTCTGAATGTCCATACTTAATGACGAGGCCTAAGTATGAACGACTAATTGAAATAGTCGCGGTGATGATGGATCCTGAACTCGAAAAACAAACATCTCCTCGGAAATAGCTTCCATTGCTATTGCAGTATCAGGACCCCGTATATTGTTAGTTACGTTTGAAGACATGTAGACCCGAAATTCCAATTTCTAGAAAATGGCAAAATCAGACTTCGTAAAAATCCAAAATTTATTCTAAACTTCTGATGATGAAACGGATTTCACCGTCGAATCGCCTCGTGAAATCTAGATAGCACGTCGAATTTCGTCGACTTCGAGACGTCAATTTGCACGCTGAGGGCATCAGTTACCGTGTTGTAAACGATATTCAAGAAGCGTAACAAAAGTCACATATAGCACGTACTCATGTGCCATAAGTGGCATGAGTAGAGAAATTATGAAAATTGACGACCGAGATAATGCCGAGTGACAAAACTAGGAAAGTAGGGACATAATGGTCATTATTTATATTCTGGTTGTAAAAGACAAAACAAATTAATGTTAGCTTGTCTTCCAAATTGAAAAGAGACCAAAACGTATAAAAATTGTATTAGTCGATTTGTTCGGTTTTGTAGAGAAAATTCACCCCTTCGTATTGAGATCCGACCGCTTTCCAAGTTTTGAGGTATGAAAGTCACTTCACAGAGAGGCTTCACGCGCTGGCAATTCTGCTAGAGTTTTCGACAAACCCATGAGGTAGGGTTTTCTCCATTTGGGTTTTACACTTTATTTAAGCAGTATTTAAAAAATGTTGAAATGAATTTGAGCCGAGGCTTATTTGATCGCTTCCAAAGCTCGAAATCCGATGGTGGAAAATTTTAGAGGTTCCATTCGGGACATTCGTGACCGTCCACTGCCGTTTTCGGGTTGCTAGTTTGTGCAATTATGTGTTAATACATGCTTTGATGTGTATAAGGCCGAGAATGGCCATGAAATTCGAGTTCCCAAAGTGAACCGATTGATCGATGGATGTGAACAAGAAACCCGAAAGGCTTTACCGTTCACTGAATAAGATACGAAAATAAACTTTGTGAAAATGGGAAGCTGGCTTCAGCAACAAGTGGAATTGGCAGCCTGTGCTTGATACCAAATTTCATAGCTAATTTGGTAATGAATCAGGGAATTTGCATAAATACGTCAAAAAGGCGATTTAAATTATGCGAATATATTCACGATTATATATTTCAGATGTTGTTATATAATTCAGATTGAATTCAGTATCATACCCATATGCACTGGGCACCCCAGAGCGATGAGTACGAGATGGTTCATCGAGAGAGTGGTTTCCTGAGGGTCACTAATAATAATAAATATCTAGAGTTCGCCTCCATTACTTATATATCAGAGAGTAGGTCCATATAAAATATCAATCGTCTGAGTCTGCCTAACTGGACATACATCTGAGGTAGGTCCACTACAAATACACATCTGAGTTTGTCCACTACTTACACCCGAGGGTAGTCCACAATTAAAAACAACATCTTGTTTTGAAAATAATGATTACTACATGCGCGAGGCAAGTGAGAGTCGGTGAGGACTCTGCAGCACGTAGTCGATAAGTTAGACATCCGCAGATCACGTGATTTGTTCGAATGCGTGTTTACTTCTGGAGCATCAGATATGCACTTAGTAGCTCACCCAAATGTGAGGAACATATTGATCAAAGTACAGGAGCGAAGACGAGGAGACTACCACTCATAGAGGCCGAGTTTGAGAAGAAATGAGTCAGGGCTTTGTTAACATTATGTATTCATGTATTAGAATTTTAGAATTTTAATACGTGTCAGAGAAGAGTAAACTGACTCTTGAAACTATCGGGATATGCTTAGTTTAATATCGATGATGAGTATCAGAGTATGCAGCCCAAGAGACCGCTTTACTCATATATGTATCTTCAGGAATGTTGGATTGACAAAGGATGATTTAAGAGTTTTCCAGACAAAGAGACTTTGCCCGATTAAGATGTCGGTCACCCGGACATTCTCAAATATTCCATGTCGACTGGCAAATAACTGACCCCTGCTCGGGGGCTCACAATTGTGCAGACGAGCTTAGGTATACCACTACCTGTATTTCTGAGGGCTTCAAATATACGAGTAAGAACATCAACCACTGCGGTTTGATGTCCTGGCTAGGTACGAGATTACCTATAAATCATGACGAAACTAGGACACCGCATGCATGTGTTAAGTGTGTTTGTGGTGATTTCATGAAATTGGTGTCGGATGCCGTGGTGATCATGTAATTGCTAATGGATGGTTATGTGATGTGGTATTGAAAGTTTGTAGGAGCTACGCAAAAACTGAACAAAGAATGAATGGAATAAATTTGAATAAATTTATTTGGTTTATAGGATATTGAAATAAAATTTTTAATAAATTTTAAGTAGTTGAACTCATAAAATTATTGAGTTGTATGGATGCAGTATTTAAGCTACTGCATGTAGAAGCAGCAAGGAAGGCTACTGAGGGAAAAAAAAAAAAGGTATATTTTTAGTATTTTCCAGTAGCTGGAAATGTGAAAAAAAAAATTATATGATGAGAAGAAATATATTTCTAAAAGTTTTACAGTGTGTAAAGTTAAAGAAAAATTAATAAAATAAATTTTCATAAATTTGTCAGTGGTAATGGAGAAAAACGATGAATATAATTTGGGACATTTTCCAATAGTCGAAATAATTGAAAAAAATATTTGGAGCAAATAGAACATTGCTACGCCCAAATTATCAGGAGAGAGGTGTTGGGAATGGCTTGATTGTCACAATACAACAATTAGACTGCGGACAGAGGGTGTGTCGCCTGGCAATACAATTATCAGACAAGTAAGCAAGAGAGAAGGCTGGCCGGAAATTTCAGATTGCAATACACCATTAGACAGGATATGAGCAAAATTGGTCACTGGAGAAAATCAGATTTCAATACAAGTGGCTTGGATGCATGAAATTGTATTGCAAGATTTGAAGTGTAATAGACTTTGTAAAGGGAGCTGGGTCGCAGATTAGATTGGGTGAATACACTCATCAGACAGGTCAGAGGACACGCAGGTCGAAGTGTATTGAAATAGGAAAAAAAAATTGTATTGCAACTAGGTGAACACTAACGGTGAACAGAAAAATCGCAAAAAGCTCTGAAAAATATTTTTGAAAAAATAAAATCAAATCAACAAATGGGACAAATTTGAAAAAATGAATTTTCGGAAAATAAAATTTTTGTTGATAAATATGATTTAAAAGATCGATAAATGGTCTTGCATGCTTATGAATGCAGTGGGACTTGAATATACACTCCGCTTCAGTATTTATAGTGTCCTGTGGTCGCGATTACACCTCTCGAGATACTTAATTGATAAGCCAGATGTTTTACTTGCGCCGATTTCATGTTTTAAATTATAGAAAAGACATATAATATTTATGATGTATATGGGAATCGATTGTACTCAGTTGTTGTGCAGAAACATACGCATGGTGTAATACGATAGAAAAAAAGTAAATACAAGGTTAGAACCATAACCTTAGATTGACAATGAAATGAACAAGAAAGCTTAGAATTTTATCAGAGTAAATGAATTGAGTGGTTAACTTAACAATAATTTAGAAATGAACTATGTCACAGGCAGAGGTGCGAGACACTCTCTGATACTACCGTGATTAGAATAGCTATGCCCACCCAGAGAGGAGGCCCAAGTATGGTGGAAATGGGCAAGGACTCCTGCAGACCTGGGAGAGTTCGATGAGTTCTCCCTCAGTGGATTGGGCTAGAATAGTGGATGATATGTCGTGGTCGTGAGGTCGAGATCTCGGGACTCTACTCACAAATGGACCTGAGGATCATGGACATGTCAGTTCACAGCCACTGGGATGGATTGGCCGACAAATTACGTGGTCAAGTATCGATCATGAGCGTAGAGTGGTTACCGCCACATCACAAAGACTGCACTCGGTGGCATTCTCGTGGGACAAGTACGATATTTCGCCTTACGTATATGAGTCCAAGTGTCGTGACAAGAAGTGTTGGTTAAATGTTCTTACCTCTAGAGGACGAGGAGACACCCAGACTTAGATCTACCTCGAAAGTAGCGTGCTTATCCGACGTTTTCCGTACGAGCTATCGCGATTCACTCACAAAATGGTCAGACTTCATTATCGAAAGCCACACCTCAGATTTCCCACCCATCTCTACGACTCCACATGTGATGGCCGCGAGTCATAGATCCCCGTAGCCAAATGCACAAAGAGTTACCGGACAAGGGGTTCATTAGACCGAGCACTCATCATGAGGCGCTCTTGCCTCTGCTTATGAAGAAGAAGGACAAGACCTTCGACCGCATCGACTACGTGCAACAACGTGGCTACGATCAAGAATCTGCGCACTCATCATTTATGATTGATGATTGTTTGATTGAAGCCGATGAGCGAGTTTACTCCCAAGATGACTTCGCACTAGTAACCATCACCGAGAGTTGGGAGACAGATATCCCAAGACAACGCGACGGTTACGGGCACTGAAAGTTTGAAAGGATGCCCTTGAATCGACGACCGGGCAATGCAGATTCACGATCTCATGCATAGGTATTCCAACCCTATCTAGATCAGCTTTGTCGAGTCTTCGTGATGATGATCTACTCCCGCACGAAAGTGGGAGCATGAGTATCACTGAGCGGATTGTGTTACATTTGTCGAGAGACCATCAACAGACGCCAAGTTCAAGAAGTGCAAGTTTCACATCGAGGAGATTCGGGACACGTGGTGCCTGGCGCATCGCGTAATAATGGGCCTAGAGAAGGTTGAGGTCATGATGAGCCAGACGACCAAATGTCAATCTTCGATAGCTCGATCACCGGCATTACAGAGATCTCGGTACCTAGCCGGTCGCCCATTCGGCAGATCGTGATCAGCCACGGACACGACCCACGGTCGACGGCCCTAACCATAGAGAGAGACTGAGGATGCTTGGAGCACTCTGATGCGGTATGGTAGCAAGAGGGAGGACTGCCTTCTTCTGGGCCGGAAGAGGCAGACGACTTCTGCTTCACACGAGTTTCAGACTGGGCCAAGATTTGGGCATGTGAGATGAGATCAGCCTCAGAGACAGGATCCCAGATTCTTAGACAGAACCCGCTAGCTGTGAGAACAGAGAGATGCCTATCTTCTCCACACCTTGGGCACAATGAGGAACCACATGGAAAGATACAGCACCAAACAAGACAGAAACTAGAGGGGCCGTGAGTGTGGTCAAGTCGTGGATGTATCGTGAGTCGGTGGCTAAGCGCCAGCACTTGCAGCGGTGGTATCTATCAGTTGTTGGATGTCGCTTGATATGGGATGAGTTGACACCATCGGGTTGTCAGAGATTTGGGACCTGGGCCGTTGTCATACCCGACACCTACTCGATTGGGCTAGAGGCAGGCCCCTAGAGGCCGTGCATAGATGTTCTCCCAGACGGGTGAGAGTTGATCCGATAGCCGATTACGAGCGAGAGATCTCGAGATTCCGCTCTTGGTGGACCCTGTGATCGTGCCACAAAGAGCATTGATCAAGCGCCATAAAGCAACGCACCATCGCTTAGCTCCGGGTACTCCAGACGCCATTCACCAATTTCGTGAGAGTGTGTTGAAAGTTTGTCTTAGGATCACGTCCAACGTAAGACCATACGTGATTCAAGAATGAAGAGTACTGTGAGGTAATGGGTAAAGCAAAAAGTGGGGCCAGTAATCCCTGCGTGGAATCGAGTTAGGCAGACCGGATATCCCCAAATTCGCGGTAAATAAGGAGGCTCTAAGTGTGTTTAAGATGTTAAGTCACCGAGAGAAAACACACCGCCGTTATCACGCAGACTTAGAATTGAAAGCGACAGAGCCTACCGAGGATTTGGATACCCCTTCGGGAACGGCATCGGCGTTGTCGAGTCAAGAAGGGCTCTGCATACGGGATGTCGTCTACGACACGGACTAGGTCAGACGCATCCATCGATCGTCGCGATCAGGATCTGGGAAGGTCGCTTACACACCAAGTGTTACGCTGGGTGTCACATGTCACAGGGATTATATATAGGTGCAGGACACGCCGCGAGCGCATGCTGCTCCCGGGTCGCAGAACACAGTAGTGGCTCCGCTCACAACAATAGTTATCGTGCATAACAATGGCACCATATGAGGTATCAGACGGGAGGCCAGTGTAGATCATCATATGTCGACCTAGAGGTGGGAGAAAGCTCCATCACCGGGTCTCGGTTCGACGGGAGACACCTCCTTAAGGTGAGCTTGATACGACAAATAGTTTCTCACGCTCGAACCTGTGAAGAGCTTTATAGATGCGACGTCGAATTTAGAGTTCGAGGTTAGTGATCACGCTTCAAGGTGATGCCTAAGAGAGGAGTGGTCGATTCGGTAAGCTGTAGAAGTTATCGCGAGGTTCATCAGCTCTCGGAGATACCGAGAGGATAGGCACTATCGCACCGGGCCGGGCGCGTTACGCCGTACATGTCGTAGTCCACGCAGGTATTTACCGCCCCATGCTCCTAAGTATACCCGCATCCGCTACGCGGCGGATCGGGACAAATCGAGGTCGACACGATGGGGACCAGAGAATCGCAGCATTTTGGATAGTCGCGATCAGGTTTTTGCGACAAGACCGCGGAGGCGCGAGAGTGCTGGCGCACTATGGATGGAGGGTCAACGAGCCAAGACACGACGCGCCAATTGCCCTTCTCGCTAGGACGAAGGTACACAGTTTAGTCGCTTAATACTTAAATGACTAGTTTACATGCATATGAGTGCACATTGCATACGACGTGAGTGATTTGCGGATCGTCTGCACTTCGGGAAGAAATTCCTTTAGAGGGGAGAATAAGACCCAGAAATTCCACTGAAAATTAAAATCGTAATCCGATAAAAATCTGAAAATTTATTCTCTAGATTCTAGATCTAAATCCGATTAACTGGCTGAATCGTCATGAATTGCCAAGACGTCGACCTCGTCGACTCCGAGACGCTCTTAATTGGCATCGCTGAGGCAATCAAGACTGGTGTCAGAAACAATATTCGATGTGACAAAAGTAACATATAACACGTACTTATGTGCCATAAGTGGCATGAGTAGAGAAATTATGAAACGCGACTACGAGATAGTGCCGAAAGGACAAAACTAGGAAAGAGGGACATAAATTGGCCATTATTTATACTCTTGTTAGAAAAGACAAACAAATACATAAATGGCCAGTTTTCTCCAAATTGAAAAGAGACCAAAACGTGGGAGAGAAAATTTGTAGCAAGAAATGATTTTGTTTGAGTTTGGTAGAATATCTAATCCTATCTCTAGATTGGAGATCCGACCGGGCAGGAAGTCTTCTTGAGCAAGAAGGAAAGTTGCTCTACGCGAAGAGCCTACGTGATTAAGACGGCTTGGGAGTTTTCACAAACCCGTGAGGTAGGGCTTCTCCTTACTTGCTTTACACTCTCATAAGTGTATTTTACAATGTTTGAGTCGAACAGGTTGTGAGGGGCTTCGATCGCTTCCAAAGCTTGGAACCGAGGTGGAAAATTTTAGAAACCTATGGGATGGGCCTCGACTGTCTGAACAACAGCTTGGGTTGCTAGTTTGTGCAATTATGTTAATGCATGCTTTATATAAGGCCTGGAATGGCCATGAAATTCGTTCCCAAAGTGAACCGAAGGATCGATGAATGGAGGAATAAAGAACTATGGTTTTACTGCTCATCTCAATAGTGACACCGAAAATAAATTGCGGTAAAATGTGGTTGCCGAGCAATTCAAGTGGAATTGCTGTTTGATACTAAATTTCGCTAGCGAATTTTTGTGTAATGAATCAGAACTGCATAACATGTTGTGTGATTTAAATCACACGTGAAGATATCACATCATATAATACGTTATAGAATTCAGATTTAATACATTATATCTATATATTCAAAAACTGGTATTAATAGAGTGGGAGTGTATGAGATGTCACAGAGAGTGGTTTTGAGGTTAATCATAATAATAACATCAAGTCTACCCATTTAATTATATAAATGTCCATATAAATATCAATCGTTTTAGCTCGCCAATTTATATACATCTGAGGGCAGTCCACTAAATATAACATCTGAGCCTGGCCCACTACTTATACCTAAGGTAGTCCACAATTGGAAAACAACATCTTGTTTTGAAAATAATGATTCTCATACGCACTTGTTAAACATGAAATAAGTATGACCCTGCATGAAAGGATAGTTAGACATTCATAGACCACACTGTTTGAACGCGCTACTTTCGAGCATCAGATACGCATCTCTAAAGGAGAGAGCCCATTTAGGTGATTCCACGACTCAGTATTAGCTCACCCTGCCGAGGGAACACATTATCAAAAATGTGAGCGACGAGGATAATTACCTCCGCTGTATACTTTGTTTGATAAATGGTGTTTCAGTCATATTTGCTATCATTATGTATCCTGCATTAATTTTAATTTTGACACAGTCGTGATAGATAAACTTTCGACTCCTTTGAAACCATTGATATGAAATATTCAATGTTGACGATATTGCGGTATAACAAGATCGCTTACTCCATATATGCATCTCAGGGATCGTTGATTAAAAGACGCGCTGACGATTTGGAAAAGAAATTTTCCCAGATTAGCTGAGACTTTGTTCGATTAAGAGATGTCAACACCTTAAGACTTCTAAATATCTCGCTTGTTAATTTATTTAACCGACTTTGCCAATACTAATGATGGTTCTATCTACGTTTGTCTCTTTCTCTATAAGACCTTTCTGTTATATATTTCGGGAGATATGTGTTCATTTCCATTCAATCCTTCATAACTCAAGACAAAGCACTTGGTATTAAGAGGAAACCATCTCCTGCTGAACCTCACACTACGCCACAACGCAAGGGGCTTCTTTCCGCTGAGTACGTGTTGAAAATGTTTGAGGGTCGCCCAATTATTTTTGACAAAAGTATAAACTATGCTCTGGGTAGAGGTAGTAGTGATGCATTACGCTTGGTTTCGCTTTGACAGTTTTCTTTTATATCATAAATGATTTTGGTAATGTATTGCTAAGTATTTCATTTTTGTCCTTAGCCGTTGCGTCGGTGTTTCCTATGGTTCAATTAGTGGAAATCGTTCTCGCATGCCGTGAGGATATAGATAAAACCCATTCCAATCGCACTGTTACTATAGCAGAACTGAAGGCAGAAACGTTAACTTTCAAAATTTAGTTACAAGTTTGAGCCACCATGCCGTAAATCCTTCGGCGTTGCGTATACGTCAATCGCTCTAAAATTTATGTCACACACCAAAGAATGATAATTTTATTTCGATTTTTTTTTTCGGTAATGGCGATGCTTCCATGGTGTTCATGATTTTCCACGACCGATCGTTTCTAACACTTCGCTTTTCAGTCGTGATAGAAAACACCAGAGCTATACTATATCAAACAAGCCCCATTCTTAGTGCCATTTACAAGGTATTAAAATATTTATCGTAAGATTATGATGACAAACAGGTTTAAATTTTTGTAAGGTTCACATAATAGTAATAACATTTAATTTGACACTGACTCCACAACAAATATTTTTTTCCATGAGAACTATTGAACCTTTTGAGTTTGCCAATTACTGCTTAGTTATGTTGGTACTTATCTTTTAGTCATGCATGAAGTGCCAGTAGATAAAGGGATGGATCTCATTCTCACAACAGAAACTATTCATAATTCATGATCATACCGAAGGTATGTTTTTAATCAATTGAGCGTTATTCAAGACGATCTCCGAGGGATTGGTATTAGCTCCTATTTATATATTTTACATATTAGATTTGGCTTTGATTATATGCACATTTTTTCTTCTAATCAGATACAACCTTTAATAATGATTTAAATACATAGAAGGATTTCTCATCCTTCTTTTCTTTTTACTATTCGGCATAAACAAATGTATTGTTTTCTCTTACTTAAAAAATTAGAAAGTAAGAAAAGAGGAACATCTTTTGTCACAAGAGGCAAAGAAAACAGAAGAAGCCATAAAAATCGGGATTTCACTGCTCGCATGACGGCGCCGACAAAGAATCACCAGATGTTATCCGCAGATACAAGCCCCCCAATATTTTACATGAATGACATCCCATGAGGCAAGTTCATTTTTAAGCAATTATATGATTTTTTATTTTTGTTTTTTTTTTCATTTTGAGTCAACACGCATTTATGATAAATATTTTTGTCCAGACAACCAGCCAAAAAGGAACGCCTCAAGGAACACCTCGTGTTCATCTTCCTGGGCTTCTTTTAGTTTTGAATATCTGATTAACTTCATGCCATTTTGAATGACACACATGTTTATCTCATGACCAACCTCAATGAGATAATAGGAAAACTCGCCTCAGGTAAGATTGAAAACTACCTTCAAAACATACAGAAAGGAGAGGTTCAATAAATTATTGAGCAAACTTCTATCAAGTGGCAATAATCTTGTGTCACTTATGCTTGGTGATATTACTTCCAGTAATACTCCATCTAAAAACTTTAATCTTAGAATTATCCATGACTGAACAAGAAAAGATTATCAGTATAACGTGAGAACTGAAGATGTATTCATCCTTCATATAAAAATTCAATGAAAATTATCGAGGAGACTGACTCAACTCTTAAGCCAATTTCACTATTTCAACAAAACTATGATTGTTTTTTCACCTTTACGCCATATGAGAAATTGTCCTGACACTCATTTCTCAAAACCAACCATGGTTAGATTGAGCCCTTCCCACCATGTATTCTGCACCATGTTAGAAGCACTTATCTCTTATCATTCATTTTTACATCCACAATTTTATTTTTAAGAAATAAAAGAAACATGATATATCTGTATAAGATGGCGGTAAACTTCGCATTTTTCTGTCTAAGTTTCTTAAACTTGGCGCTGATAGGTAAAAAGATGACTAATTCCGAGAACGTCAACATGTGGCTTTACTTCATGCAAAACAATGCACCTAACACACTTTGATAGAAAGATTGTTTAAATTCCGCTTTCGTAGGTCGCTTACCATTTCTCATTCTCGACATCGATGGAATGGTATTCTCAGAAGCAACATCGATCAAATATGATACTTTACCACTTACCAGTAGAATTAGATGATAGTTAGTTATCAAGGTTACCCATGGTCCTTGTCATTTATTTTCACTGGGACTCTTTCCTTCATTTGCCTTCAATAGTGCTATTGGTGATAAGACAATATTACAAGACGATGGGGGACAAGGAGATTTAAGGATGTGCTTTTCTCCACCACCTTTCCGGAACTAAGATCAAACTCGGGGCCAAAAGGAGAGGTATCATGAATAATTTATCTCAAGACAAAGACTCCGAGAATCAGAGCACATTTTTGATGAGAGCTGCCTCCTCTCAACCTCTAAACCCAGCCCCAAATATGTTGTCGATGAGGACTATGAGCAAAATGGGGATTTCGATTTTAGATATTCAATTACGTTATTTACCATGAGGACATTAAACATGCGTATTGATTCGACCGCTTCAAATCAATAAAACGGGAATTCAAATTTCATTGTAAGATGAGTATGGTCTCAAACCTGGCATGTCGCTTTATACTATGTTAAACTATCAACGCATCAAATTTTTTTATTAGTTTTCAAAGTTGAATATGACTGCAATCTAACATAGAGAGGGGGTGGATTGTCTTCAAAACTAAAACCATAACTGCTATTGCTATCATAGACTACATTATAGTTCATGGGTCATAAAATATTTAGATTTTATTTGACACATCTCAATAAATATTACCTAAAACCCTAAAACTAAACAATTTATAAACCTTAAGACCTCTAAAACCCTAAAACTTCTATTGCCTATACATCTTAAACCTAAATACCTAAAGGTTTCAAACCATACTAATCGAGATCGCTTAAAATTATGTTTCTTTGGTGTTTCTTTTTTTTAAAATTCTTATTAATAATGGTCAAACACCCTGGATTTCTAATTATAAATTTCTTTACTTTAATTGCACATCAGAAGAAAATGTACAATTATTATACTTACAATTTAGAATTATTTTTAAAAAAACCGGTACATGTATAAAAATAAATACCATTGATGGCGCCTCATGCATAAAAATAAAAACCGGTACATGTGTCAATTGTTAGATATTGCGTATTCGTCATGGCTACAAGGTTGTGGCATATTTAGATTTATCTTACTACATCCAACAATAATTACCTAAAACCCTGAAATCGAAAAATTATAAAACCCTGAGACCCCAAAAGCCTATAACCCTAATGCCCTAAAATCCGAATGCCCTAAAACCCTAAACCCCAAATACCCTAATGCTCTAAAACCCTAATGCCTTACAACCCAAAAATCCAAAACCCTAAACCCTAAAACCCTATGATGTCAAATACCCTAAACCCTAATCTATTGAAACCTAAAACCCAAGATGAACATGTTTGTTTTTGAAAATCTTGTAGATTATAAAAAATATTTTTACTATTTTATCACTAAAATTACATTTTTATGTATTCAAAAACCGCATTTAAATTTTAGAGACCACAAAAGTGTGTTTTTTGTGCATTATTAAATTGATTAATAATGGTTTGGTTATCCCGATTTATAATTTAAGTTTTCTTCTTCTTTTTTTTTTTTATTTGATGCATTGTTTAAACCAAATTATTATACGACCAATTTAGAATTATTTTTTATAAAAATCGTATACATGTATAAAATAAAAATCATATATTAACATGTATCAACGAGTCCTACAAGACTTCGCGCCTTATGCCTCTTCTTAGGACGACGCTTAGAATAAAATGCACCGCTGGGCAATAGATCCCCGTGGGTGTCCGGGACTGAGTCGAGGAGCCGAGCGGAACCGGAAAGATCACGGATTATACCAATGGATGAAGTGATGTACACGTCGAAGGCACGAGGTCGCCAATGGAAGTCTAACCCACTCGTAAAAGGTCAAGGATGGTGTCATCCATGGAGGCAAATGTAATGGGATGGTAAAGGGTGTGACGACACTGCCATATCTACCCAGATAGATAGCTTCGCCTACGCTGACACCGGATGACAAATGTGGAAGCGTGTGGGGGTAGGAAGGTGATGTATGCGTGGGTGTGGAAGGTGATGTCACGCGGGGTATGGAAGGTGACGGCAAAGTGCAGGAAGGTGATACAATGTGCGGTACACAGGATACAAGCAGCGGGGTAGGAATGTGATAACAGTAAAGGAGGTAAATATGGAGGGTAAACTGCTTAGGCAAACCCTGATCAAGTAATGATATCACACTACCTACACTAAGGACTCCGCCCTAATTATCTCCAAGACGACTTACTAACTCCTCGCCTCCTCTCCCCACTCTAATGGGTCGCATACGTGAAGGAGTCGATGACACCGGAGACCACTGATGGTCCATGATGGAAGCCTCCTGCGCACTCCGAGCGCGATGTTCTTCTCCGATTCGTGTAAATACCGACGGCAATATGGTATATGTCGCACATAGCACCAAAGAAGAGCAAACAAGACCGACATCGACTATGTCAACCATGATATTTATGTTAACCAAAGAAATAATTATAATTACATACTTTTGATTTTCAAATTAGTAAATATATTTTAGAAACACATGAGTCTAACTTATTTAATATCTATACACCGACATCAGAGTATGAAAACCTCATATCATCCCTATAATCGTGGGTTTGGGGGTGGCCATGTAATACGACGATACACGCAGTATGGATCATGGAAGTCCATCATACCCACCAGGGGTGAAGTACGATCCTCACATCGTATCCCATAAGCTATGTACTCTGAAAGTACGACACGCCGCCCAATCACGCCGCGCCCACGTGCATCGACCTCTATGTAGCTGAGTTCTCGTAAGAGCGTCGGAGGTATCTCCCGATGCGTACCCCAACCGACGAAGACGCGCTTCGACGATGGCACTAATATCTCAAAACATAAGGAGGTGACATCGTGCGCCGTATCCCGGATCATTTAAGCAATATCGGAAGTTGGTCAACCAACTCTCCGACGTACGGCTGCCATAAGACCTACACATTAACCATTTACGTCAAAGACTTTTATGGCAACATGATTGAAATTACTATAGGAAGCATATACTTTTACATATAATTTGCCCTGGGATCGTAAGTTTCAGGCGTTTAAATGATTCGAAGCATGTGAGGAGGACACCGATGGGTTAAGCACCCGCGTCAAAGGTACTTCCACCATTACCCAAACTAAGAGCAATTGCCTACCTCGCCGTGGCTCGCCGAATCACTTATGCTCAATCGGTAATCCATCGCCTGCACTTAGCTACGCCGACGCCATCGATATCGCATCGCGTAAGGCATGCGCAATGGTGGTACCGATACGCGCAGATCGACCAAAACTGGTGCCGCTCCACGTGAAGCCTCTCTCCAAGACCATATAGCTGAATATAAAATAAATGCACTAAGCAACGACCACGAAATAAAGCAGGCGAAATTACAAAAATATGTACATATACATACTTGCATCAAGCAGAATACAACCACTAATACCCATCTACGGTCCAAGCCAGCACAACATAACCCTGAGCAGCGTGTGTGCAAGTACTGCACCACCCCAACTATAAGTCGATGTCTGTGTCAAATCCCGGAGTAGTGGGAGAAAGCACAGGTGAACATGGACCCCCTTCTTAATAGGAAACAAGAAGGATCCCATTAACGCTAATATGAACCCACGTGCACTCCGCTCCAAATTGACCTCATCAGCATCAAGTCCTGGGGTCGATAACTGCTGACATAACCACCGGATGGAGATAGTCAATCCTATGAGAGAATCAGCGGGTGGGGTGACTCCGAGCAACACCACATAACTCTGCTAATATCGCATACACGCCCCATGACGGCCGGGCCATCCATCGACACGGCGCCGCGATGATAGCAACATCCCGTAACGTGATCGCCATCTCCGACCGGGACATGGAAATGGGGTGTCTCGTCGCCATCTCGACGACAAAGTGGCTGCCGCCAATCTGGCGATGATGTGGCCTGCAGATATACCGTAATCCTACGCCGGATCACATATGGACAAATACGCGGATCCACTTCTCCACCGCTAAGGAAGGCTCTCATCCGTCTTTGCGCTGAGAACTCTCAGAACTATAATTCAATCTAAATAACCATGTTTATAATTGAATATATATATAGATTCGAGAGTAAACTCGAACGTTAATTCACTTAATAATAAAACATAAACCCGCCTGTCAATAAAGCTGGATTCGTGGTCTGTCTCAAGAATAGCAAGACAAATGGATCCAATGGATCACCGTCACAAGCCCTCCAACGCCATATATATCCCTGATGTCTAAAATACATCATACATATTAGTAAAACACATCGAGAAAGTATGTCACAATAATTAAAGGCACTAAGGTTTGGGGTTTTACAAGAAAGCAAACTTTAGTGGATAATTACCTAATTTGTATTCTTCATCTATCTACACATACAACAATTATTCGTATGTGGAGATATTTTATACATTGGTAATGCATCATTTCTAGGTTATCTAGAGTTAGAGTTTTAGATTGTAAAAATCTGAAATGAGTTTTAGATGCATAACTGTGGGTGTTCAGGTCAATTTACATATATCTCAATTAGTCCCATGGGATTATGGAGTTGACGCCCGATTAACCTCTGGTGACAACTCTAAGGGAGCTCGAATTGATGATCATTATGGAACAAACCTAAGGTCGAACCAACTGAACTATCATTCAAGTTTAATGCATACATTATTGAAATAGAGCATTTCAAGTCTCATGAGTTATAGAGATACCCATTATGTTAGATAAAACACTCTTTGAAAGGAGGATAGTAGAGATACCCAGAGGAACATACTTCATCAAAGCCTAAACTTAACCCTCTGCTCGGTTCTAGTGGAAACAGAGGGAAAGTAAAAGGAAGCTTCTCTTACTCCCAGCTTAGGTTAGAAGTTCCTATTGTCTGACTTCCCATTTAAGTTTCTTTCCTTTTTCTTCTCATTTAATAACCAGAAAATGACAATTAAACCAACCTCAAAAGAAAAAAGAACCCCACTTGAGTGAAGGACATATATTCCAAACTGCTAAACCATAACCCTAACACCCTATCGCATGAAAGTTCTTGTAATTAAGAGTCCCACCCTAAGTTCCTTTTGTTTTCTAATATTTTTCTCAAGATACAACCGAACAACAAAATGTCCGAAACACATCACAAGATAGAAACCAATCACCCAACTATTATATCATAAGAAAAGACCGACTTAATAGGAAGAACGTATACCACCTAACATTTTATAAATCAAGAACTCTCAATGCATGAAAACTTCCTATTCTCTAGAACACCCAATTTAAGTTCCTTTCACTTGTCATATTTTCCCAAGAAACAAAAAGAAAGTGAGACGTAGCCAAACAACCAAACAACCAAAGATAAAGAACAAAACATAGAACCGGTTACCCAACAAGTTCGTTAAGAATGGGGCACCCATTTACAAAAAGAAGTAACCCCAAGCTGCAGAATGCAGAAAAGTTCCTATTCTCCAAAGTACCAATTTAAGTTCCAACTACTCTCCGATATTCTCTAAAGAAATAAATAGAAAGGAGCAAAAAAAAAAAAAGATATAACCAATCATCCAACAGCTTTTTATGAAATGCAAATAATAAAATCATATAAAAAGGGCTGAAAAATCAGCACACCAAGTGCATGGGCTTAATAGTAATTATGAGAGGAAGAGATGGCACTGAAACAATTCATCATACTCCAACCTTCATTAAAGTTTCTCAAAGTTATCTTCTTATTTCTCCCATGTTTTGACATATGAACAGACATAATCAATTAGCCAAAATTTATTTATAGAGAAGAAGATAAAGAAAAAGAAAAACTTAAGAGAAGAAAATATACCAGTGAAACAATTCATCAAATCCCCTGTTACCCTACCGGAACATATCATAAGAAAAAGACCAATTTAATAGAAGAACAGATACCACCGAAACATTTTATAAATCAGTAACTCTCAGTTGCATGAAAGCTTCCTATTCTCTAGAACACCCGATGAAGTTCCTTTCTCACTTATCATATTTTCCCAAGAACAAAAAGAAAGTTGAGAGACACATAAATGAACATCCAAACAAATAAACAACCAAACAACCAAAGATACAAATAAATAAATAAAACAAAGATAAAGAACAAATCAAAACATGGGAACTGTTAGCCAAATGTTTCGTTGCTAGTGGCACCCATTTACAAAAAGAAGAGAGTGTGAAAAGCTGCTACTCGAGTCTGGGGACGAAGGAGGAGGAGGCATCACCGGAGAAAGAGCAGACGGCTGAGTGTAAGGGGCCTGACGAGCGGAGTGTAAGGCCGATCGAGCAAGAGAGGAGAAGAGAAGAAGGGAGGTGGGAGTAGCGAAAGTTCTAGCGTCAAATTTAACATACTAATTGCCGCCAGCCGCGACGGCAGATTTAAATTAATTAAAATGTCGTTACATAACGACGGCGATTAATTAATTAAATGTCGCCGCATCACGACAATTAACTTAATTCAAATGTCGCCACAAGGCCGATTTAATTAAGCGCCAATTCAATTGCCGTCATTCCATTGGCCGGGCTTTGTGGATTAATCAAACGCCGTTTCCCGTCAGATTACGCCTCTACTTTGCAAAAATATTTGAGAACAACAGTAATTTTATTTTATTTTTTTTTAAAATAGAGTATTTCCGTACAAAACTCGTATTTTTTCCTCTAAAATTTTATTTCCCTAAACTTTTTCATTGATCACATAGAATTCGTATTCCTACTCTATCATGCATTTGAAAACTACATCAAACAAATTTTGGGAAAAGAAAAATCTCAAGTCGGTCTTTTTGGGAACCTTAAAAATGGAAAACAATCTTGAAACAAAAATGAAAGAAAATACTAAAATCTTTGAAAACTGGAAGCGAGTGCAAGTTTGGTTGATACAGCGGATGGAAACACACTTAAAACAGAAGGGTAATAATGACTGCCAAGTGGCCACTAAAGAGGCCATAGTCAGTGAGTCATACCAAGATTTGCAGGCTCATGATCCATTTCTTCACCAAACCCCACACTCTGTTTGGTGGAAAGGAAAATTTTGCTTTTGTACAAGCCTCTTCAAGGTAAAAACCTGTTTTTCTTCCTCCCGCCGATTCAGTTTCTGATATAGTTTCATGTTTTATTCATTCTTTCTGGCTAGATATTCATTGTTTTTTTTTCTAATTTTAATGATCAGTATAGTGTTTGTTAGATTCTAAATTGAATTGAGGTGGGTCTTGTGATTTGGATTGAAATTGTTGGTTTTTATGATTTCTTTGGTACTCATGGAGTTCAGAAATGTTGTTTGGTTGGTTTTCCTGGATGAATAGTTTTGCGCTTGTGGAGCCGCTCTGTTCGTCTTTTAATGGAAGAAAAGAGAATATATTCTTGTTGTATTTTCCTGGAATTTGGCCATTTGGGATGTCGAACAGGGATTTATTGCTAAATTCTAAAGGATCATTCTGGATGGTCTCTTTTCGTTGCTTAAGCCCTAGAACCTTGAAGTCAATGGGTTGAATTGGGAATTTTATTTTTGGCAACTGTAAATAAAGGGCAAGCCTGCAACTTATGGAATTATGCTTATATTTTCTGCTAGAACAGGGTTGATCTTGTATACTTGTCCTGATTAATGGGCCCTCATATTCATTGATTTTGACTCTGGTCTATCCCTTCTTGTGATCTGCTGCAATTCCTTTAAATTTTTTATTGGTCTCGTCTTTCGGATGTGATTCCTAACTTGTCTTACTTGATATATAGCTTCTTTTGGCTGAACTTGAAATTTGTGATGAATTATTGGGTATTTGTAGAGTAAATCATCAGCCTTCCATGAAAGTAGAACAAGGAAATTTTTTTTTTCAAAAATTGAAACAAAAGTGGCATAAGGTGAAAATTGAATCCCCTATGAAGAGTGAATTGTTATATCTGAGAGGAAAAACAAGGATTTCTTTTCCATGATGTGCAAACAAATGGATAAGAGCATGTATGTATCCTTCAACAATTTGCCTATAGTTTCAATCCTATTAAACAGTTCCTAAAGAGTCTTTCCTTCTTGGGGCCATATAAATTCAGAAGAACCCCGAAAAAATGGTATTAAGTAACAGCTCTGATACATGAGAGGTCATTTGCATATCATTCTGAAAGTTCTTTCCTCATCTACTCTAGTCTAGCATCTGTTTTTCAAGCATATATTTCATGTGCGGTTTGGGAGTAATATCCTTTAATGAAACACATAAGTATTTTACTGTAATTTAAATAAAATGAGTTCCTGTGATTCAACAGCAGATTATAATCATGGGTATTTGCTGATTGCCTCACTAGTTCATCCATCTCTGAGATGTCCTGTTTTTGATATCGAACTACTTTTTCTTCATTATTCTTAAGTGTTCTGTGGTCCAGAATTGTACTAATTTTCAAGTGATTCATTCTTCAGAACACCCTTCAAATGGCTCGATCGGCACTGGATGAGTTGTCAGAATCTGGTGCATTTGTGAGAACTGCATCAACATTCCGTAATCTTATAACCCGAGGATCCGAACTCTCCATTCCCAGTAGAATCTGGAAGATATCATCTGTATATATCATATGCCTGCCCTTGGGCATCCAGGTGCCTCGCCTACTTGAAAATCAAAGGACTTGACAAAGCCATCAGTTTTACGGTAAACTGAACAATATTTTCTCGTGGATAGATTCAAATTGTTATAAAAAGTACTGCCAAGATGAATCCTTGGTTTTCATTCTCTTTTCAGTCAGTGAAACCCAAAGGGGAAAGAACAAAAGATACAGATGAGCATATGGGGTGGGTGTTTCCTGCTTCTGCTACAGAAGAACCAGGCGCCGGATCTGACCCTCTGAATGGAGCCAAAAGTATAAGAGAACTTTACGAGCTAGCGAGCACAGACTACTCTGGGAAATACACAGTTCCTGTATGTATTTTTCATGTCAACCAACCTTTTTTTTTCCATTTCTCATAGCTCTTTTATGTGCTGAAACCTATTGAATCATACTGATGAACGTGTGCTTTTTTTGACAGGTTTTGTGGGATAAGAAATCAAGACAATCGTGAACAACGAGAGTTCAGAGATAATCCGCATGTTCAATACTGAATTCAATGATATTGCAGAGAATCCGTCTTTGGACCTTTATCCTCCTCACCTGCAAGCCCTGATCAACGAGATCAATGACTGGATATACAATGGAATAAACAATGGTGTCTACAAATGCGGGTTTGCCAAACAACAAGAGCCTTATGATGAGGTAAGTAAGAACTAAGAACCTCATATTGTCAGGAGAAACTTCCTGGTACTATATAAGTATGGGCTTCTTCAACCTAAGATGCTTTAAAGCCGTGAGTAGCCTCCGACCCAAAACTAGCAATATCTATCACGGCGGTCGTTACAAACGATATTAGCTTGATTCTGACCCTATGGTCTGTTCCATTTGTCCCCGCTGGGGATGCTTGTTCCTGCTTACCTTACACCCGATAGACGTAACGTCCCTATTGTGATTCGTGATGGCGATTTGTCAAACCCCGCATTAGATAAGGGAGGAACTTTCTAGCATTATATAAGTGTGGGCTTTGTGAGGGCTCCTTGGGCCCGAAGTGTATAATATCTACATGGTTGGACCTGGTTGTTACACATATACTGTCCTTTCAACAGCCATGCAGCTCCAAATAATGATCCCTCACCCTTCTTGATCCTTCCATTGTCACAGGCTGTGAAAAGCTTGTATGAATCATTGGACAAATGTGAAGAGATACTCAGCAAGCAACGATTCCTTTGCGGGAACACACTCACTGAAGTCGACATTCGATTGTTTGTTACTCTTATCAGATTTGATGAGGTAAAGCTCCAAAAAAAAATGGAGACAAAACTTTCATTGAGATTTTTCATCCAGACAAAAATGGAGATAGTTCAGGATCTTAAATACCCGAATCTGCTATAAATTTCAGGTTTATGTAGTTCATTTCAAGTGCAACAAGAAACTTCTTCGCGAGTACCCGAATCTGTTCGATTACACGAAAGACATTTTCCAGGTCCCAGGTATGAGCAGCACTGTAAATATGGAACATATCAAGAAGCATTACTATGGAAGCCACCCTTCTATCAATCCTTATGGGATAATCCCTCAAGGCCCAGATATAGACTTCTCTGCTCCCCATGACAGAGAGAGATTTTCCACATAGATTCAATTAAAATCCTCTTTGGCTTGAATTTGTGTGTTTCTTTCTTGTACTGAGTTGAATGCCTTGTGGGCTCTGTTTGTTTCCTGAGAAAATGACCATCTTGGTGAAATGATATTGGCATGTATAGAATGACACTAAATATGTGAGAAATGTTTCTATCTTTAAATAAATAATGGATGGTTTTATTTTTGTTTCAGGAAATTATACATTTTCAAGAAATGCTTTTTAATACCGTAGTACGTCAAATGTTTATGTTTTCTTTAAAACATTTTTTAAAACACAATTTTCAAATATAAATCAATTGCAAAACCATTGTAATTATTATTGTTGTTGTTCAAGATGATTTGGTGCATTTACCAGAACTCCTTCAGTTCCTTTTCCTCTTCTGTCTTCATTTGTTCCTGCTGACGTATGAATCTTGCAAACCATTCATTGTTAATTACAAAAGTTCAGAGAAAATCTGTTCGCTTGAAAAAATATTCGATTTGATAAAATTTAGAAATATTTCTAAAATTTTGAAAAACCACTTATCTAGCCGTAGAAAAATATCTCATAATCGATTTTTTTTTTTAACAATTATTGAAAAAACACTGTCTAGAAACATCTTCAAATGCACTTTCACTGTTTCAAAATTTTTGTTTTGTACATGCATACCTTTTTTTTTTTTTTTAAATTTTATTTTTTCATTCATTTCTCTCCGATCATTGATGATTTTGTGGTCTGCAAATTTGGGTATCGAATACCTCTCAAACAACTTTGATTCAATCAGTTTTGAAAAATAAAAACGAAATCGAATCGTATTGAATCAAGAATATTACAAGCGAGAAGAATCAAGATCGATAATCTACAAGCAGGGTAACTGGAATTAGGGTTTTGAAAGAATCATTCATCATTATTGATGAGAAGATAGACACACTGCCAGAGAGAGCTGCGCTTGCTGGCACTGCGACCGCTTCAGGGCGGTGCCGCCGCTCGAGCAGAGGCTCCGGACGGCCTCCGACTCCTCTGGGCAGGCCACCGCCACCATGCACTCCGCCAGAGACCGGTTCAGGTGGCGACAGGATGCAGCTCTGGCTGGGCCCGCCGGGATCCGGCGGTGGCAGTCGCACAAAGCCTGATGGAGCCGCTCGCAGCCGGTAGGTCGGACGCCGTGGCCCGGTGGCGTCAGCGGTGGGTCCGGAAGCATTGAGATGATCAAAACGCTTGATAATATATATATAAATACAATGTGATGAGACAAATCATATATTATATAGATCTCTGTTTGATTGAATTGAATTTCAGTGATACGGAGTAAAAGTGTTTTTTTTTTCCGTTCTCGTTTTCCTTCTCAAAATAATAATAATAATAATTTTTTTTTTTTAATAGAAATAGAACACACTTACAAATTCCCTAAAAATTTAGTGAAGATGAAACTAAGGAACAAAATTTAGTGAATTGATATATTGAATATGAGTTTATGACTCTAAGATTGTTGTGTAAATTGCAATAAATACATTCTTTTTTTTAACACATTTTAGTTTCAAAGTACTAAGCCGTCTCCACTTGAATGCTTGAAATGGTGATTGAGCACGCTACCACTTGAGTTAGGAATAAATACATTCTTATTAGAAATTGTACTTAACATTTTAATTTTTATTCACATGATACAATTCACTGCACATACGTATCAATATAAAGGTATCAACGGGCCAAATAATTTTTATGCTCATATGTTGATATAAATTGAGACACAATAGAAGTCCTTTCATAAAGGGAAGCAAGGCAGCTCACACCCAAATTTCCATTTATATTTTTTAAAAAACAAGGCCTTAAATGCTTTAATATCAACTCAATGCATCCACAACACACTTGAGCAACAAGAGAATTTGAGTTTTGCATGTAAAAAAGAAAGAAAAAAAAAAAAGCAGAGACAGAATGGCAAACACAAAGGAGTCTTAACAGGCCTACTAGATTAGATAAAGATGCTATATTAATAGAACAAAAAATAGGAAACTCCTGAATGGCAATCTACCCCTAATGAGAATTTCTCACATACTCTTTCATGCTAATTAAGAGCAAACCCTAATGCTTTTCCAAATGTCAGGAAACTAATACCTCTAATAATGTTAGCAGATGGTATTAATAATAGCCAGCTTAAGAAGATACAACAACCCCTGGAAATTTTGAAAAGATTCTAGGGAACAGGTGCTGCTGCTGCTGCATACAGCATACCCACAGATAATCTGTAAGCCATCTTTAGTGGTTATTCCTTCTGTCTGCTGCATCTAGCTATTGTCGGAGTAGTTGGATGGCTACTTATATGGATGAATTTGAGGATTAATTTAGTCCAAGCAGTGAATGAATGGCCCATAAGTATAAATTACCTAATGCCTGTGTCAAAGGGGAAGAAAAGAAAATAGACCATATTAATTTGCAGGTGAAAATCTACGGTAAGAATCGCCTCTGATACCACAAAAATACCTATTCGAGGGAGACCAACCAATCCAACTTTTTTTTTCTAACCTGTTTAAGAAGCAAGCATTTTTCCAATCCAATATTAGAAGAAATAAAAGGAATATCTACAAAAGGCTTGGTGACAGTCTGACAGAGGCTCAAAGTGAAGAAAAAATTAAATTAAATCAAATCCTAAATGGCATCTAACAATCTTCCTTCATCTATCCAAAATTCTTTTTACATTCCTCTCTAACCATACCTGCCATCAAGATTTAGCAAGCCAGACCGTTATTTTTGGTTTTTAATTAGCAGAGCATCGGTATGACAATCATTAGACAATACTGACACCCGGAGTTTCATATTATTATTAATAATTAATAGGAACTTGGTTATGCATGCATAAGTGATTACAACAATGACTGAATCTACTGCTTATGGAAATCCTAATGTAAGCTTACTCTGGACTCACTAACCCTTAAAGCTGCCATCATCACCCAAAAATCTGAAGAGGTAGAATCAACTTCAGCATGACTATCATCAATTATCTGCCACAGATTTGAACCTGGAAATGGAATCAAGATAAATTAATTCTGCCATAGAATGAACGATACAAAACCAGTGTAGATCACGATGTTCAAATTCAAATTCATATGCAGCTTCTGCCACAGCCAGGGCAAAATGGAAAAGCAGTTACATGGAAAGATCATGCTTCAGAAAATGGCCAAATAAACATAAAATTCAGCAACTCACCTAAACCAATAAACTCCGTACTTCATCAAAGTCAAAATCCAGCAACTTCAGCAGAGATTGCATGTCGGAGTGCACAGGAAGATCGAAACGGCAAGCGCAAATGCTAGCCACAGGGGGAACTGGGAAGTGTTAACCAAAACGCACTGAAAGAAACAGGGGGAAAATGTTTACCCTAAATATGTGAGAAACCGTTTATTGCTCAGCACATCTCATCAGATCACTGAAAAAGTGAAAAAAAAAAACCTTCCATCCTCGGTTGATTTCAATCTTCAATTTTTTGAAATTGAAGATCAAACCAGAGAATCTCACAACAGTCTTCAGATTTTACTCCAGAGTTTTCACTTTTCACATAGAGAGTTAGGGTATGGCAAAGAGAATTAGGGTAGAGACAAGGCAATAATATAGTTTAGGTTAAAATTCGTATCCGTAAAAAAAATATAATTCCCAGGAAATAGATCAAGACAATAATATATATTATTATTTTTTTCATACATTCAAATTAGAAACTTTTTTGATTTTTGAATAAGTTGAAATTGTTTCTAATTTATGTAAACTATCATATCTTTTAATAAAAAACTTCTATTCTTACAAATATCTTTTAAAAACATAATAAAACTTGCCAAATTCATCTTTACCCAAAAAAAAAAACTTTCCAATTCCTAAACAAAATCTGATTTCCATTTCAATAAATAAATAAATAAATCATCAATATATAAATAAGCATGAATCACCATTCTATTGATTATCTTTCTTTCTACTTTGCTTCCATCATAATGTCGAGAGAATTCGGATATATGTTGAGGGCTTGGCAAGATGATGATATGGTTCCAAGTTATTTGTCTTCGTTTATAACCAATTTGGTCGTTTTCGAATTTCGAGTTACTTTTCCCCATGAAGGTGAAGGTAATGAATCTAAGGATGATGATTGGGTGATAGAAAAAAGATTAACGCTTGAAACGTGAACGAAATAAGCATGAAAACGCGTAACGATCGCAAATAATAAAATTATTGTCTGATATAAGAATATTCGTTGGTAGGAATTCATCCATTGTGACGGCTATCTATTCGAATGTTGTTGCTATAGCCAATGAAACTACTAATATTGCTAGTCCTAAGATACTTCCAATTGTTTTGGAAATAGTTTTGTCAAATGTTCTGATCAATGATAATGATCGAATGATGCGAGAAGTGACAACCAATCAGGATTCGATTCGTGGGTCTGAAAAAGTTGAGTTGAAGAATGTTGATTGGGGAGATGAATGTATGATCTGTTTGGAAGAGCTTTCAACGAGGTTGCAACTAGGAATTATTCGTAGTCCATGTTCTCATTTTTATCATTATAATTGTATACTCACATGGATTCAAAGGAGTAACTCGTGTCCAATATGTAGATCTCACATCCCTGTTGCTTCAATATTGTAAAAGTACTCATTACTTAATCGATATTCAATAGTGTATTCTTATTTTTCTTATTATTATTTTTTTAATATGGATCATGTTTGGGTTATGAAACATGATATTCATAGTAATCCCAAATCATGAATATTAAAAATTAAAAATGATTTAAAGAAATTGCTATCTCTGGACTTCTGAGCTAATAATCCGTATGTTGAAAATTATCATTTTGTAAAAGTAAATGAAAATTGAAAAAAGAGAATGTTTTTGGTATTTTACATAAAAGGAGGGCAAGAGGGGGCAAGAGGTAGGGGTCACAACCCACAAATTTTGGATTGGATTGTATAATTTGTACACTATTTCTAAGGATGAAAATATCGGTTTTGACGAATATATCCGTACTTGGATTTGAGTTACATATCAAAATTATTTTGAATTTTAGCAAAATTATTTTGAATTTGAAAGCATAAAGAATATAAATATCAATTAGATTTGATTTTTTTTTTACATTCTTTTACTATATCTATATTTGTTTATAAAAAATTAAATTATTTTTATTAAAATATATTTAATTAAGAAATAAATTATTTTTATATGATTTATACAAAATATTTTATTCAATAGTTTTTTGAAATTTGGTAATTGTAATAACAACATATAATATAATACAATATTTTTATATATTTGTATATTTATTTTTAATTATTATAAATGATTAAAAATATTCATAAATTTATTAAAAAAAATATTCATAAATAATAAAAACAATATATTAAAATTTTGCATTATATATTATAAAGACTTACTTAGCCTAATGGATGAGAAGATGGAGCCCTATAGTTTTGGGCAGGGTTCGAACTCCCCTAGTAGCAACTCCATTTTATGGAGACAATTGACCGGATATCGGTAATTTCCCTCGACTTTTACTAAGTTTTAATGAATTAAATTCATGAGAATGTGTTTCTTCTTCTTCCCCATACTAAATTAAGTATAAAAGTGTTATTTATTCAACCATTGGGGGGTTGTCTTGCAATTATTTGATGAACCAAATTGTAATACAAGATGAAGATAAAGAATGTACAACTTATTGATAGGCTTAATTTAAGTACATATTTCGGGGGAAAACAATGGGCAAAGAAGCTTAATAAATAATAAGAATAAAAATAATTATAAAAAGAATGGGAGGGGCTTTTCAGCATTTTTATGAGTCCAGAGAGTGATGGCCAAAGATATCAGGACATGATTCCCAGTTCCCAGCGGCTTCCCTCGACTCCCAATATCCGCCAATGTAGCGGTATGAATCATCGCCTTTCTCCTTCGCAAACCATCTCGGCTTCCAACCGCTCTCCTGCATCTTCCTCGCCTACATTACAATCACATGACAACATTCTCGGTTGTTTTTACCATGATCATAACTAGGGGTGTAATCGAGTCAACACATAGCAAAGCTCGAACTCGATCAACCTTTTTTTATAGATGTTCGAAACTCAACTCGAAAACTAGTCGAGCTATTAGAACTTGACTCGATAAAGCTCGAATCAATTAAAAAATTAATAAATAATTATACTCCAACCCGACTTGAAATTGACTCAACTCGATTAATAAAATAGTAAAGCTCGATGAAGCTCATGAGTAGCTTGAGTCGGGTACTATGATATTTGAACTCGACTTAACAAGCTACTCGAGGTCGAGTTCCACTCGATTAACTCCGAATCGAATTCGAGTATTCTACGAGTCGAGGTCGAGTAGCTCACGAGTAGCTTTACTCGTTTACACCCCTAGTTATAACAAATATAAATAAATGGAAAATTAAAAGGCAAGTGTTTTTTGGTGTAAGTATGTAATGAGCATCATCAGACCTGACGCTGCCTCTGCTCGAGCCTTAACTTCTCTGAATTGGCGATTTCATATCGGCCCTCCTCTAAATACCTCTGATCAGGTCTGAGCCTTGAGTCTGTTGGTGGGAGCTTCTCCTGTGTTTCAAAGTTTTTATTCAATCTGAACGTGTGTTTGTCTGTACAGGAATGCAGATGAGTAGGGAACATATACCTTAAGTCCTGGGGTGAGCTCGTTGAGGGTGAAAGAAAAACTTGAAAAGTTATATCTTGTTGGGAATTTGGATGGTTTGCTCCGCTTCCAAAGCAATTGGGGTTCTGATGATGATGATGATGATGATGAATATGATCCTTTTCCTTTCCCACAATGATCTCCATTCATATAATGCACACTCTCATCCCACTTCCCGAACACTGTTGCTACTGTTTTCCCTTTTCTGTCTTGAACCATCCCATGTACCTGCAAATATAATACTTACATTGGGTTACAAGAGTTTCATTATATGCTTTGCTTCTAGTCTAAATTACGTTTATGAATGAAAATCCCAAGGTACGTTAAAACCGACCTGTATAATGCACATGAAATCAAGAAAATAAGAACAATGGACGTGCAAATAGGGTAGCATTCATGAAGTGGCTAGAATAGACAGCAGTGAGATAGATACAATAAACCCAATCTATTGCATTAGACAAAATCTCTTTCTCCACAATTCAAGCACAAGACCCTATCTATTGCTTGTTGCTCTTCAATCTTCATCTTCAATGGTATTAGGAGGTAATTGTGGCGCATTTCCTTATGAATTAAGATACCTTGTTAGTCATGCCATTATCAATTGGATGCCAATCCCATGGCAAGGAAGTCACATGACGGCAATGCAAAATCATCTGAAAATCATCCCTGATTTGCCATGCTTGATGCATTGTTGGTTATGGATTGTGAATATCACTGTGGGAGGATCTCAAGCATGGCGGCCCACCTGCGTGCTCTGCATCCTTTTTCTTGCTTTTCATCAATCTGAGATATCCATTTCTAATATGTTTGTATGTTTGTTCCTTTTTTCTTTCTTTTCAATAGCCCCTCAAGAGGATTTTCAGTAACTCTTCTCAATGCATTCTTATTAATCAGCTTCATCATGATGGAAGAGTTTTGGTCTCTCTCTGTCACCAACCCAAACCCCTTTGGAAGACTAAGAATCTGTTTGGCAGCGATTCTGGGAGGCGCTTCTAACCTTTCTAGCACTTGAAAATGTTCATCAAAAGAGTTGTCTTCAAGCTCTACAAAGGTCATAAACGCTTCCTAGAATATCTAAACAACCTCTAATACTCCAAAACTGTTAGCTTATGTATGAAGTTGGTAGCCCAAAGGCAACATTTGCTTCTAAGGCCTAACGTTTTTTTTTTTTTTCTGTTTTTTGATAGGTAAAAGCATGAAAGAAAATATTATAGAAGAAAAGAAAGGATGCCTGAAGGGTCCGAAGTGGACGGGAGTATACAAAAGGTGCCTCAAGGCTGAAAACAAAGAGAGAGGATACAAAAAACTCACCATCCCTCATCTAGAACCCGACCAATCAACAAAATATAACAAAGAAAAGGGTCCATCATCTTTAACAACCTAGTTCAAGACCAAAAACTACCAAGAAAGGAAATTTCCAATTTTGACATGGAAACTCCTTATTATCAAAGCAATCCTATTTCTTTCCTTCCAAATCGACCACACCTTTTGTCATTTCTTACCTACTGACCTACAAAGGATACATTCCAACCAAGAATGTCTTTTTTACTATCAATAGAAGAACCATGTCACACCAAAGAGGGTGAAGATTAAATCCCAAAGGGTAAAAATGATCACTTCCTTCCATAGAGTTCCTTCCACCACAAATTCCCAATTGCATTTTCATAAAAGAGCCCTTTAGAAAGGCTTCTAATTCCCAAGACCCTTCCTTTTGTTAGAACAAATTACTGACCACTTTTCCACGTGAGGCTTCCCTTCTAAGGTTCCCCCACCCGAAAGAAAATTACAAATTTCCAGAAGTCCACAAAAAAATTAATGCTAATTGCCCAAAGAGAGAAGCAAAAATATTTGACAAAGACATTCCTCAAAAGTATAATCATGACTTTCAAAGTCATGTGTGGTAGCAATACCAAACCAAATACAATGAGTAGGTGGGCTCCTGAGCTAAGCCTTGGCTAAACCTTGGAAATCTTAATGCTATAATGCTTTTCAGATCCTCCTAGTCACTATCCTAATGCAATAAAATTCTTGATAAGAAAGCCCATGTTGTGACAATTCCACCCAAAGGATAATAGGTTACTCCTACAACAAATCTTTGGACAATGCTGAAGGCTTTCAGATTTTCTCTAGTCTCAATCTAATTGTTCTTGACATATGGAAGAGAGACATATAGGAAATCTGGACTAAGTGCTCATAATATGAGTGATTTGCCTTGCTTTAGAGATGACTTTCCTTTTTAACAACACTAACATCTTATGAAAACTCTCTTCCACTCCATCCCAAAGCACCATAGAATTATATGGTCCACCTAAGGATAGCCCCAAGTAAGAGGAAGGGAGAACCCCCACCTTGCCAACCAAGCTCAAAAGCAATACCTCTAAATTGTCCACCCTCTTGACCAATAAGATCTTGTTCTTGTCCAAATCGATTCTCAATCTTGATATAGATTCAAACTGACATTAGCACCCAATTCACATAAGCTAATTGGTCTTGAAAAGCCTCATAAAAACCCTCTGCAAACAAGTGAGAAACTTGAGCCCTAATTCTACTCCTCATCACCCCATAACCCGACAAAAACCCTAGACACTACTCTATTAATAAGGCTGCTTAAAGCCTCCATCACAATAACAAATAAATAGGGAAAAAGAGGATCCCCATACCTTAGAACCTTAGAGCTATGAAAGAAACCTAAAGCAGTACCTTTACCAAAACTGAGAACCTTGCAGTAGAGATATACTACCAAACCTAACCTATCCATTTTTCCTTGGATCCCATTCCTTTCATCACCTCATTTCAGAAACTCCAATTCAAGTGATTATATGCCTTTTTAACAAACACTACTTTTCAGCAAAAAAATCTATAGCCTTTAAACTCCTTACAAATCTACCATGCTCATGAAATTCTTTAAAAAAAATTCCAAAACCTCTTTTTTTCTTTTATTTAAAAAAAAAAAATCCCAACTAAACTACTAAAAGCAAAGGAAAAGCAATCTGGATCTGGTGCTTTATTCCTAATCAGCTTTGACAAGGCTTGGAAAACCGTTTTCGCCATAAGAGCCTCCTCTAGTCTTGCTACATCCTCCCGCCATCTTTTTAAATTCCAATTCATCAAATTTGGATGCCAATCATCCTCAAAAGCCTAAAACACAACCCCCTGAATCCCCTACTCCTTGTAAACTAGGTCCTATTGATTTTGATCTTATTTAAACAAATTTTCCTACAGTCAGAATTGGTCATCTGGAGGAAAAAACCCGTGTTTTCACCTTCCTCTCTTAGTCAAATCTCCCTCGGTTCTTGCCTCCAAATATTTCCTTTATAAGGGTTCATTTATGATATTCCTTTCTAGCCTCCACCTTCTCTGCTAGAACTCTCAAATTTTCCTGCTCATCCCAAAATGCAATAGATGCAAAGCCAAAGTCTTATTAACCCTGACTTCGTCAAAAACTTCCTTGTTCTAGTTTTTCTACAAGACCTTTAGAGCCTTTAACTTTGCTGCCTGGTATAAAATTACATAATCTGCTGAAATTGAAACCCTGCCTCAGCAACTCTTTGAACCTCTCCTCTTACAACCACATAGTTGCAAACCAAAAGGGAATATGTACCCTTCTCACCCCCATTCCTCTCTAACACTATGGGGAAATGATCAAAGACCGAGCTACAAAAGATACTCTGAACAGCCAGTGGCACATCAAGTCATAAATCAGAAACCAATTTAATCTCTACTTTGATTGCTCATTCAACATGCCACTCTGAGTAAATAGACCTCCATGAAGGGAAGATCTCTCAGATTCATCTCATTGATCATCTCCAAAAAACCTTCTCATGGCTGGAGACACCCTTCTTCCTCTCCACACCAAGGGGTCATTCTACAAATTGCAAATGGCCCCTTGATTCCTCCTAAAAGTTTTCTCTCAGTGCTCTATCCTCTCTTCTCTTTCATCTTCAATAGTAACTTCAAGAGTTCCTCCTAGAAACCTTCAGTTGAGAACCCCAAAAATTTGCTAAATTTTTCCAAAGAACTGTTTTCCTAGCTTCTATACGACCTAATTACTTTCTTCTTCCCTTCCTTGAACCTTTCCCTAAACTCACCTTTTCCCAACTCTAATAAAGCCACCCTCTTCCCAACCTCTTTCTCCTAGGAGTTCTCGTTCACCATAACCATCTTCAATGGATCAACAATCATTTCTCTGTCTACCACTAACAACCCACCCAAGCCAAACGGACCCATTTTCTAATAGGGACCGACAAAAAAGAAAAAAAAAAAAAAAAGGAGAAGAAGAAGAAAGATTCCCAAGCATTCCGAACAATAAAAACTTTAAATTTGCAACTATGGAAGGTATATGCTATTTATTTTTCCCTAAGTGTGCATTTTACAAAGTATTTTGTCAACATGCATCACAAGAGTGAAGCCTCTTCTTAAACTTGTTGAAGAAATTGCATAACATATTGGTAAATATATAGAAAAAGTAGATAAAAAACATATTAACATCAAAGAGTCTCCAGCCAATGGCCTTAATTCTAACCCATTTGAATGGCAACTTAAAGTATTAAAATAAATGCAGTATCAAAAAATCATTTTCAAATGATGATAGACGAGAAAAATTGCCACATGAAGAATATTTCATTTTTTCTAAAGAGAATGAGAATAAGGAAGGGCACCTGATGAGGATTTCGATCAACGATAGACTGCTCCTTGAATTTTATCTTACAAGAGTAGTCACGATTTCCTCGTATGTGCATTGTGCCATAATGATCACAGTAGACTTTCCCTAAAATCAGGTTGTAGATGGATGTCGTTACCTGATATTAGAGTGTCCACTATTAAGTAGGAGTGTTACAAAGAGTGGAATTTCTTCTATTGTCATAAACCTACCTTGCTATACTGAAAAACTTCTCCATCATCAAACTCCAAAGTCAAAAGACCTACAGGATCAAGCTGAATTGAACGGCCCCAGAATTTACTTTTTAGATTGCTGTCTCCCCAAAGTTTCCAACCATGACCCTCACAATGGCATGCAACAATCATAGGGTGGTGACTGACCTATATCAAGATAACCAAAATGTAATTATTTAACCTGTATTACCAATGAAATAACATAGAAAATATATAGGTTAAAAGAAGGAGCCAATCATTAGTTCAGTCACCCAAAACAAAGGGGGAAAAATACAAAAGTGCTATACGGGAAGAGATTTAGATGGACCAAAATCAGATCCCTCTATTAGGAAGGCTGCCATTATTGTGTTTAGAAAAGATTATAAAGTAATACAACCACTTGTTAGTTCTGTTCAATATTTTCAATATTTGAAAGATAATTACATGTACAAGTTTCCAACCATTCTAAACGTTTCTCCTTTTTGCATATGTTGTTTAAGTAGGCAATATTTATTTACACAAGGACTATATGCAGGTCAAATTTCATCTGTATTTCATTGTGATCAGACAATTTTATCTAACAGAACTTAATTCATAACTTTTTCCAAATACATCCTTGACATGGAAAAATAATTTATTAACTCACATAAATGAGAACTTACCAGAAAGGCAACAAGTGCATACACAGTCAATGTTATTTATGTAGACAAAAAATGCATCACAGTCAGTGTTATTTTCAATATTTGAAAAATAATTACATGTACAAGTTTTCCAACCATTCCAAACTTTTCTCCTTTTTGCATATGTTGTTTATGTAGGCAATATTTATTTACTCAAGGACTATATGCATTGTGATCAGACAATTTTATCTAACAGAACTTATTTACACAAGTGCATACACAGTCAGTGTTATTTATGCAGTCAAGATAACTGCAAGATCGAGGAGACTAAGAATCTAAGCACACAGCAAAAATTGTTCTACAAAGTCAGAAAAATGAAAAAGAACATTTTCACAAGCTTCTGATGAAGAAATACCTTCTCAGAGATAAAATGCAGGCCCATATCTGGGTAATCAGCCTCATACGTTTCCCCCAATAATGGATTAAATGGCTTACAATTTCTGCCATCAGTACAAGCATATCCAGATACAGCAAATGCTGCTACCTTTAGGATCCTCATAATGCTATTACCCTACAAATTTTTATTGAGAAGATTTGTTAGAAATTAGAAAAGATGAATACTCACAGCTCTGGAATTAATTGTAGGTAATTAAACAACTTAAGACTTGGCACTTGAAAGTGAAACAAATTCCAAGCATATTTATAATCATATGAAATTTGAATTAATATAAAATCATAAGTATAATAAGAATGTCAAGTATAAAATGAATTGGCAGACAAATATATTATAGCCTATGTTTCTAAATTACAGAGGAAAGAAAAAAATAAATTTATTAAATCTGTAGTTTCCATCAAGCTCATTTATCTTAATATTCTTAGATTGTTGTATTAAGTTTTGTTAAACGACCAATTCTCCCAAAAGTTCAAGCTTGTAGGATTTGGGTTAAATATGAATATCATGCCTTTTAACACCCTCCCTCATGTGCAACCCTATACCCACACGTGGAGAGTCAAACAAACCAAATAGTCCTCCATGGACTTTCAAGTCAACAAATAGGGAATAAATTGTAGAGAGGGGTCTAGAACCCAGGACCTCCTACCAAACTAGGCTTTGATATAATGTTAAACGTCCAACTCTCCTAAAAGCTCAAGCTTATAAGATTTGGGTTTAATATGAATATCATGCCTTTTAACAAGTTTCATATTTAACTGAAGTGCATTTACCCAAGTTTTTCACAGAGTCTGATATATAATAATACTTAAAAAATGCATGGCATAAAATGGGGGATCAAAACATCCTTAACACATGACTCAGTCCATGTACTTCTAGTTTGGCAAACGAATTCATTGAGATTTACAGGGTTGTTGAGTTTGTTGAGTTCATGGCTTATCACTCCCCCTCCTTCTATGTTTCCCAACTAGACTTTGGTTTTTCATAATTAATAAATATCAGTTCACTAGATTGAAGGTCTCAAACTTAAAAACTATCAACTTCCTCTTAAATCCAATTCCTAGACTCAATGAAAAGAGTTGAAGCATATAAAAAAAGAAATTCTGAATTAAAAGAAAAAAAGAAGAAAAATTAAAACAAAAGGGATTTATGTGTGATCATTATAGTTTAGTGTTCAAAAAATTCAAAAAACTTTTTTTTTTTCAATCATGTTTCATTTTCACTCCTTAGGTTTTTTTTTTTTTTTTTTTTTCTTTGGATAACCGTGGATATCCAGGCCAATTTGCAAGCACCTTGACTAATCTCATGGGCCCTTAAAGTTAACAAGCAAGTAAACCTCCAATGGCCCTGAGGGGGCTCGAACTAGTGACCATTGGGTTAACCCTATGGCCTTAGACCAACTGAGCTACCCCTTAGTTATAATCTTATAACTTATACAAACTATATCATGCATCTAGTATATTTAATGTTGTAATTTTTTTAAACTTGTTAGGATTCACCATTCAAAATATAGCATAGGGCTCTAAAATTTTCACCACTTCTCTTATTTATGATTTTGTCGATCAAAAATTAATTTTAAAAATTTAATCTACTCTATTACTACTTATTATTATAATAATTAAGAGAACCACCTAGAAGAAGAGAGGGAGGAGGGTATGTGTAGGTAGCCTAAGAAAACTATCGTATTACATTAAAATTTAGAAGGATTTTATTAGTATAAAATAATTCAATAACAAGAGTAGGATAAAGAATCTCACCAAAGAACACAAAAGGTAGTAATTAAGGAAAAATTATATATAGAATTTCCTAGAAACTTCCATGGATTCAAGGATTCACAAATAAATCCCTTAATCTAAAAAGAATTGTATATTACATTACATAATCCAAATACTCAAAAACTATGATATATGTCCTTGACATAGTACCTAGTGCTCCTTAGCATATATACCTCAATTCACACGGAGGCCAAAATATTGGACACTCATTTTTCTGCCAAAATTATAAGATCAATTTTAAAAGCTTTAGAGATGATGAACAACTAGGCTGTGCGAATGACTATTTTCACAACTTACAACCAAATGAAATCATGTACTTAAACTAAAAAAATCTAGGAAATAATTTTGGAGAGAAATCTAGCAAAGAAACCTACTTTGGAGGGGACGCAATGATTCCAAAACATCCTTTTTGGGATGGGGGCTGCCTCTCTACTCCCCTCTAGGGCATCAAAACTGGATTTCACAGAAAAGTTGTCGTCTTTTGACAACTTCCAAACCATTCTGTCCACTTCAAGGGGGTTGATTCTTTTGTCTTTGATCACATTGATGAGATTCTCCACCCTTTTCATCCCTACTGAATTATCTCCTTTACAGTTGTCCTTTGACCCAGTTTTGCCTCATGTTATAACTTACCCATTGCTTTTTAGATAGGTAATTGATCTACTCGTGATTTTCATCTTTTTATAATTTTATGAGCTATCATCATCTGTCTTCATCCTATTTTGCATTCGTTTCTACTTTATCATTCGTTTCCTTTCCTAAGAACACTATTGAAGCTCTCATTTATTTGGACTGGCAATAAGGGATGATAGATGAAATGGTTGCTCTTCACTCAAATGGCACAAGGGATATTGTCTCTTTACCCTCTGGTAAAACTATAGTTAACTATTGTTGGGTTTACACAGTTAAAGTTGGTCTTGATGGTCAGGTTGATTGCCTTAAGGCCTTGGTTGCTAAAAGCTATATTCAAATTTATGGCTTTGACTAAGGTGACACCTTTTCCCCCATTACAAGATTGCTTCTATTCGCCTACTTCTCTCCATGGCTGTTATGCATTCTTGGCATCTTTACTAGTCCAATATTAAAACTGTTGTTCTTCATGGTGATCTTACAGATGAAGTGTATATGGAGCTACCGCCTGTTTTTGTTGCTCAGGGGCGGTCTGGTTCACTATAAAAGTTATTTTGTTCTTTATATGGCTTGAAACAATCTCCTTAAATATGGTTTAGCCGTTTTAGCTCAATAGCTCAAGAATTTGGCATGCTTCAAAGCATAGCAGATCATTTAGTCGTTTATGACCATAATTCTTCGCGATAGTCTATTTAACTGGTTGTTTATGTGGATGATATCATCATTATAGACAATAATCAAGATTACATTTAAAAATTAAAGCAACACCCTTTCAACCACTTTCGACTAAAGACTTGGGGAAACTCAAGTACTTTCTAGGAATTGAGATCAAAGGAAGTATGCTATGAACATCTTAGAAGTATGCTAAACTATAAGCCTGTAGATACTCCTATGGTTCCGAACATTAAACGAGTACCAAGAAGGGGAGCCTCTTTGAGATCCAAAGATATATCAACGACTTGTAGGTAAACTAAACTACCTCACTATTACTCAACCGAACATTTCTTTTCCTATGAGTGTTGTAGCCATTGGAATGCTATGATCTATATCTTTGTTATGTCAAAGAAAAACCAGGCCACGGTGTGTTGTATTAGAACAGAGGTCATACCTAAATTGTAGGTTACACAAATGTAAACTGGATAGGTTCACATACAAATAAATGTTCCACTTCAGGGTATTGTCTTTATTAGAGGTAACTTAATATCTTGAAAGAGTATGAAACAAGATGTAGCGGCTAGGTCTAGCATTGAAGCTGAGTATCGAGCTATGGCCATGACAACATATGAACTCATATGGCTAAAACAGCTTCTAAAAGAGTTCAAATTTGGCAAGGATGAATGCTTAAAGCTCATTTGTGATAAGCAAGTTGCTTTGCATGTTGTGCCAAATCCAATCTTTTATGAAAGGACCAAGTGCATTGAAGTAGTCTGTCACTTCATAGAGGAGAAGATCACATCAGGATACGTGACCACTAGTTTTGTAAATTCAAATGACCAATTAGCAGACATCTTTACTTAATCTCCCAGAGGCCATAGGATTAAATATATTTATAACAAGCTTGGTGCATATGACTTGTATACTCTAGCTTGAGGGAAAATGTTATATATTATATATTTATTCTTTCCTTTATTATCCTTACTTATCTTATATCTATATATGTGTGTGTGTACAAGTGTATTATTAATAACTTCAATACAAAAATTCTTCTTATCCAGTTACAACACATTTCCATTTGTTATCCCCATACACGAAACTAGAACCTCCCATAACCCTACCCCATGTTTTACCACTTGACCCAGTATAAGATTCCTTTCCTTATTTGATTAGAGGATATCATTTTGTAATTTCAATTATTTTTGTGATGAATGTGTGTGTGTGTGTGTGTGTGTGTGTTAACAACTTCAATACAAAAATGCTTTTTCTCTCTTCACAATATATTTCCATTTTTTCTCCCTAGATTTGAAACTAGAACCCTTTATAACCCCACCCCACCTTTTACCACGAGACACAGTATATGATTCCTTATCTTGTATTATTAGAGATATCATTTTGTAATTTCAATTACTTTTGTGATAAAATTTCCCACTATTTATTTCTTTTGAAGACTGAAAAACACTGTCAATTTTTTTCGGTCTTCAAAGTTGATCTTTTACCCATCAAGCAACTGTGTGAAAGAGTCAAGTTTAAATGGAAAACGTAAGCTAGTCAAATGGTACTATATCCAAACAATTTTGACAACTAAACACATGATTTTGTGCACAAGTACAAACCCCATTCAAGTTCAAAATCTGAAACCCAAACACACACAACACAAAAACCAGAAAAAGAAAAAAGGAAAACCAAAATGAAAAGAGGAATTTTGATGAACCATCCTCAATGACCTCTTGATCCATATTTTAACAATATCCATAACTGATGTTACATTAAAAAGACGACATTCACTAACCAGACCTTGAAAACATTTATTACTGGATATAATCTTGTTCAAATATGGTAATTTCTTCAAATAATCTAGTAAAGTAGATTTATCATAGCATAGAAATACTATAGTTTGATGTTGAGTGACAACATACTTAAAGGAACAACACATGTGATCATGAACAACACTTCATGCGTTTGACTCCATTACTAGAAAACTCCATTCACAAATGTCAAAAATAAAACAGAAGATAATTTTTCTTTGATAAAGTGAAAATGCAACCCCCATAAGCACCCTTTCCCTGCCATTGGTAATCCATAAATACCTTTCCACC
Source organism: Tetrastigma voinierianum (assembly GCA_016808115.1). NCBI lineage: Eukaryota > Viridiplantae > Streptophyta > Magnoliopsida > Vitales > Vitaceae > Tetrastigma > Tetrastigma voinierianum. The sequence goes on along the minus strand of JAEQBH010002992.1, from coordinate 246,532 downwards.
TCCAAGTTGGAAATGGAAAATTGGATAATGTCCACTTTAGCTTTGACTTACAAGAATATTGTTTTCGTTGAACATAAAAAGAAAATGTACATACCTTGAAAGTTGGCCAATCTTGAACCAAAAATTTTCTCCTCAACATCAATTTCAATTTGTTGAATATATGTGCAAATATATACTACTTTGGGTTTTGAATTAATAAATGGTACAAGATACTTCCCCTTCTATTGATTATGGATTTTCATTTCATCTTCTTCCAAATTATTGTGTTTAATTAGGATACCATTTCATTTTCTTCAAATTTTCTGAGTTTGTTCTAGCTCACAGTGTCAAATTTTCTTTTAGAGAGTCATGAAAAAGAAAAGAGAGAGAAGAAAAGAAAAAGAAAATAAGTCTATGATTTGAGATTAACCCAACCAAGAAAAATGGTAACCAAGTATCTTTTTACAATATAGCTCTCTTGCTACAAAACATAGTATCAATAACCTTGCAAATCCTCACAACCATCTTTAACAAGCAATTTATATCCTATGTTCATCTCTCTTCATCATCACTTCATCCTAATTGAATAATTATTACATATAATCCGTTGTTGAGTATCATATATTATTTTATAATTATTCTTTTCCTTTTTTGTCCTTATTTTATTCTTATTATGTTTCCTTTCGTAATTTCTCCTATCATGTATATATATATATATATGTGTGTGTGTGTGTAGACTTGTATTGTAAATTAATGAAAGACGAGAATTCCTTCTCCCTTTACATGATCAGAGTCGAAAAGAGATTAAGGAAGATTACGGTTAGGGTTTAGTTGTGAAGTCAATTCCGATGACCCATCTAGTGGCCTTGTCTCACTCCCGTCACATCAATTCTATCGTAGAACTCTCTGAAATCTTATGGTGATGCTGTAATCTGGCATGTGTATTTTCTATAAGAAATAGAGGGAATATGAGGGACACATGTAGGAAAAAGAGAGGGGCCAACCAAAAATTAAGGGGGCAGAATTGGTTTTACAAAAAGGACAATCCATTTTGGGGCTGGGGGAGGACTATTGGAAAGATGGGGATATTCCCTAGGTTGTGATCCCTGCACACATAACTCTTTCAGTTACTTACTTTTTTACATTTTTCTCTATGGCCATTTTGTAGTTTGATGGTATGTTTGCTAGTTAGAAAGTTATAGTCGATAAGAGCTAATTTTCACTCCTCTGTTCTTGAATACTATTGGGTGTATGTGTTTGTTGAAACACTTGGGATAGAATTCTTTGTTCTTACCAAAGGATCTTTGGAAGTAGCTCTCCCACACGCCTCCACATAGGATATAATTGTTCAGCACTGTCCCTCACGTGTCAGCGTGTGAGGGAGCATGGCCCACTCTTTGGCCACTGGGTTTCTCCTCTGACATCGTCAGCCACCAACAAGCCTCCCTGACCTATCTAGTTTCCCTATTTGAAGCCTGGATCTACCACTTTTCCTTGATTTTGTGTTTAGCTGCCCCTCTTTTTTATTTTTCCAAAACTCGACAACATTTTACAGGCCATCTCACCCCCATACGTGCATTGGAAGTCGTGTAATCCCCTTTGAGAGTTGTGTTTCATCCTTCAAATCTCTAACAGTTGTGGTTTCTTCAACATTGGGTTTTTGTGGCTGCTATAGGTTCCATTTTTCTTCCATCTTGTTCGGATCTCATGTTATTACATTAGAGAAACTAATTGGGAATGAGAATTATCTATCTTGGGCGGATTCCATTGCATTGTGGTTTATTGGCCAAGGATACGAGGACCATCTCACTACCCAAGCGGTAGATATTCCTGAAGCTAATCGCGCCTAATGGAGGAAGATAGATAGTCAATTGTGTTGTGTCCTATGGCAATCTGTCGATGCTAAGACCTTGCACCATCTCAAGGCTTATAAAACATGCTACAAGTGTTAGACTCTAGCCAAAAGTTTATACACCATTGACATCTAGCACCTCTACAAAGTGATCTCATCCATTGTTAATTTGAAAAATTAGATTGATTTATTTACCTATATTGGTCAAATCTCTACCCTTAAGGAAGAGTTTTCATCCTTGATGTCAGTTCAATTGACGTATGGACACGAAAGTAAAAAACCAATACAACTTTTATGATACTTACTCTCATTGGCCTTCAGTAGATAGTCACTGGTCCAATAATCTCGTCATTGGATGAGGTCTTTGCTCGGTTACTTCGTATCTCCTTCACCCCGACTTAACCCTTGCCGCATGATAATACTTTAGATTCTTCTACGATGGTTTCTCAAACCAATTCTCGAGGTGCATGTGGTGGTAACCAAGGTAGAGGACAACGATCTTAATGCACCTATTGCAACAAACTTGGCCATACCCGTGATCGTTATTACCAATTACATAGCCGACCTCCATGTGCCACTCATACGGCACAGTCTTCTGATCCTCCACAACCTCAGCCCGAGACTTAGAGTTCGAGTCCATCCACACCTCAAGGAGTCATTCTTACGACCAACGAGTATGAGGAATACCTTTACCTCACTCAAGCAGCCAAATCTGCACCTATTGCCCAGATTGGTAATGCCTTTGCTTGTCTTACACATTCATGCTCACTCGGCCTATGGATTCTCAATTTTGGAGCCTCTGATCATCTCTCCGGCAATAGGGATATTTTCTCTTCTCTTAATATTACCTCTCCTTTACCCATGATTACCTTAGCTAATGGATCACAAACCATAGCTAAAGGTATCGGTTTGGCATGTCCTCTCCCTTTTTTACCCCTTACTTTTATCCCTTATGTTCTCAATTCTCCTTTTAATCTTATTTCCATTAGTAAGTTGACTCGTGACTTTAACTGTTTGATTACCTTTTTTGATAACTCTGTTACCTTACAAGACCGGAGTACGAGGAGGACGATTGGCATAGGATGTGAGTCTCAAGGCCTCTTTCGCCTCAGCTCGCTTTCATCTTCCGTTGTAAAATCCCACAGACACTCCACTCCTCGTCCACAATTGTCTAGGTCATCCAAGCCTTTTCAAGTTTCAGAAGATGGTTTCTCATTTTTCTTGTTTGTCTTATGTGTGAGTCACATCAGCTTATGAAACATACTAGTGTTCCATCCCTAAAGTGTTTAGATCATTAGACAAAGTCTCCTTAATGTTTGAGGTCCTGCTCGGTCTGAATCTACTTTAGCATTTCAGTTTTTTTTTTTGCTTTTATAGATGATTATTCTCGATGTACTTGGTTATTTTTAATGAAAAATCAAACTGAGTTATTTTCTATATTCCAAAAGTTCTATGCTGAAATTTAAACTCAATTTAATACTTCAATTGGTATCCTATATAGTGATAATGCCAGGGAATACCTTCTTACATCCTTCTCTTCCTTTATGTCCCCACTTAGGATCCTTCATCAGTCCTCTAGCGCTTACACTCCTTAGCATAATGGAGTTGCTGGGTGCAAGAATTGTCGTCTAGTTGAGATAGCTCGCACTCTTCTACTCCATAATGTTTCTCATCATCTTTGGGGGGCGCTATCTTAACAACTTGTTATTTGATTAATCGTATGGTGTTCTCTGTTTTACATAATTAGATTCCTCATTCCATCATTTTTCCTAACTAACCACTCTTTTGTCTTCTCCCCGTATCTTTGGTTGCGTTTGTTTTATTCAAATTCTTACTTTAGGACAAGACAAGCTCTAAGTCAAAGCCATGAAGTGTGTCTTCTTAGGTTACTCCCGACTTCAAAGAGGTTATCGATGCTATTCTCCAAATACACATCAATACTTCGTCTCTACAGAGCATCCTCATGTTTCTTATGTCTTACCTTTTCCCCTTATCTCCGGATCCGCCGCTTCCCCTTACTGCCCATATTAGTTATGATAAAGGTCCTTTCATGTTTCTCCTTTTTTTTTACCTTCTTTGTCAGTAACTTCACATCCCTCTTGGTTTCCAAACAAAGTCTTCCTCTTGTCGCTTCTCAACAAGCCAACTGTCTCATCCTTGGGCTATATATGAGGCCTCCAAGGAAATTTACACCATTAGGACAACCCTATAGGTAGGTTTTCAAAGTTTTGGTCAAAATGGAGCTCATATGTTGGCCTTACACTATGACCTTCAATATTTCCTTGGGCAACAAAAAACATTTATGGGTGGGGATTAAAGAGGTGGTCACGGTTATGTTTTAAATTCATTCTATAAAATCTTAAAATTTCAAGGAAAAAAGAACCGTGTTCACCCATTTTGCACATAATTTTTGCCCATAACAAATTTTCATAGGATATTCAAGTTAAGAGAGATGCATTACAGAAAGATAAAGAATTTTGAGGATGCTTCAGGAAAATGACACTATGGACTTTGCGGAGTGGTTTACATTTATATATATATATATATATATATATATATATATATATATATATATATATCGTCCTAGAGGGACTTAAACCTAAACCTCCCAAAACACCCACACCATTTGAGCTAGGTCTCCTAAGCTAAGAGTTTTGATTTCTCAATACACGATCAATTAGAAAATAAGACAAAGTTACCACATAATAGTTAGATGAAATTGTCATCGACCATTTAGAATCATTTTCTTGGGTAGTAAATTTCAAAGGCACCAACATTTCAATTCAAAATTTTTCTCAAGCAAAGAATGACACTTTGAGCTTTTCAATGAATATCATGAAGATGAAGGAGGACCCAATCAACTCAAGACAACTTAAAGAAGACTAACTGAAACCTAGTCAAGTAAAAGGTTAAGCACCTCATACCTTGTACTCATTTGAAAATGAAAAGCAAATAGTAAAATTCTCCTCTTCAGAAGATTTTGTAAGTAGCCATATAAATCTGCAATAGAATTCATAGAATGCTCAAAGAGAAATAAAAAAATTTGTCCCAAAACATACATTTTATAAGAATCTTCTAGGATAGTTTTCCAAAAAACAAAAACTACGGATCTCAAAGAATAAGTATTAGATTTGGAGATGGAATTCAACAGACATCGCAAAAATGGATGACAAATTAAACGATTGAATTTATTTGAATTTGGAATTGGAATCTCAAGGATGTGGAGACAAACATCCGTAGGCAATTGGGAACTCTAAAATTTTTTAGATATGGATTTGGGAGTTCAGAAGATTTGAAGACATGGAAAGACAAATGGAAGTTTAAATTTTTTGTTGATTACCTTTATAATTTAAGATGCTTAGGAAGACTACTAATGGTGACAGGACTTATTTTAGCCTTCCAAAAATTTGGAATTGTAGTTCAGAAGATGTGAGAAAGTAAGGAGGCAGTTAGAAGTCTAGATTTTTTGTATCACCATTCCACTTGTAGGAAGACTGCACTTGGTTGCTTGTTTGTAAGATTACTTTTGGTATTGAGTCTTTGAGACATTGCAATTTGTGTTTGTGAAATGACAGAAGGAAATAATACTTTTCTTTATTAAATGGATGAATTACATAGTATAGAGACACCTATAAATATACAAAATAATGGAACAAAAAGGAAACAAAATAAAGTGTAAAAGGAAGGAGGATAATGTACAAAAAAGGCAGGAAATAAACCAAAGAATATCTAAGAAATATTATTTGATTCTCAACACTCCCCCTCAAGCTGGAGAATATAGGTCAAATGCACCAAGCTTGTTATAAATGTACTTAATTCTAAGAACTCTAAGAGATTTGGTGAACACGTATGCTAGTTGGTCACTCAAGTTGACAAAACTAGTAGTCATGAATCCTAATGCGATATTCTCTTTGATGAAGTGATAATCCACTTCAATATGCTTGGTCCTCTTATGAAAGGCCGGGTTGGATGCGATGTGGAGAGCAGCTTGATTATCACATATTAGCTTCATTTGTTCATCCTTCCCAAATCTTAGCTCCTAAAGAAAATGTCTTAGCCATAAGAGCTCACATGTCGCTAAAGCCATAGCTCGGTTCGGTATTTCTATGACATGATGGCTTTAACATCACATTTGTACCCTTCGAATCTTGGTTTCCACCCGATAAATACCTGATACCCCGAGTGGGCGATACATCTGAATTGAACACGCGATTTGCATCCTGATATCCAAATGCGGTGTGACCTCTATTTTCATATAACATCCCTTGTGCAGTGTTCCCTTAATATAACGGAGTCACAGTCACTGGCTCATCTGATGGCTATCACATGGTGATTCGCGAGAATTAGCTATGACGCGCACTCAGAAAGAAATTTATGGTCGAGTGATAGTGAGATAGTTTAGTTTTCCCAGAAGTCGTCGATGTCTACTGGATCATGTAAGGCTCCCCGTCACGTCTGAGCTTAACATTTGGATCCATAGGGTGTCTGAGTTTGCAATCAGCGTATGTGTCTTCTAATATTTCCAAGGCATACTTTCTCTGATTCATAACCACATCGGATTTAGATTGAGCTATCTCAATTCTCAGAAAATACTTAAGTTTCCCTAAGTCCTTAATCTGAAAGTGGTTGAAGAGATGTTGTTTCCGCCTCTTGATACCATTCTAATCATTGCCCGTGATAACAATGTCATTTACATAAACAATCAAATAAATGCATTGCCGAACTCGATATGTTAGAAAAGCGGTGATCTGCTGTGCTCTGGGGTCATACGAGCTCTGAACGCGAACTATGGCGAGCAGTTTCAGGGAGCCTTAGGCCATATAATGAAGCGATGTAGCCTACATGCAATCCAGACTCCCCCAAGCTTAACAAGCCCAGTGGTTGCTCCATATAAACTTCTGCCCGGTGTATGTGAGGCATTTTTATGTCGATTGATATAAAGGCGGGTGCACTATCGGTATAGATGGAGACCGAGCAAGCTGATGTAAGCGACGGGGAAAAGGTATCATAGTAATCGGAACCATAGACACAGTGTACCATTTCTGACTAATCAAGCCTTGAGACGATCCGCTGACCATGGGACCCGATCTTCCCACTTTGTATCGTCAGCGACATCAATGAGTGTCTTCTTTGGTGGTAAATGCTCCAGGTCCCATGCCTTGGAAATAACCAGACAACCATTTTACGCCGGCCATGATGCATTTCTAATTGGATGGATATAGCCTCATACGCAGGTTGTGGAGCAACGATAAGTGGTGTGAGCGGTATGGAGATAGCGATGATCGAACATAAATAGGATGGGGGGTTATGAGAGGCAGTACCTTTTGAATGATGGAAGATCGGCGGAGATCGCGAGGCCAGGTGTCGTGGAGAGGATGCCATAGGAGATGGGTTAGTGGAAGGCCGGGGTGTCGAGTGTGCGATGACGATTATAAACGTGGTGGTGGTGGCCGTTGGTGCGGGTAGTCAGACCGGGATAAAGAAATGGTAGAGATATGACATCAGAATTGGGAGGGTGGGTGATAGAGACATAGAAGAGTTCTCGAAAAATAACGGCCTCGGCATGAGCCAAATATCGATGTGTATCGGGAGATTAACCAACGATAACCATAGTTGAAGCCCAGAATAGCAGAAAGACACGCCGTGGCTGGCTGAAAGCTTGTCTTGTCAGGGAGTAAGAATATGGACAAAACAAACCTGACAAAGACATGAGGGGAAGAAGAGGTTGGTTTGGAAAAAGAGTGGAATGAGGTATTTAATCATGTAAGACGGATGACGGCATACAAATTGATCAAATAACAAGCGGTAGGTAGCATCGGGTGAGAACCTTATGATGGAGTAGGAGAGTGACGGGTTCAAACTTAAAATGACATTTCTTGCGTTTCGACCACTCCATTTGTGAGAAATGTAGCGTAAGGCGTTGATGAAGAATCCCGTGAGGAGCAAAAAAAAAAAGGGAGAATGGTCGAGAAAGATAATTCTTATCACTTCGCCAGGATGCGAATTAGTATTAAATTAAAGGTTGGCTTGACATGGAACTTTGGAAAGTAGAGAATAGCAACAAGTTTTCATTAAAAATAACCAAATCTGATAGAAAAATCATCTATAAAGTAGCAGTACGAACCCCCAAGTGAACTCGGTCAGAAAGACCACTGAAAACATCGGTGAGGAGTGGCTCGAAAAGGAGACTTTGTAGGAATTTGATCTAGGCCTTTGGGAATAGGACGTGTGTTTCTTGGCGACATGACTCACACTCGGTGGGAATAGCTAGAAAACCGGGAACCATTACCACCAAACTTGGAAATATTAGGACAGTAAGACGTATGAATAAGGAGAGGGTATCCGTGGAAGTCTGACGATAGGAAGATGAAGCGAGTTGAGATGAAAGGACCTTGAGCTCTTCCTGTACGGTGTTCTCTGTACTGGGTCTGCGATGTGATGGGGTGTAGAAAGGTGTCCAGGCAATGAGGTCGGTCGACTTCTTTGATAGAAATCGGACTAAGGTGATCGAGACATAAGGCAGTAAGGAGTGCCCAAAGGAGGGGACATGCGAATGACTCCTTTAAGAGTATTGAATCCATTAGCTAAAGTAATCTATAGGTAGAAATTGATGATAGTAAGGGAAAAAAAAGATCATATTACTAGAGAGAGATGACCGAGGCTCTGAGATGAGAATCCATGGACGGATGAATGTGAAAGAAAATGGCAGAAGAAATTCTGGAGTGAAGCGATAGACAATGAATATAGATTTATACTGCTAGTGAGGTGAATGTACTCCTTATACTCGTCGAGAGTAAGAATAACTCCCAAAGGTGGGAATGTGCTCCCTTTGACAACCATAGAAGAAAAAACAATCAAATAAACTTCTGAATCAACAAAAAAGGGTTACTAGGAGTGACCACAGAGTCTATGAAGGTGTTGAGAATCACAACACTGTGATGAATGACTAGAGATGGCACAAAAGGAGCATAATGCAAGGGCTGACGGGGACAAAAGAGAGTAAAACTCATAGCTACAAGTGTCAAATGGAAGAACCAGGGGCATAGAAGGCCTTGTCTATGGTTCTGTAGGAGTCTTGGTGGAAGCTTGCATTCTTAGAAGAGTGGCCCGTGCTCCCACACACATGAGTCAGTGGAGGAGGTCAGAAAGAGAAGATCGGTAGCGTGGAGCGCGTTGATCAGCAGTTGATCTGGGGTTCACTCGTGGATAGATCAGTCTGGCAGCACTTGGTGGTGGGGTTGCCAGCCAGAGATGAAGTAGTCACCAGAAAAGTTCGTCAAAAATTTTTTCCAGCCCGGTGAAGATTCGATAATTTGTAGAGGGTTAGCTGCTTGTGATGAGGGTGGGGTGGGCGACGAAGCTCTGACCACAGATGAGGATTGCCGTAAAAGAAAACATGGCGAAACCCTTACCAAACTTATGATATGCCGTAATGAGAAATAAGAGAGAAGAAAAGAATGTTTTCTTTATTGAATGGATAGATACATATTGTAGAATGCTATATATATATATATATATATATATATATATATATATATATATATATATATATATAAATAATGGAGCAAAGAAGCAAATAAGTCTAAGGAATGAGGATAATGTCACTGGTAGGAGATAAGCAAAGAAGAATATACAGGAATATTCTTTGATTCTCAACAGTGTTTATCTTATGGGGTTGAAGCCATAAATTAGGATTCCATGGAGAAAGGGAAGGGAAGAGGGAAGGGGGGGATATAAGAGATATTAGTTTTAGGTGGAGTAAATGTGAGTAAAAAAGAAACATTTAGCTTAATGGCTAGTTTGTTTCTCTTTGAAACTGTTAAGGACTAGTTTCCTAATCCATTTAGGAATCTTTTCATTCTTTTATTTTCTGTTTAGTCTCCTAATTAGACTCTAATTTTGTTTCCTTTATTTGCTCTAACACTTAGAGTATAAATATGTATGTTCCCTCACTTATTTAATCAATGAAAATCAAAGAGTTATTTTTCTCTTCACATGGTATCAAAGCAGCACCGATGAACTTCGACGATCTTATTTTCCGGCGATCTGCGCAAACCCTCTTTCGATCCCATCAACTCGTTGTGTAGTCAATTTCGAGGACACATCTAGTGGTAGTGTTTCCTCAGTCCGCATCAACTCGCCATGTGTCGATTAAACCGATCCATCTAGTGACCATGTCTCCTCTGGTCTGTCGACTCGTCGTCTTAGTCAATTCGGTACATATTATGGTGGGTGTCTGGATTACGGTCATCAACGCGTGTGAGTCGATTCAGATGACTTTTAGGTGACCCTAGATCTACCGTCGGATTTAAGTACATGTCTAATAAGTTTGGTACGTGGGATAAGTGCGTATTGTTTGACTATGTAATAAACGAGAAGTGTTAAGGTTGATTTCTAATCAAACAGAATCTTAATTCTTTTTCCTTTTGGTACATCCTAATTGTTTATTTTTTGTTTCTTGACATTTATAACATGAAAAATATGTATGTTCATACCTTCTTTAATCAACGAAAATCAAAGAGTTATTTTTCTCTTCACAGAAACCAAGGTCATGGGATCAAAACCTCATGTTGTAAGATAATTTTATTATTTCAAGAGGGGCATATGCCCCCTCTAAGCATAGTTTTAAAAGACGCAAGGGACATCTAGGAGAAAAAGTCTCCAATAACTTAACTGCTAGGAGCAAAATCAGACGCACACCTAAGTGAAGTGCAATGTAACCTTAGCCTTGGATGCATATCAATTTCATAAAGTATGATTCAAAATTTAATTCAATTAATAAAAATTTAAGATTCCGAATATATAAAAGAAGAGTTTAATAAAAATTAATGAAATTATGTACATTTCAATAGTTAGAAATTTCAAGAATTGAAGTGTTTAAAGGAAAAGTGAAGTCTACAAGGCGCATCTATTCAGTAAGGCATATCTCCTCTATAAGGCACATGTCTTAGCCTACTTTTAAAATTGGCTCTAAGGCTTTGCTAAATTTGCTAGTGGTACCTTAAGTCTATGAGACATCACAGTTTGTGCTGAATTGCTCCATGAGCATCGATATTTTGATTCTAAACGATGCACCACTACTAATACTTCTCAAGTTTTCATACTACTCCCAGGTTTGGTATTACTTTCAGTTATTGCCTCAAAACTAAAACCAAAATTGATAATTCTCTATGTTTCCAGGCTCTCAAAGTGCACACACGCACATGCATATCATAAACAAAATATGTATTAAATATGATAATAAGTACACTAGAAGGATAAGGAATCCTACCCATTAATGCATAAATGGATTGAACTCCTCCACTATATTACGGAGGCATCTACATTCTAATTGAGTTGAACAACATTGAGAGAAATGCTTTTAAGATCAACAAGACAGAATGTCCAAAAAGAGGGATAGAAATTATTTAGGTCCCAAAGAGGTTCAGAAGTTCCCCACTAATTTTCTAAGTTTCTGTCATTTCTTTGCCGCCACACAATCCAAATCAAGGAGAGGCAAACCCTAAACCTCAATATTTTTATCAACATTAAAATTTAAGATCTATAGTAATAATCTTTGGTATTAAGAAATGTTGGGAGGATTATGCAGATTCACACATTTCAAGAGATGAAGAGAGTATTCTGTTTTTGGCTGGACATATAATATGAAAAATGATTTGAGTGCATGGTCAAACATGTCACTAGGAGTTATGTTGGAATGGGAAGTGGTGGAGGAAATCTAACACATCTTCAAGATGCTTCAAGGTGATAGAGAAGCAATGAATAGAGGAAGCTTATACAAGGTGGAAGGCGGCGAAGGCACTTCATTTGTTAAATCTTATTATTGTGTTCTTCTGGGGGAGGTAATGGATGAGGAGATAGGCTGTTGCACGGGAAGAGGATTGCAAAACCTGAGCAAGCTGAAGGTAATCTTTCATTGAACTGTTTGCTGCTAAGGAAAGTGTTTTAACTGATCATCCAATAATATGAGGCAAAAGTTTTTCTATTAGGCATTGCTTTTGGAACATTGACGCAGAAATGGCTACCATTTGCTTGTGATTATGGACTTAGCTTTCAAGTCATGATCTTTGGTATTTAATTTTTTTTGAGATCATCAGCGATGCTGAGGCCATTGTGAAAGACTTTTGAATGTTGACAGTGAAAATTTTCCTGCAGGAGAGGAAGGAGAGAGTAGAACGGCTCCAGATTGATCACATGGGGTACTTGGAAGGAAAGGATTGGAATGTTTGAAGGCAAAAACTAAAAAGATATATGTTAAGAAGCTAAAATAGAAGAGACTGAGCATGATGACCCATTGATCAACAAGGAGTAACTCATTACCTTTGTAGGACTTCGGTGATGGCCATCTTGTAATTAAATCTCGGTAAGAGGTATTTTTATAATTCTTTCTTATTTTCTCGTTCTTTGGCATTTTATGTATGAAATGTGAACACTTGGATTTGATTCACTTTAGCATGTGCTAGTGACTTTGCTTACTGCTTAAGAATAAATTGTCCAGAAAGCTTCCATAGCTATGACATAACAGAACCAAGAAGAAAATATATTTCATCAGAATGTTTGAATTTAATAAGAACTAATATTTTAATGAATGCTCTTGTAGAAAGCAAGCCTAATTGCAGAGAAAAATGAAGATGAATCCTTAAATACAACGTGAAAATTACCGTTTTACCACATTCGTATGCTTGATCAAGAAGGTATGAATATTCCAGATCTTCGAAACATTTTTGTAAAGAAGAGATTGGCTCATTGAAGTAAACTGGAAGACAAACTTTAGTGAGATCCTTGCCAATGTTTTCTTTGATTATTGACCAGAGACTGACTCCTTTCTCTTTTTCAACTGCATCAGGCAATTTATTACGGCGCTTAACATGTGGATAATTAGTTCCATGAGATCTAATAGGAGAATCAATATCATCCATAGAATTAAGAGGCTCCTGATCATCAGAATCAAATGAGCCCTGCAAATCAGATCCTCTGCTTGATGAGAGGAAATCCTGAGTATCAAAGAACTCATTGTCATCATCATCAGTGTCTTCCTCTGCAGGATCATGTCCATCGTTGTCGGCATCAGAGTCACTCGCACTTCCTTCTGAAATATATTTCAATGAAAACAATAATTCTAGAGATAGCAAGAACAACAACACCAACAACAACAATGACAACAATGGAGTTACGTATATCACTTCAAAAGTGCAGCAGTATAGGAAAAGGCAAACAAATAACCAAAATTTCCCATCCTTTAGTTTATATTGTCCAAAACCTACATAGTAAAGGCCTTATATAGGCAATGATTAGTTTCAGATCAATACCATAAAACTGTAGGCAGCAAAACAATCAATCAATCAACAGGTGAAAAGAAATAAAAAAACAAACAATAATTTAAAAAAGAAACAAAAAAAAAAACATGTCCAATGATGACAAAATATAGAATGAAGGAGTAGGGTACAAATCTTAAAACAGCGCATAGTAAAGTGTAGAAAATGAGCCATGTAACGGCAAAATACAAGGGCATCAAATGGATAACTTCTTGGACTATATTAATCCAACCTCTGAAGGAAAATGCAAAAGATAATAAGGAAAAAAAAAGCCGATGCATTCAGAACAAAATCATTCATGCAACTCCAAGCTGTAATAGACTTTCAGTTAGTGTAAGCCATCGATCAATACACATTCCAGAAGGGCTTCTGGTAAAAATGTGGACAACAGTGTCCATATCTTTGGTGGCTTTGATGACAAGATTTCCTTGTGCAAGTTCTCTATAGGCTTAGAGAGCTCTGGACAGGGAAGGATGCTGAGATCAATCAACCAGTGCCAAGTGTGGCACTGAGGGTACCTGCATTGTGTGCATTGGGGTCTTCAATGCCCAGGTGGAGTGTTGGTATCCTACAGTGTAGTGAAAGCCTGTGGCCAATGCCATCACAGGCATAAGGTTCATAAGTGACTTCCAGGCAAGAGAATTGAGTGCTACTAGGGCCTATCATGAAGGTCATGTCTTTGATGGGATGTTTGTGGTGGAAAGGGCTACGAAGACGTTTCATGGATCTCACATGCCTAACATGAAAGTTAGACTCAGGTTCAGCCTGCTCTAGAAATTCTTGGCATGGCAGGCATAATACATGTTAAACAATACAATTTAGATAAAAATAGATGAAGTTGAGCCAACTTTCTGGGCAACAAAAATTAAATAAATAAATTGAGCTCTATAAAGAGTTGTTTAAATACTGGCACTATAAACAACTTCAATAATTTTTATTGAAACAAGAAATAGGAAATGAAGTTAAATCACTATACCATCATATTGGTGTTGCCTAGCAGTTGAAGAAGCTTCTTGCACCTTAGATTGTCTTTGGCTCTCATCAACAACTGTGTTTTCCAAGTCCACTTTTTCTGCCTAGAAGATGAAATATAGAAAAAGTAGTTCTTGTCAACATCCCAATCAAATATCCAAATCAGATATCTTATAAGTGATAATAAGATTGAATAACAAAACTTTAAAAGTTTCTGAATAGAAGTACAAGAAAATATATTGAATGATGGTCATCCTTAGGGATCAAAATTTGGAGATGTTCTGCAACTCAATTTATTGGGACCTAAATCACTTAATATAGAAAATTCCAAATTTAAGGATATTTAAATACTTTATGTAGCTATCTAAGAAATAATTTGACTTCAATTTCAATAAATATAATCACTATTTAGAAAAATCAAGCCATGCAAAAGAACTATGAGGACACTGTTAATCACTAAACCTTATGTAGATTTAACATGCCACAATACCTACATAAAAGATAGAAAGTAACCTGTAGGTCCAAGTTTTCACCCAACAATATAATCTGAATGCATTCCATTAATAGCCACAAGCTCATAGTTTAGATTAATGACTTGCACCCAACCATGTAGATATTGTCCGTTTTTGCCTAAGAAGGCCTCACGGCTTTAAAACACGTCTACTAGGTTAAGAGAAACCCATACTTATGTAGTTTTAGGGACTTTCCCCCTCAGCATGAGATGTCACAAACACCCCCCCTTCCCCCATGCAGACACAAAGTCCTAATCTTGTCCCTTGGGATTGCGGGGCCAAACAAACAAACACCTTCTATAAGGCTAAGCATACCCCCACGATGGGTCGGGGACAGGCATTGGCTTTAGCACCACATGTAACCACCCACACCTAATTATGTATCCTTTGAGGCTAAGAATGCCTTCATGGCTTTTCCCCTCAACCGATGTGGGATGTCACATTAGAGATACAAGTACCAAGCACTACGTATCTTACCATGAAGACAAAACATTGGTTCATGTTTAATATAGAAAATAAGTAAGTGTTTATTTTCCAATATCGATGCACATTTGTGGAATAACGCATGACTAAACAATCCCTATTTTCAAATAAACCCAGAAAAATAATGGCTTTTAAGCAATTTTGAATTTACTTGAATACCCAAAACCAATAGTGAATCTAAACAAGAAATCATTTTTATGTAGATATACAATTCAAAAAAATTAAATGAAATAATCGATTCACCTCCATCAAAGACAAAAATGTATCTATTGAGTTGGATAAATGGATATAATGAAATAAAATTACATGGCATTCCCTTTCAAAGGGACAAAAATAAATGCTAAGGGAAGGCAAAAACAAATAGGGACAATTACTATTTCCTACAGCAAAAAATAATCTATAAAACTCAATGCAAATTTTATGTACAATTATCATTGAGTTCTATTTGAATTACCTCTAAGTGCCTCAATGAATCAACTAGGATCACCTGCCTTTGCTTAAGAACCATAAGTTGATTATGCATCCTGGTGAACTCGCTCTTCATTATCTGCTCACTGTCCTGAATTGCAGACTCAGAAACGCCCTCCTGTGATAATCTTTGCCTCAACTTCTCAGTCGAAACAACATCTTCAGAAGGAGCTATAAGCTCATTGTTTGACACACGAGGGAAAAGCTCCTTCACAGCCTTCAATGCCTCCATCCATAAAATCCGGTCCTCCCGAGTTTCTGCCCTCAGATGCATCTTCTTTGTGCCTGTGAATATTGAAAACCTCCTGTCATCTGTTCTGCTCTCTCTTATAGAAGAAACCTGTGAAACATTTGGAAGATGCAATAAATGACACCCTGCTCTTCAATTTCTGTATCATAGTGAAGAAAGCAATATTATATTCACAATTCTGTCAAAACACAAATTAAAAATCAAATCACATGCATGTCAAGAAGAAAATAATAATGCATTCTTTCATTTCAATCAATTAAATCATTACAGAAATTAAAATATGAAGAAATCAACACGCATTTACAAATCACCATCATAATCAAATGTACCATACATATAAAAAATGGCAGTCAATCATAGGAAAAGACTGATAACCCACTCTTGAATTAAAATCAATCAAAGCACAAAAACAAAAAACAAAAAAAAATCTAATCAAAATCATAAGATAACCTTATATAAAATCAAATTTGAATCATAAACGAATCCTAATACATTTCAAAATCACAATCATAAAATCATTACAAAAACTCAAATTTAAATCACAATGAACGAGAATTGAGCACCTTAAGGTGGATTTCGCCAAAAGGCTTATGCCGAGGCTGCGAGGGCCTAACTTGCCGGCTACATACTCTCCGGAACGACTCTTCTCCGATTACCTTGGATCCTCTCTGCGTGTCCTGATTGACCATGATCTTATCACGGCCGTGAATCTTAAAATACGACAGAACACCATCCTGCAAAACAAACCAACGCCGGTGCCACCCTTTTCCATAGTTTACCCATTTGTACAAAATCCCAGAGATTCCATTGCCTACAATATCGTTAATCATCACCGACACCTGCGGCTGATGCTGCTGAAGCGAGGAGGTCGATCGGCGAAAATGCCGGCGGTGACTGGCGGAGGGGGGATTAGCGGGAGGGGAAGAGAGGTGGAAGTCGGGGTGATGCTTGGCGGATTGGGATCGGAAGTTTCCTGCAGCAGCGGAAGGCGCCATTGTACGATTGGGATTGATGGACTTTGGCATTGAGAGATTTTATTAACATGAAAGAATATGAAGATTCGAAGATAAATTCTGAATTATAAATTCACATCAATGAATCATGAGGAACATTTGGTGGAATTCTTCATGTAGAAAGAGAAGCAACAATTGGATTAACCTTTTCAGTGTTGGACCACAAAAAATCTTTGGAGGTTATTGCAAAAGGCTCAGAAAAAATAGGTGAGGAAGAGGAAGAGAAAAAGGAGGAGAAGGAATGATTGGGTAATATAAACATTTGTGTTTTGAGATTTCGAGAATTACGGAGCGACAGTTAGGAAGAAGAGACAGAGAGACTGAGCGCTGGCTGCCGCTAGGCGTTGCCATCCATGTCTTCATCACACGTTTCCCGCGCAGACTCATTTCATAGTTCATATATACCCTTCTCCTCTTATTCACCCGCTTCCCTCTCCCTTCCATTTACGGTTTTGCATTTTCTCTCACTTTCGCGAATCCTAAGTTCCCGTTTCGCTGCCCTTGAGACATAGGGGCAAAATGGTAAAAGGGTGAAAATGAGTTCCGGGATCCCTAGTTTCGAATCTATCAAAGAATAAAGTTCTATGATACCATATTCAAAGTGAATAGATTGGGTTCTTGGAGATCTAGGTTCGAATCTTATAAAAACTTAGTGTTACGTTATTATATGCAATGTGAATAGATGTCAAAATAAAAAATTACGATTTCGATTTTTAAAATAAGTAATTTATCGATGTAACAAATCGTTCTAATAATTATGGGGGTATTTGTGTTTTTGGGTTTTTTCTAACTATTTGTTTTTTAACATTTTCATTGAAAATTTTTTATTACATAGAAAAAGTCAAAATATAAATATTTTTTCAGAATGTTTTTTTCTACTAAAAACAAACTAGATTTTCAAACTCGTAAAATAATAGTAGGAGACAATCGTACTATATGATCTAATTAAAACTATTATGATTCATTCTTATGCTAATTGAACATTTTTAAAATTATTTTCTTAAAATTTAGATAAACGTTAAAAAATTGATTTCTACATCCGTCAATGGTAGATAGGATAATTATTTAAAAAATAATTTTTATAAAATTTGGATAAATTGTTAATTTTTCAGAGTATATATGAATTTAAGGGGGAGGATTTTTTTTTTTTCATGGTATTATATTTTATTTTTAAGTGAAAATTAATTTTATTGATTCCAACTAGTAAGAATCAAAATTCTTTAAAAATGCGAATGATGAAATGATATCAGGGTTAATAGCGTAATGAAGCATTTAGCCTTGTCGTTTTGTGGTTGGTCACATCGTTTGATATTCTTATTATGTATAATCTTTTAGCTGAGTTCTATAAATATCTAATTGGTTTGATTTATTGTGCTGTCGTATATGTTTCTTGATTCAAGTATCTAAAGACAAATAAAAGCGCAATGACCAATAGAGCGGAGTAAATGCGAGGATGGCCATGACTTGGGTAATATCATGATAGTGCCTTGTACTTATGTAAAACGGCAACTTGATTATATGTGAGCTAAGGCAGCAGTATATCGCAAAAAAATATATAAAAGCAGGAATTTATGTGGAATAATCGATTTATTAAGAAAAAAAATATGGAAAAGATTTGCAGATGGGTGATTTTTGGTAAGAATGACAACCTTTCTCATTCTTTAAGGAAAAGAGGAGGCGTAAGAGAAAAAGTTGAGAAAAGAAATTTAGGTTTTCCTGGTTTTTATTTTTAAAAAATAAAATTTAAAAATTATTTATTATAATAAATTTTAATGCTTATCTTTTATTTATTTATTTATTTTTAAATATGTTAAAATTGTCAAACAAACATTATATAAACATTTCCAGTTTACTTTAAGATGTTAAAATTGTGATTTTTAGCCAATAAAAAACAAACAACATATTACTTAATAGAAATAAAATATTAGAAAAACAAACATCTAAATACTTTTAATACTATTAATTACTGTTCAGAATAAAAGTTATATTCAACATTAAGTAAAACAAAAAACAAAACAAACGCCACCTAAGTTAAGTGGCTAATTAATCTCTTATTTTATTTTTTTTTTATCTTTTATTTATTTTAGTTTTTAATCATTTTTGTTTGTTTTTATTTATTGTTATTTAAATAATAAAACTTATTGTAATGACCAACTTCTTACCCAATATTGTTCCATTGCACTAGTGTACGACTTGTCACCACTATGTCCTGATTTTGCTTTAGCTTATACAATTAAGAAAAGGCCTTGATATTATTAAATTCAGTCTTCCTTATATCAATCTTCACCTTTTACTTCACATGGCACCCTACAATTATTTTTTTAGATAAGGATCATAATTTTATGAGTAAATAAGGTCTTGTTATTTATTAAAAGTAGATAAGTTTTAAGCCTTGTTTGATAAAATGAAAAAATTAAGTATTGAAAAATTAAGTACTGAATTTCATAAGTATTGAATCTGTACTGTAAAAATTGTTTGATAAATTCTTATGATTAGATACGAAGATAATATATATTATTTGATAACGGTAAATGTTAAATACTAAAAATTATGCTTATTTTCACATGTTACCATATTATCGTTAAATTACATATTATCTAAAATAAATAGAGTTCCCAATAATATTTTTAATTTTCACTATAATTATTAATTATTGTAAAAATAATATCACTACAAACATATCCATAAATAAATCATAATATAAAAAAGAGGAGCATAAATATGTTTAAAAAATAACTAATAGAATCTAAACATTTTAAAATAATAATATAGAGATATTTAAAAATATTATATTATTTATAAGGATTTTTGGTTTGAAATTTATTTTATTAAATTTTTGTTGTGTGATACAATTAGCGTGAAGCGAGATGCTCTTACTCTTATAATGCTGCTTAGTTTTTCGTTTAAAATTTTGATTAAGAGAGCAATAAAATTTTGTTATGAAACGTATTGAAAAATTAAAATAATTGAAATTTTGTTTGATGGTTTGAGCGCATTTGATAGTTTGCCAAAACTGAGAAACGCTTAGTTGCTACTCGATGTTAATAGGAATTGATAAGTTTTTGTTTTGTTATTTAAGGGGTTAAGGTATATAAAAATGGAAGAAGAATAAAAGTACTAAGGGAATCCACTAAGGTATGTCATTATTTATTTGGCTTCTTGTAATATTTTAAAAACTTGATCAAATCAACGATGTTCGACCGTCAATTGGTCCCCGTTTTGGTTCAATTCACCCATGTGAACCGCTTTTTAAGCGAACCGGCATTGAACCGCTAGGATCGACGGTCAAACCACCAAACCAAACAGCTTATGAGCTAAGCCATTCAAATTTAGGGAAAATGGAGTGGGCTTGTGTTAACACGTGTACCTCAAAAGTCATGTATGGTCAAAATCTTAGAGTTTTGGATTAACATAATATTAAAAAAAATTATAAAAATAATTTATTTTTGAAACTATTATCCAATCTAGTTCATTTGGGTGACGTAGACAACAACTAAGTAAATACCGTTGTCCTTAACAACGGCTTTATAATTTTTTTTTAAACATATACAACTATCCTCAAGAGCGGCATTTTAATTTTTTTAAAATGATAATGCTGTTGTTGGTTACAGCGACATTTACTATATTAAATAATAATAATAATAATAATAATAATAATAATAAAATTAAAGTGACAATAATTCTCATAAAAAAATGTTAATAAGATAAATTATTTAAATTTAATCATATTGTCATTTTATTTTATATTACTCTTTTTAAATTATTTATCATATTTATCTTATTAATATTTTTTTAAAAGAATTACTGTCACTTTAATTTTATTAATTTTATATTTATCTTAAAATATTTAAAATACAAACTTATTTTAAAATAATAATAATTATTATTTTTGACATCAACTTATTTAAAATGAGAATAGTGAAGTTATAAGATTTGATAAATTAATGGGTTCGAATAAAGATTTGATAAATTAATATGATTTACTAAAAATAAATTATTAATATAATTTATTAAAATTTTAACTTTAATATGTTAATCATCGTATTGTAATAAAATTTTAAAATAATTTTTTTAAAGAAATATAATTTTAGAAAAATATCTTGACAAAATAAGTTCAATATATATTGTTACTTATATTTTTCTATTAAGAGTCTTAATCCATGTAACATGTCTAAATGTAACATGTCTTTTTAAGTGCCCATGTCAATAGCAATTAACAACGTTAGCTATTGTTAGAGAAGAGCAAAAATAATTGGTTTTAAATAGTATAAATGTGAAAATGACAAAAAAAAAAAAAAGTTGAAGGGCCAGTTGGCACTTGGGTCTTAGTTGAGGGGCAAAAATGCCCTTTAACATAATAATAATAATAATAATGATAATAATAATTGGAGAGAATTACCCAAAAGGGTGAAGGAATGAAACAATTTACTTCAAAGAGTCACCTCTCATTATAAATAAATATATTTATATTAAAGATATTAAATATTTCGTTTATTTAAACTTACTTTCAAGAGTAGATTATTACATCAAACAATTTGTGGTTTCCTGTTCTTTTCCCCAAAAAGAATAAAAGATTTTATTTGAGCTTTGACTGAGACCTAACATAGACTTGCTTATTTAGTAAACTTAAATTGTGCTTTATTAGAAATTAGAAATCGTGTTGCAAATTGTGCAAAAATTATACAAAAACCGTACTCGTTTATATTTTTCCTTAAATTATATATTATTTATCCTTCAAATATTTTTTAAACATCTTTTTAAAAATTTTCATAATCATAAAAATAATCATTTTATAAAAACAATTATTTTAAGTTTTGTAAATATTTTTAAATTTTCACAAGAAGCATATCCAAATTGGCCTTAAATCCCAAATAAACCTACAAGTTTTATTTTAAAATATTTTTAAGTTCTATTTTTATTTCACAAGTTTTATCCAGTTGTGTATTATCATTTTAAAATACAGAATCATGAAATGTTTAATGGATTTTTGCATGAAGCTCGACAATGACTTGCAAGTTTGCAATTGTAAAACCCGGAAAAAAAATTGAAAATTTTATGAAAGGGCAAAAGCGGTGAGATTTGTCAATACGTGCGAGGTTGAAAGCTTTGAGAAAGTTTATAGATACCGGATGTGAAAGCGGCCCTTCTTGTTAGGTTAAATGAAATTTAATTGCAGGGGAAAATTTCGATGGGCCTGGATCAGTCAGGATTTCGTATTTTTCGAGACATTCGGGTGTCGATCAGCGTGACAAAGTCATGTGGTGATAAGCGCGAAGCAAATGTGTCAACTTGCATGGAATGAGAATTTTGTATAAATGGGAGGTCACAAACCGTTCATAGGAGAAGAAGGGGAAAGTAGGAAATGAAAAGAGAAAGAGAGGAAATGAAAAGAGAAAGAGAGGAAAGGAGCGAAAGAGAGGAAAAGAGAAAAGAAAGAGAAAAAAAATGAAAGAAAAGGAAAGAAAAGGAAGGAAAAGGGGAAAAAAGAGAGGAAAGAACTAGTAGGTTTTCCTCCGACCGATGAAGCTTCGACAGACGGAATTCATCGGATCGAAGCTCCAAGAGGTAGGTTTCCTCCTACTCCGGTTCATTTCACGCCTAGGGGCTGTGCAGGACCATCAGGTTCAATTCACTACTTCGGGGTGAATTATTTCATTGTGTAGCCTGTTTTTGGTTGTAGGACAATCATGGACCAAGTATATGACTTCCCGGGACCATCGAGGCCGAGCATGGGGGTCACAGAACTGAGCAAATCTGAGCAGAATGGAAAATGGGGGTATGCCCGAATTTCGACACCACCCCTGTGAATCGACAGTGCCAACTTTGGACTACCATAACTTTCCCGTTCGAACTCCGATTTGCGCGTTCTTGGACTCTGAGGAAAGCTCGTTGAGTCTAGAATTTAATAAGATGAAGTACTCAGCCAAACCGTGGGCTGGGCCATGGACAGTTGAGGAACGATTAGTTCTGGTTTTCGGAACTTCTGTTTTCGGAACCGGGTTGTATCTAAAATGCTCGAGGCTGCGTATGGCCTGAGCAAGAAATTGCGTGTTGAATTTTTGTGTGATATTTACAAAAGCTGGAATTATGGACTAAGTCTAGATTTTTTTGAGTCCAAGTCTGGCCGGAATTATGGTCGGGAATGGCTAATGTGTGTTATTACTGTAAATTGAATAATATGTTAATGTGTGAAATTATGTGATATATGTAGGATAAAAAAGAAAATAATTATATGCATTAGACATAATTTATCCGTGCCACTTGACATGTAATGTGTGTTTTATATGTTGCATGTGACATGCAGCATACATGTAGCATGAAATGACATGTAATGACACTTGCATTGCATTAATGCACGGGGCATCGCATGACATGGGTGTGAGTGCATGGAAATGATCGACCCTGTGTTTGGGGTTCGATTGTACATCAAGAATACAAATGATTCTCGGAGACTATTCACTATATATATATATATATATATATATATATATATATATATATATATATATATATATATATATATATATATATCGGAGACTGTCCCTACTTCGTAGAAAGAAGTAGTTTTCGGAGATTGTCCACAATACTTCTCGGAGACTGACCAAAGTACATATCGGAGATTGTCCACAATACTTCTCGGAGGTTGACAAGAGGAAATGCTTGATCGAGGCTTGTCCACACTATATTTGGAACTATCAATAAAAATAAACAAAAATATATTTTTTTGAAAAAATGGTCATGGACGGATAGCTCATGACGGTTTTTCACACTTGGCATATGCATGTGTGAGGGAATCAGTGAGGACTCGGGATTGGGTCATGATTGGTCGTAGTGATTGTGTAACTGGCATTGCATGTGCACTTAGGTGGGGAGTAGCCCTTATAGGAGATATATGTATTGGGCTTTGCTCACCCCGTCGTGGGATCACCCTTTCAAGTACATGAGAGGACGACACTCCTTCGAGGTCGTGAGTATGAAGAGGGCCAGGTTGTGGCCTTGAACACTATGTTTGTAAAATATATTGGGACGATCTGTTTTGATATATTTTGGCTTGTAAAAGAGTTGTATATCAAACTCTTGTATAATAATATGGGAAGTTGTATACATTTGCAAGAAAATATAGAGAAATGAGTCCCTGTGAATATGATTGACCAGCGTGGACATCGGATCATCTGATGCCCACGAATATTTCACGGGTTGATGGGTTGTAAATCGGACCCCCGGGTTAGGGCGTCACAGCACCGAGAACAAGAATATATATATAGATCATAAACCACATGTATCCAAATTATAACCAATTCAATAAACAAGTAACTCTGATTTCATAAATAAACCAAATCATATAAATATACAAAAAAAATGTATACAAATATCAATATATACAAATATAAACATATATAAATGAGTCCCACAAGATGAAGTCTTCATATTTCTCTTAGGTGGCCGCTTAGAATATACAGCTAGTTGATCTATAGGGTCTCGTACAATCTCAAATGGAGCCGATGGAGTCGAGGGAGCTGATGGAAGAAGTACTCGACATGTACATGGAGCGCGACCGAGGTGGAGTGCACCCAACTCTGATACAAAGTCAACCATGGTCTCATCGTTCTCATCGATAGGAGGCAATGTAGGGGATGGTAAAGTCGGAGATGATAAGGTTATATCTACTTCCATGGAAGTTGGCTCTGACGACACCGGAGATGGTAAAGATGTGGTCTGTAAAGGGGGAGATGTGGGTGATAATGGTGGGATGACATGTAGAGCGGAAGTCTCGACTGATGTGTAAGTTTGTGGTGGTATGAAAGGTGATGTGTAAGTCCGTGAGGGTATAAAAGTATTGGGTGATGGGTAAGTATGGAGGCGTATGGAAGTATCGGGTGATGGGTAAGTATAGGGGCGAATGGAAGTATCAGGTGATGGGTAAGCATGGTGGGATATGGAAGTATCGGGTGTAAATATGAGAGTGGGTGTAATGGTGGCAATGTTGGCTCAGGTGTACCATGGCCTCCCTTACCATCTCGACCACAACCTCGCTAACCATCTTGACCACAACCTCGCCCACCATCTCGATCATGACCTCGCCGATCAATTCTCCCTCTCCCTCTACCTCGAATGGGCTGCATACGAATCGGAGTGGATGACACTAGAAGTCTAATAGATGGTTCACGTGAAGTAGATGCCTCTTGATCGTGTCTAGCGATGCTCCTCTCATTTCCGATTTGGTGTAACATTGATATAGCAATATGATGTAAGTTGTACACCAATCCTGTGGTAGCCCCACGTGATCGACTAGCTATGTTAGCCATGGTAGAGATCTAAAAGAACCAACCAAACAATTATAAATAAATAATCTATTGATTCAAATTTGAAAAACACTTTAGAATTACAAGACTCTAATTTACCAAAATTTGAGTAGTACCGCCTAATGTCATCCCTATGGAGTGGTGGTGTCATAAAACATCATGTAATGCGATGATACCACAACATATATGGATTATGAAAGTCCATAATACCTGCCATAGTGGGTGCGGTAATGATCATGTCCGCTCACGTATCCCATAAGGCAACGTATCGAGCATGATACGTCGCCTAATCTCTTCGAAGTTGTTCACCTGCATCCACTCTATGTAGTTGTTGCTCATAAGAGCAAGACGGAGGTATCTCCTGGTGTAGCCTAAATTGGCATAAAACTCGCTTTGGACGATGCCACTCAACAGTCCTAAAACATATAAGAGGTGACATCGTCCGTTTGATCTCTTGATCAGTTAAGCAGATATTTGGTAGTTGGTCAACCAACTCTTCGATGTATGGTTACCATAAGACCTACACATTTACATTTTACGTCAATAACGTTGATGTGCAAATGAATCAAATTACTATAGAACCATCTACATTTACATATTCAATTACCTGATCAAGAGTTTGTGCATCTAGCTGATCTCGATATAGGAGGAGTACGCTGGATGAGTTATGCATTCGTGTCAAAGGTACTCTCCACCTACCAATGGAAAAGCTAGCTCTAGCTCAGCTGCAGCCTTAGCCTTAGCCGGTAATTCATTGTGGACACCCATAACTACATCTTCATCGACGACATCGACGTCGTCATCATGTAAAGCATGAAAGATTGGAGGTGCTGGATGTGCAGCTGGCTGCTCGAAATTGGGTCGCCCCATGTGAAGTCTCTCCTAAGACCAGAGCTGAATAAAAATTAAACAAAAAGTAAGCAAACTTGTAAAACCCAGGAAAATTAGAAATTTTCAATAATGACAAAATGATAATAATAATAATAAATTGCCAGAATGGATCAGGGAATCCTAGAAAATTCTCTAGATCTCGGATGACGAAACGAACTGCATTCGTCTCGCGAAATTTAGTGACCCAGAAAAGTTTCGTCGAATTCCGAGGCAAGCGGAATATTTTACGATTTTCTGGGTGATAAACCGTCAGTGACTTTAGGGACGAGATTTTTACAAAAATCTCGGAAGTCAGGAAATGGCTTGAGCTAAGTTCATTTAAAATAAAGTGATTGAAAATAAATGGTTGGGCTGAGAAAGCGGACCGAGAGATGAGGCAATATGAGCCATGTAGTCAAATAATAATATAATTAAAAAAAAAGGATAAAAACGAAAAATATTCAAAGGGTGGAGACGGACGTGGGAGTTAGAGCGAGAGGTGAGAGAAATTTTTTTTATTTTTTCTTATCTTCTCTTTTCTCTAAGATCTACAGAAATCGGACCGTAGGCTTTCATCGAATGAAGCCAAAGGATTCGTCACAGACCAGGGGCTGCGATGAATCACCAAAATCTTGGAGTTTCGTCAAATTCTGTGAGGTAGGGAATTTTCCTACTTGTGTTATTTCTAGCCTAAAGGCTATTAAATGGCTTAGGTGAAGCGAGAACTATGAGGCCGTAAATTTAGTCTCAAATTTTTGGGCCGGAAGTGTAGGAATTTTTGGAATTTGTTTTAGATAGTGCAGGCTAAATTTCGGAGTTGTTTTAGGACGAGTTCGGGTTCGTGAGACTATTTTCGAGCAGTCTAGATAGGACCCCCGGGCTGTTTCGGTCAGTCGGGACTTGGTTCGGGTTTGGTTTTGATCCCGGACTGATGTCTTCGGGTTTTGTGGTGTGTTTTGGTATCCCAATAATTTGGTGATGAACCGTGAAGGGACTAAGAGGTGCTCTGTTTTAAGTGGGTCACGAGATTTGGGCCATTTTGTGTGTTATTTTTGTGTGTAAAAATCATGTTAATATATGCTAGTTGATGTATTAACGTGGATTGCATGAATGTAAATTATATGTAAAATTTATAATTGTCCATGGTGTATTAATGTTTCATATAGCACTCATATATACATGTAACATGAAGGAAAATGCATTGACATCATGCATTTCATATGCACGGTCACATCGTGTCGAGTCGGGTGTGGGTGCATGATGCATTCCTGCATTCTTGGTGGTGTGTGGTGGCTTCGAGGAAATAAGACAACATCGAGAAATCGGGACTCACGGTTGTGTAAGACGATAATAATAATAAATCACGTGTGTTTGGGTGAAGCAAGATGGGGCAGATCCCCCCCGAGTTAAAAGGCCAAATTTTATTCTTGGTCGATTATATGGATCCGGTGATGAAAGTTCGCGAGAGTGTCGAAGGAGTTACGAGGCTTGTGGTGAGACCACGAGTCGCAGCAAATAAACACACGGGATTTGATAAATTAAAATTGGAGGGTTGTCCAATGGATTAAGTCATTGGGTGAAACACCAATGACTGGTTTTTCACACTTGGCGTTGCAAGTGTGAGGGAGTCGGTCGAGACTCGGGTTGTGAGCATGAAGAGTCTCATCTCATGTGACAGAGCATTCCATATAGGATGCATTATTTATATGGAATATGGTTTGATGTTTATACAATATTTCATGTGCATTTAGGCGGGGGTAGCCCTTGTGAAGGGAATTTTTGCTGGGCATTGCTCACTCAGTTGTGGGGGTACTTCGGGTACGGGGTGTACAAGAGATGGCCGCTCCGACGGGCCGTGATTATGAAAGGTCGACATGTGGCCTTGACAATGCTTTTTATAAAAGTATTTTATGTAAAAAGAATTGTAATTAAATTCTTTTGGACTGTTAATATAATAGTTTAGGTATATATAATTGTTATGATGAAGGAAGCGTAGTGGGACTCTTATAGACTTTCATTAAGCGGTAATTTTTCATATTTTTGATTTAAATATGAATGAATGGGTCCCGGTAAAAGGACGTATTGAGGTGGTGTCTGGTAAACTATATTAGAACAAGCTAGTTTTAATATATGTTCTGTATAAGAGTGTTGAAATAAACTCTTATGGATTACTGTTATTAGGTAGAGCTTCTCGAACAAAGGAGACTCTGCCCGATTTTTTGTCGATCAATGGGACACAACCATGTGGTATCGGGTAACCCGAAATTCATAGGAATTCCATAGGTTGACGGGTTGTCAATGGGACCCCCGGATTTGGGGTGTCACAAAACTAATAATGTGCTGTGTATATGAATATGTATGTAATAAAATAAAGTTATGGATACCTGTAATAGTGTAATACAATCGCTAATACCGCGTCTACAACCCAAGTTGGCTCGGCATAACTCTTGATATAACTATGCTAGTACTGCATTACCCCAACTATACGTCGCAGTCTATGTCAAATCTCGTAGCAGTAGGAGAAAGCACGTATGGATATGCACTCACTTTTTGTTCGTAAACAAGAAGGATCCCATTAGTACTAAGATGAAACCACGCTCACTCTACTCTAAAGTGACCGCATCTACGTCAAGTGTTGGGGTAGATAACTGGTCACATAACCACCGTATGGAGATAGCGGTTCATTTGAGAGCATTAGCGGGTGTGATGACACCGAGCAACTCCCGACATAACTCTGCCACATCGAACACTCATGTCCCGGTGATTGCTGGTCCATGGATCTGAGGACAGCCAGTAGTAGCAACATCTTAGCAGCGTGATCGTCATATCTCCAACGGGTACGTGAAACATGTGTGTCTCGGGCCTCTATCTCTCGACTAGACAAGTGATAAGTGGCCAATGATGTAATGTGGCCCACATGCGGTATATGCTGTGAAGATCTAAAGCGGATCACGTATGGACGAATACGTAGATCCATCCTCCATATACTGATGAAGGCTTTCATCTAACTGGCGATGGTGGAGTACCTTCTAGAACTACAAGTAACGAAGAAATCAATTTTAGAATTGATTATATATACATTACACCAACGATATGTTATAGTAGTTGATATTTAATAAAATACATACCTGCTCCGTATCTACTAAATGCGACCTATGTCTATCATACAATAGCAAGACAGATGGATCTGAATGATCTACATCATGAAGCCCTTTGAACGCCATATTTGTAACAAATAACACAAAGGCAATATAATTATTAACAAAAAACATTGAGATACTAGTATCATAGTCATGAATGCAATTATTGAGGCAATGAACAAAAAAAAAAAAAAAAAACCACGTACAAGAATGATGTCTCTTTTACTTAAATAAGGTACACTAGTATTTTATAATCCAAAAAATAAATATTTGTACATAAGTCTTATACAAAGAAACTACAAACATGATAGGCAAATTGCCTTACAAAAAAAAATTGAGTTACATCATATCTTTCACTGAACTTGATTCCTATTCTTACAAGTGCGGTGATTGTGACCCGGGTTGTTTGCACAACTCGCATGTAATAGTAGTTTTCCCCTCATAACGTCCATTTCATTATGCGAACGTGTTGATTTAGGACGTTCACTGCCTATGTGTTCCATTGACTCAGAAGGTATAATTGTAGGACCATCATAAAGTGGCCACTCATCGTCATTGAATATAGGATAAAACAAGCTTTCCTAAGTATCATAGTACGACTGTGTAGTGTAGTAGCCTTCAACAAATAATCGGAAATCAACAAAGCAATGTTGACATGCTGCTATGATTATGGCTACATGGAAATCTATTTATAAGTGTCTTACCACATGTGCATTTTTGGTCATGTAAGTTGAGGCGCTGTGTTCGACCACTCCTTTACTTGACATTAAATCGTCACTGGATGTGATCTTAAAAAACAATTTCCATTGATCCAGCCTTAACCACACGGGCCTTAATCTGAGCATCAAAATAAGGAGTGTATTGCTCATATGATGCCAATCTGTTAGCACCTTGTTCCCTTTTTGCAACAAAGTAACTATTAAGGTGGAAAAAGGTTAACTAAATTAATGCAGTTATTGGTAAGCTATGAGCTCCTTTAAGAACACTGTTAAATACCTCGGATATGTTGGTAGTCATTATGCCATATCTTCGACCCCCATCATGTGAAAGTGCCCATATCTCAAGAGGGATCACCTCTAACCATTGTTGTACTTTCGAAATAATTCTCCTAATTGTAGCCACATGACTTTCTTCCAATTGTAGCCACATGCCTATTGAATTTGTGTTGTTTAGTAGCTAAAGCTGCTTTGTAGACTAAATTCTTCAAGAGTTTATCTTTGAAGCGAGTCATAAAATTGCTTGCAAGATGACGCATGCAAATCCTATGCTAGGTAGATGGTTCAGCCCAACTAAGATGAGGATCACTCATTACTGCCATAATACCTGGATGTCTGTCAGATATAACACAAATTCTCGTCCGTTGAGTTACTCTGTTTCTGATACATGCCAAGAACCATCCTCAGCTATCAATATTCTCGCCTTTTGTAATAGCAAATGTCAATGGAAACAACTGATTATTTCCATCACACCCTCTAGCAATCATTGACCCGCCTTTATACTTTCCATACAAATGTGTACCATCAATACTCAATACATAATGACATTGTTCGAACCCTTCAATAGATGGCTTGAATGACTAGAACACGCGTTGAAATATCTCAGTGTTTAGCATATTACTATCAAATGTTTTCCAAATTACAACACATCCAGGATTTGTTTGCTCTAAGGCCAAGAAGATATGTGGTAGCTCTGTATATGATTGACAAAAGTCATCAAATAAGTGTCTAAGTGCTTTATGCTTTCCATATAGCACATTTTTGTATGAAATTTCATATCCCCATTTCTTCATCACACTTGCTTGAATAGCAGCTACAAACAAAGTGAATTATGCCTTAATAATTTACTTGATAAGAACAACAACCAAGTTTGAGTCCAATTGATGATGGTCTCGATTCAAGTAAGGATTGACACAAGTATGTGGCCTTTATACTTGTTGATAACAAATAAACAAGTATCTTTCACAAGCATGACATGAAGCTTCCATGGACATTGACATTTCTCGGCCTTCTTACATCTTAAAACTAGCAATTTTTTTGACGATGCAACAACCACAAACTCTTGGTGTGCTTTAATTGAGTAAATCTTTGTAGCCTCTTGCAAAGAAGATTTGGAATTAAAAACTTGGCCAACTACAAATTCTCCTTGGTATCTGGTGGTATGCTTCACCCGTAGGGGGAATCAGCGAAATAACATTACGAAGTTTTACATTTTCAAATTGAGGTGATGGTGCTAAGAGTGATCTTGAGCGAGGGGATGACTCATGCAGGTCGTCAGCATCTCGGGATTATTTGGTATCTGAGATACATCCATGAGACATGTATCCCTTGTACATTCTCAAACTTGGTTAAGAGTATGGAAGGATGAAACATGTCCATGGCGAACATTTATATCTCCGGTAAAGTTCATCATCACCATCTTCATCAGTTGCATCATTGGCTTCTTCATCTTCGCCCATTAATTCATCATTCCACTATGCTTCCCACATCTATTAGTATCAGGTGCTGGAGCGCTATTTGGCCCACAATCATAGTCCAATTCTACAACATTATCATTTCCTCTAACCAATAAATCTGTGTAGGCACCCAGAGATTGATTCACTTGTGGCTTGACTTGAACGACCTCAATATATAATTCAATTTCCTCCATGATAGTTGTGTAAACCAATTTCAACATTCGGTACACACTACTGTCATCCCATATTGGACAAGGTTGGAACCTATTTCCACTTTTCAGGGGATACTTATAATTGAGGACTAATTTGAACATTTGTTTGTCAATGCCTGTTCTTGAGTATATCATATCACCCAACTTGTGACACCCCAAATCCCGGGGGTCTTTTTTTTTTTTTTTCCATAGGTAACCTTCAACAAGCTATATAATAGCCTCATTCATGCATATTTACGTGTCACTCAATTATTAAGCAATGACATGTGAGTCCTCTCATTCAAGATTCTGTAATTAATTGCACTTGGTAATGATCAACTTTTCAGAAACTATGTAAACACCAAATTCCATCCACATGCATATGGTTAGATTCTAGACTCAGAGAGCTTTCCATAGAGTCAAAGAACGTGCAAAACGGACTTCAGACGAGGAAGTTATGGTCATCCAGTTCAGGCGTTAAGAGCTCCATTCCACTGGGCGAAGTGACTCGACCAAGAATCAAACTCGGCCGCAAGTGGCTTGGATATATTTTGAGCACCAAATGCCCTCCACAGGCGCTGGGGTAGATTCTAGACTCAAGGATCTTTCCATAGAGTCTAAGAACACCTGAAACGGACTTCGGACTTCGGAAGTTATGGTCGTCAGTTCGTGCTTCACATGAAGCGGCTGGCCCGACATGCGGAGACAACGGTGCACTCTTTGTCTTTTCATCTTTTGAACACGATATGAGCTCATATTATATTGATCCATATATGGATGGATTCTAGACTTAAAGGGCTTTCCATATAGTCTACGAAAGTGCAAAACGGACTTCGGATGAGAAAGTTATGGTCATCCGAAGTTGGCACAGCCGAGCTCATTCCTTGCGGGCTGGTGAGGCTCAATCTGCAGAGGCCGACTCATGTAGGAGGCTCGGCTGCGCGAGGAATGCAGCTCATGCGGAGGCTCGGCTACGCCCCAAAGAGGTCAGCTCATGCGGAGAGCTCAGCTGTCGAGAGAGGTTGGCTCATGCGGGAGGCTCGGTAGCGCTTGAGGGTCAGCTCGTGCGGGAGGCACCGGCCAGCTGCCAGAGGTCAGCTCGGCTACATGAGGGTCGGGTCGGCTTGCCTGAGGTCGGCTCACGCGGAGGCTCGGCTGCGTCCCGAGAGGTCGGCTCCGGCTACGCACAAGGAGTCCGGATCATGTGGGAGGCTCGGCTCGGCCCTGCGCACAAGAGGTCAGCTCATGCGGAGAGCTTGGCTCGACCAAAGGGTCAGCTCAGCTTTGCCTGAGAGAGTCGCTCGTAGGAACATTTCTGACCCAGAGGTCGGTTCCGGCCCGGATGAGCTCGAACTCATCCTCTCAGACCCTTCTGAGTAAAAAGGCCATAACTTGGGCTGTAGAGGTCCGATTTGGGTGATTCAAAAGCCTACATCAAGCTTACTGATGGGGCTAAAATATATCAGAAGGAAACAGGGCCAAATTACCTTTAATTACCAACAAAAAATCAATCTTAAAGTTCGGCTAATACATAGGATCGAAACAGTGACTTCTATGGTTAGACCACTTAAACGAAAAACATCCTCTCAAGGCAAGATGCATCCCTTACCAAGATTGTATTAAACATATAATCTGAGTTTTAATTACAATTTATTTATATCTAAATACAAAATTTTGACAACAATTCAGTTTTAAGCAAAAAGGGTTTCTACCAGAGAAATTTTACAAAGAACACGATAGGCCATCTTAGATCTTCCTCTCGACTAAGATCTCATGGGAGTGATTACTAGCCCCTACTCTTGATGTACCTCCAGTGCCTGAAATATTTTCCCTGCAGGGTGAGCTATGACCAGTAGAAAATCTCCCTACAAAGTTTCTCCCCACCTAAGTGCACATGCAATGACATAATCCACAAAATCATCCACACTCATTCATATAAAATATGCATATCTCTATATGAATGTCTATGTGTACCAGTCATACTTGACTCTCATTACTGTCTAGCAGTATATGAAAATTAATTTCAAAACAAAAGCTTTTTGTTTTTATATCAAATATTTTGAACACTTAGTAACCCTCCGAATAGTAAACCCTTTGGACAACCTCAGGAGTATCGAACTGAACCATCTCGAGAACTCTTTGTTGAATGACCCTCCGATAGAGTTCATTGGACAAAACCTCCCGATATAATTTATTGGACAACCCTCGAAATAATTTATTGGACAACCCTCCGAGAAATAGTTTTATTCATGCACTCACCCGATTCACGCGTGACCACGTGCACATACCCAATAATGTCAACGCATAATATCTCATGTTACATGCATGATGGGGAACTACATGCAACACTCATAATACATGTGCACAGGCATCACGTTAATATATAACAATGCATATATATTAACATCATTTTTCTCACCACAATGCGCATGTTATTTCAAACAAGCAATAACCTGGCGGATTTCAATCTCTAAACTCAGAAAACATCATGCACAGTACACAACCAAGATCATCCTGCTCAGATCTCAAACTACAGTACCACAATCAGTTCCAGAACTGCAGTTCTGAAAACTACTCAGACCCAGAAACTGGTCCCAACCAACAATAATTTCTATTGAAATTATTCTTTAAACCAGCCCACTACTCGGGCTAACTGTCATGGCCATATTATGGCTCTTAAACAAAGACTAACCAGAGTAGGAGAGAACCCCTACCTCTCGAAGTGCGAATCAAGTTCCTTTGCTTGCCAGCTCCTACATTTGTTAATAAGAGAACTGCTGGTTCTCTTTCCTTTTTGTTGTCTTTCTTCTTTCATTTCCTTTTCTTTTTCTCTTTTCTTCTCTTCTTTTCTTTTTCCCTTTTTCTCTCCTCTTTCCACCGAACAAATTCCTTTAGGTGGAGAATACTTATCTAGGTGTAGAACACCTCTTCTTTCTCTCCTCATGACACATAGCATCCATGTCATTCATGCCCACTTTCCCACCACTGTCCTCATGCAAGATAAGTGTGACACTTGGCTTCCCAAGAGCCAAGTGTCCTCTCCTCAGGTGCCACATGGCATGCATCTTCATGCACGTGTTGCTGCTTCCCCATTCGTCCGTTAATCATGAAATCGTGCGATTCCGACATTCTCGAATTCGACGGGGGTCGACTATGTACTTAGATTTGTGAGGGCAGACTCAACGGTATGTCAGCGTCGTCATCCGGGGATCTAAAAATTCCCCAGGTTTGCAACCCGTGTCTATCATTTTACTTTATCCGGGGTCTCACACAACTGTTCAAACATGCAATCAACTACTACATCCAAAGACACAATGACAACATTGTTCCCGACATCTTTCACATATGTTTTAGTCCTATGTATTTTTCCAATAAAATAACATATCACGAGAATAGCGGAAACAGACATATTTGATCTATACAAAATGGTTCAAATCAGTTAAATAATATGAGGATATAAAGATTATGTATGGAACACGAAAAACGTGGGGAAAATTGAAGGAAAGAGTAAGTAGACAAGGAAGGAAAATATAAAAGTTTCATGTTTTGTTGTTAAACGGAAAATTCTAAGAAAGAAAAGATTCATTTTCCTTATTTGGTAATTATATATAAGAAAAATTAAGAAAAATAGAAGTAAAAATTTATTTTTATATTTATTTTTTGAAATCTATTTTTATTCTTTTGAAATCAAAAATTATTTTTATCAGTAGTGTCATTTTTTAATTGTTGGAAGTATATTGAAATAATATAGGGGCAATTATGTTAAGGTGCACTAGTACACCAATAAGAAGGAAAATAGAATCCATGTAATGGATATTACATTGAAATGCACTATCTCCACGAAATTAATAAAAATATGCACTTTATAAATAACTTTACGTTAAACCCTAAACTATGTTTTCTAGTTAGCATTAGAAATAACTTTTGTTAGAATATTGAATAAGTTTAAATGAATAAAAAGCTTATTCATGTGGGATAGAGATTCTTTCTCTTAGTGGCCTTGGGTGGGCTCAAAGTCAATTGATAAAAGGATAGTTTAGGGTTTAACTAAAAGTTACTCAAAAAGTGCATGTTTTTATTAATTTCATGGAGATAGTGCATTTCAAAGTAATATCTATTATTTGGGTTCTATTTTCATTCTTATTGGTGCAATAGTGCACTTTAACATAATTCCCCCAATAATATGTAAAGTATTTGTAATTTTTTAAACTTAAAATTTGTATTTTTAATATTTTACAATAAAAATATTTTAAAAAATAAGACGATAAAGGTCAACATAAAATGGATAAAATTAAAGTGAGGATAATTCTTTAAAAAAAGATGAATAAGATAAATTTGAAAAACAATTTTAAAAGAATAATATAAAATAAAAGGAGAATATAATTTAAAATAAATAATTTTAAAATAATTAAAAAGCTGATATTCCAAAATATTAGTTTATGTCAAATCAAATCAATTTTTTTCTACAAAAAATCAAATATATGCACATATCGATGAAGAGATAAAGGAGCGGGGTTTGGCTCTTTAGGCTAGACTTTTTTCTTGGATTATGCTTGACAAAAATGATTCTCTCATAATAGATAGATGTATTCTCTCAAAATTGCTAATGATTAAAAAATCTTAGAATTAGAAAAATCAAAACACTAGTGTGATCAATTAAAAAAACTCCAAATGGTATTGCCACTATAGTGGAATAAGCATTTTGCAGAAACTATTTTCATATAGAAATCTCTATGCATCATCTCCTCATTTGAACACCAACTTGGAGAAGTAGGTTCCTTATATCAATGTTATCTATCATGTATTGAGAACAACAATTTTCAGAGATCATCAAAATAATGTTCTTTATATTTTCAAAAATTATTGTCACAAACAATTTTAAAAAACGGGAACAAAACCTGCCCTAAGCCTCTAAGCCTTGGATGCAACTGTATTATTCTTTACTAATTAACAAGAGAATGTTTGATATACAAATATTAAATGATTTAAACATACATAATTCTCTAAATACTTTTAATTATCCTTCAAAAAAATAAATTTAATTATATTTTATTCTTATTTTTTCATGTTGAAACAGAAAATATCATTTTTGAAAAACAAACATTTTCCAATTTTAGATGACCTAAAAATATGAGAAAAAATGTAAAGAAAAATCCTATAAAATACTATGAAATTTCTCTGCTTATTCCCTTAAAAATCGATTAAAATAAGAAAAAATAAAATTAAAAAAACCTTTTTCCTTTAAATTATCTAAGAATAATCGTATTTGTTTCTTCCATTTTTCCTTTCCAATTTTTTCCTCTTTCATAAGATTTTCGGGGCAAACATACCCATAATAACCTTACTTTTACAAGAAAAAAAGGGATTATTAAAAAATAAAACAAAATAGAAGAACACAAATGATCAAGTGTAAGAATCAAATCAACAGAAAAAAAATGGGGGAGGTTGAATAAGCTAATAAATTCATTTTTTCCTCTACATTTTTTACCTTTGAATTTTCCATGTCATCCAAACTGAGAAAAATTATTTTCCTCATTTGCTTATTTTTCCTTTCCCTAACATTTTCTGACTTCCAAATGAAACCATAGAGAATCTCATGTTTAAAAATGGGAGGTCATTTTATTCATTCTGTCCATTTTAATATTAAATTCCTAAAGATTAAATG
Organism: Tetrastigma voinierianum; assembly: GCA_016808115.1. NCBI lineage: Eukaryota > Viridiplantae > Streptophyta > Magnoliopsida > Vitales > Vitaceae > Tetrastigma > Tetrastigma voinierianum. The sequence goes on along the minus strand of JAEQBH010002992.1, from coordinate 209,067 downwards.
AGAACTTAAACCAAGATTTGTCACCACATTATCACTAAAACACACAATAGCGACAATGTAAGAAATTTTCAACAAAAAAGCAGTCCAAATGCTAGAGAGATTTTCTTTGTGGAGTATAATGAAGTGCTAGGAGAAGAGATGAAGAGGCAAAAAGTATTGGTTTTCTCAAAATGCTTGCCGTCACGGAAGAAGAGAGGGGAGAAAGGATGGAAAATATTACAGTAGAGAAATGGAAGAAATGGAGAAGGATGAAGGGTTTTGCACTAATTTAAAATGACGATAATGTCGATGTCTTCAACTACGACATTTTTATTTTTTTAAAATGATAAATCCGCTATTGAGGACAACGACATTTTCTTAAAATATATATATATATATATATATACATATAAAGTCATTGTTGAGGATAGTGGTATTTGCTTAAAATTTTTTTATAAAGCCATTGTTGAGGATAACGACATTTGCTTAGTTGTTGCCTATGTGATCCATATGAACTAGATTGGGTAATAGTTTCAAAACTAAATTATTTTTGTAATTAAATTTATTTTTTTAATCCAAAACTCAAAATCTTGAGTGTTATGGATTATGCCACACAAACCCGCAAACCCCGTCCTTAACTGTTTTCTCTTTATTCATTTACGATGTGGGAAAAGCCAACTAATGACTTCAACAAAAAACAATAGCAAGGTTTTATTTACAGGTTTGAACCCACAACCTGACGGTTAAAACATGGAATGTACATCAGCTACTCTAAGCCTCACTTGTCTTAGGTCTAACAACGTAATATTATATATATATATATATATACTATATATATATATATATATATATATATATATATATATATATATATATATATATATATATACTATATATACTCTCTTTATATATAAATTTTAATATTCATATTAAAATGATAAATATTTTTTAAAATATTAATATTCAATTATTTTACATATTTTAAAAATTTAAAAATTAATTTTAATTTTAGTAAAATATAAATTATATATTTATGACATCACCGACTTAACCGTGGCTTGACTATTGGTTTGACCAGTGAATCAAAAACTAGTAACATTTCCGGTTCATTGACTGGTTTGTTTTTAAAACATTGATTTCTTGTATTCATTTTCCTAATGTATTATTGGTATCAAACATCCTTGGTCTTGTAGAAACCATTGAAATGGAAATGGGAACTATATCACAAGATCAAACTAACAAATGGAGGAAAGTATTAAGATCTTAGAGGGAGAATTTTGAGAAGCATGGGAAAGGTGATAACTCGCCTTTATCTAGGTTGGTTTCTAGGTATGGTGGAGACGGAGGTGATCACAAATAATAATAATTTTGCCTAGTACCAGGCTAGCAGTAGTCGAAGCTATTGTAGCATAGTGGCTCTAGGATCATCCACTGAGATGGATATTCACCCGACGTAGTTTTCCTTATTGTGAATCTTGTTCCAATATTTTCCTAAGAATAAAAAAGAGCAATTTTTGATTGATTCAAATGAGATGGGACTAAAAGGGAGATGTGCTTGCTTTCAATAGAGGCTTCATAAGTCGGGTTCACCAAACCAGAGCCACAAATGCGGAAACTAAGGCTTCTAGGGTTTGCCTAGTTAGGCACTTGGGTAGTCAGTGTACATCCACTGATCGTGCCCCAACTAGAGGGGTCCTCTTATTAGATATGTTATTAAGTCCATTTTCTAGGGTTAGGTATGGGCTAATCAATTCTCTAGGTTTTTTCTAGGTTTTTACCTAATTTATATGAAACCCTTGACAAGAGGTAATCACTTGTGAATGTTGAATGAAGATTCTCTTCATCAACTATCCGACATACTATTGGATTACCAAGTATTAAGTATAATGTATTGACCTCGGTAAACAAATCCTTCTAGGTTTTGTTGAGGATCCTAGTGATAACCACTCAAAAAGTACATTTTTATGCACTTATTTTTTCCAAAATAAAACTCTTTTTGTGGCAGAAACTCATACTTAACCAATTATGTATATTGTTAGCCTCTAAACTAGAGACTAATGGTTTTCGTGAGTTTTGGTATGCATATAAGCATTTTTAGACATCTTTTCAGCTCGTGGACTCCATGGGACTAGTAATGAGGACATCTTGAGATCTCATCTGCAAGCTTAGAAGCCCTTAGAAGCTCTTAGAAGGAATACAAACGTGTTGGGACCTTGATAGCATGATTACACATGAAGATGGAGGCTTACACATCAATTATGGAGCATTTCACACCCTTCCCCTGCATTTTCGCACTAGCCCTTCTTGCAAGTGTGGAATTTCCCACTGAGGCCCAAAGAACACACTCTTTGCCCGATTTCACACTATAGCCATGAGTGAGTGTGAAATCACCTAATTACGCTCAAATAAGGAAGTTTGACATTCCAAGTCCGAACAGGGTTATGATATATTATTTTGATCAACTTGGGATTGTACTTACCAAATAGGCCTCTTGGATGCTATTTGCTCTCTTTAAATAGAGGTTGGATGTACCAAACATAATATACTAGATTTTACTTTGTAGTTTAGGAATCACTTTTGTTTTGAGAGGATTCTAGGTTTTCTTTTAATAAAAGCTTTCAACACGATTTCCTTTTGTTCTTTTGTCTTCTTTAACATTCTTGGATCATTCAAGTGCCACCATGAGTGAGTAGAGCATCCTTCTCATGGTGAAGTGGATCCATTCTACTCCACTATGGTGATAAAAGGGGATAACCAGGCTTCATACCAATGGTAATGTATTTAATTATGGATTAGAGGCCTAAAGGTCATGTGTATATTAGTTAGGGACATCCCGTAGGGATGGCAGCCGTCCTGGTTCCCCAACTATCCGTATAGGGTTCTCTCTTCTCTTCTACTTGGTCTTCTTGATACTTAGCAAGTCTGAATGGTAAGTTGGGTGCTTGGGCAGCGTACCTTTGACCCAACATACATAATATATAGAGTGTTTCTTGTATGGAAACACAAAAGAGTCGAGTTGGGAACCTATAAGGACCCTCGAAATATCAGTTTAAATGGCATATAGAATATGAGCTTCATCTCTATCTTCTAAAAGGCACCTAAGTGGAGTTCAAGGGACAGTTATATGTTGATCTTTCGGGCAAACGACTGGGACTAATCTAAACTCCCCTTTGATCCTCCCATGGTGAGGCCAAATTTGATGAGACCAAAGCCCAAGATACTTTTAACTATTATTTACAAAATCAATCAATCAACCAACAATCAATCTCTCTTCAAAATCAGCAACTTTACATTATGTTTTTCTTCAAGCAAAGTAAACCCTAAGCAAGTAACCTAAAAACCACGTTTTTGAAGGGGAAAACCCATCCTAAAGGACGACCCTAGAGCTGCTATACCTTCAATGGTTGTGACCTACCCGGGGTTAGTACTAGGTAATTATAATTTTTTGTGTCTTCATTGAGCTCCTAAGAAACCACCCAACTTAGGATGAATCACATGGTGCTATTGTCGAGGATGGTGCCTACCTTCTAAGTGATTTGAATTTACTTGTGTTATTTCATATTGCTTATTTATTTTCTACATTATTTTTATTTTTAGGACTAACCTTACTTATAGTTTTTCTAGTTTGTTTTTGATTTTAGGTTTTTGTTTTGCAGTTTATGCCCAAAAACTGGGATAGAACCAATACTGGTAGACTTTGTAGAATAGAACCACCACTTTAAAACATGGATGACCAATCTAATAATGGGGAGAATAATAGAAAGGAATAAGAGGCTCCAATCGAACAAACTCAAAATGCACCTCAAAGAATTATAACTCAAGCACCTAGAAGACTTCAGGAGCAAAGAAACCCACCCATGGAGTGTAACACCCCAAAATATACCCTAACAGTTTTCGAACATGTTTAGGGTATAATAAAAGTAAAAGTATATTTATCCGGAATAAAATAAAGATAAAAATAAAATAAGCAAGAACTTGGAATTAATACAACAGTTAAGGGTAAATTAATAAATTACCAATTCATGACCCAAGGGTCATAATACAATAAGTTCATATGCCAAAGTAAGATTTTGAGAATAAAAATGAAAGTGAGGACCAAAGGGTAATAAAAGAAAGATATTAGAATAAAATAAGGAAGAAAAATTGTGGAAGAGACAAGTGGCTTGAAGGAAAGAGGGAGGAAGTTTCCTCCTTGAAAGTGAAATAAAGAGGATAAGATCAAATAAAGGAGAAGACGAAGAAATATCTCATTTGGTCTTGGGAAAGAGGAGAGCAAAAGCAGAGATAAGAGAAGAGAAGAGAAAGGAAGAAGAAGAAGAAGAAGAATAAGAGGAAAGAAAAAAAGAAAGAAGGAAAAGAAAAGAGAAGATCACAGGTATGGAACTATGATTTTGTGTAGAAAAGTATGGATACATGTCTTGGGTTGTATGGAACTATGATTTTGTGTAGAAAAGTATGGATACATGTCTTGGGTTATATGGAACTATGAGTATTGGTATGGAATTTGAGTATAGTTTTGTATGGAAACTATGGGAGTATGGAAGTCTAGTTTTGGTCTAGATGATGAGCTTAAAAGTCATCTATTTTTAATCCATTTTTCTATTTGATTTTCATCTGAAAAGGAATAATTAATATGCAGAAATATGAAGAAACTCACCAATTTGTTATTAGCAGGGAGTGTGAAAGAAGAAGCATTAGAAAAATGCAGCGTCGGCGGAGTAAAAATCACGAGAAAATGGCGAGGCGATAAGCGGTAGGTAACTAATGTTCGCGAGTTTTTGGGCTTGCCGATCCATTTATGCGGTCGCGACATCGAGGAAAATTTGAAGGAAATTTGATCGCGGACCAGCGACCAGGCATCTGAGTTAAGCGGCGAGGACTAACGAGAGACTTAAAGGAATGATGTCGTGGTCGTGATATGGCGACGAGTCGATGATGATGTCGCGACAAGGGATGGAAGTCGTGACAAGAAGTGCCTTGGCTATGACGAGGTTTGAAAAGATGGCGGTATGACTTAAGGCTGTTGTACGGCGACAAAGGGTGGCGTCGCGACATCAGGAACACCAGTTGAAGCCTCCAGAGACTAAAGTTGATGTCGCGACAAGAGATTAATGTCGCGACATAAGACGTGATCAGTTGAAGGTTGTAGAGACTTAAGTTGATGTAGCGTGAATCGATGTGCGCGACACCGAGAAGCGACCCGATTCAAAACTGTAAAGACATAAGTTGATGTCGCGACAAGAGGTTGATGTCGCGACCATCGGGAACTGTCGATTGAAAACTGCAGACATGGTCGATGTCACGACCGAGAATCGATGTCGCGACATCGAGGAGCAACGATTGAAACTGTGGAGCCGCCGGTGATGGCGACAAGAGATTGATAGCCGCACTTCGAGGCGACCGATTGAAGTTTCGCGGTTCTTAAGTTGATATCGGCGACAAGAGATTGGCATCGCGACCTCGAGCGCCATCGGAGTTCAAAGTTGCGAGAGACTAAAGTTGATGTCGCGACAAGAAATGCGATGTCGCGACATGGTTATGTCGCGACATTGATTCCTTAGCGACATAAGATGTTTTCAGAGAAAACAAGGAATGTCATGACTTATTTATTGATAAATGCGCAACAAGTGCAGGCAAGCGATGTCGCGACGAGGATTTGGTGTGACACGGTGCAACAACAGGCGATCCGCGGGAGTCCACGAGAATGCATTGGAATTAGGGCCCGACTTGAGCCACATAAATACGAAGTTTGCTACCAACGAGCGGCTCTTGAGCTTGAAAGAGAGATGCAGGGTTCTTGAAGGCTCTGTATTTTTATTTTCTTTTCTTTTCTTTTCTTTTCTTTGTTTTTCGTTTTTCTTTCCATTTTAGTTTAGATTAGAGTAGTTTGTATTTCGTTCTAATTTGGATTTGAACGTTAGCTGTAAAGGATTTAGCTGAATGCAGATTTATATTTCATAAATTACTACAATACAGTTTGTTTGAATTCTAGACAAATTTTGGATTCGAACACCGATTTCGATTCCTGATGGTTTACTTGATCGTGGCTTGATGTATGGTATAATCAATAATTTAGAAATGACTTCCATTGAATTGACGTTATTGTCAGAAATAATCTTTCCTGCGGTATTTTATTCATTATAGCTAAACTTCAGATGTTAAATCGACTTGCTGGTTTTGCTTGTATCTTGGAATTGATCCCAATTTCAGTCTCTTGTACCCATACCGAGGTTGTTACATCTCTGATTTCCAGGAGGCCTTCTGGGTGACACAGAGAAGGCATTCATGAGAGTAAGAAACAATTTCGGGAAGGTATTTGAACCTGATATTGCTGATCTAATGTGTGCTGCAATATATTTAAATCAATACATCTCTTCTCACTTGCTTAGAATGAGTTGAGTGAGTTATTAATTTAAGTATATAGAGTTCACCTCAAATTAGAATAGTGAATTCGATCCGAGTGTTAGAGGATCTGTCGAGAAAGAGTAAGCTATTCTAATTTTTGAGGTGAGGAACCGAGTATAGTGCAAACCTCGGCAATAAATTGAAGGAGCTGGGTCTAAGTCCATGTTGTGGGTATGAAGTATTGAGAAAGAAAAATACCCCGAAACGAGGCTCTTGGAGACCCAAAGTAGTTATCTCCTCTCTGTGTTCGAGAGAAACAGTTAAGGTGAGATGATGAACTGTGTGGTTTGGAGAGGTCCAGTCACACTATATTAATCCTTGGACTAGTTTTAAAGATCTGTAGTTCAGAAAAACAAAAGTTACAGTACAGACTGTAGGAATTGATTCTTCACAATAGCTGATTATTCAATGTTTCCTTTAGAGATAACTGTTAAATCTAAATTTGTTATTTTGATATTTCAATCTTCAATTCATTTGTTATTCAATCATTTTTCTTTTATCATTATTTTCCAAGCTTTCATAGCAAAATCTCATTATGTATTATGCGTGAAATAGTATGGAGCTTAAGTAGTTGGGGTAGTTGATTGAAAAGTGCTTGAGATAATGGGATGATATGCGGACTTAAATCCATTTTATTACTTGTCGACACACATTGCACTTGATTATCTTTTGGATCAAAACCACTGCGAAAATGGTTTTCTCTTAAAAAATTTCTTTTAATCAGCGTGATAGTTAAAAACTCACACTCAAAGTTTAATGGTTTATTTGCGAGGATTAGGCTTGATAGTCAGCGGATAATAAGTCTTAAATTTGAATAGGTGTTTCGATCCGTAACAATTTATTGATGTAGTCTCAATTAGTTTTATGGCATTATTGCTAGGGTTAGTTAATAGTCTTTTGGCGGATGGTGTTATAGAATTTTGTACATGTCTTTTGGTCTGGTTAACAATTTTATGGCGTCGTTGCCGGGGATCGAGAAAATTTGTGTGATATTCGAGACGAAAGAAGGAAATGCTAATTTGGACATTTTCATTGTGGTTATTTTTAGCCACTAACCTTTAACAAACCATATTGAAAATATTGTTGACCAGACTAATCCTATTAATGTAAGTGTGTTTTGATTTCAGGGACAAAATCTTAATGCATAGGAAATAGAACACTGATCGATTCAGCTGAGACACGAAGAATTAGAACACTCGAAGCTTGAGAGGAAAGATAAAGAAGGCGAAAACTTCAGCCATGGCGAGGATGAAGACGGGATCAGAATGAAGCACATAGGGAAGCAGCTAGAAGGCCTCAATCCACTAATCTTTTATGGAGGACTTCTGGGAAGCCTAATGACCAAAGATGAGTACTCTATGATCGGGCGGCCCGGCTAGTGATGCAAATAATTTTGAACTTAAACCAGCACTAATTACAATGGTCCAGCAGCATCAGTTTACTGGTCATCCCACTGAGGACCCAAACGAGCACCTGGGAAGATTTCTCAGGATGGCTAATACAGTGAAGTTGAATGGGGTGAGACCAGAAGTCATCAAACTGCATCTATTCCCATTCTCTCTGAGAGATACAGCAGCTACATGGTATGAATCTTTACCATATGGCTCTGTTGATACTTGGGAGGAGTTAGTAGAGGCCTACTTAGGTAGATTCTTCCCCCCAGCCCTCACCTCAGAGAGAAGGAGGGAAATCATTGTGTTTCAACAGGGGGAAGATGAAAGCCTGTATGTAGCCTGGGAAAGGTTCAAGCGGTTCTTTGAGAAGATGTCGATGCATGGGATAGATCTGAAGACTGGATGGACATTGTATATCATGCCTTGAATGATATATCAAGGGGATCATTGGTGCTTCATGTTGTGGAGCATTCAAGCGAAAAAGTGCTGAAGAACCAAGAGAGCTAGTGAGAGCCTGGCTAAAATGCAATATGAAAATCGCCACGAGTTTTCAGAGGAAACGGCGAGAGAAAGGGGATCGTGGGTGATGAGATGGCGGCCGTGGAGGCTGAGTTGGATGCCACCATTCATGCACGAGGATGGACAAGCAAGAAAGGGAAGACACACACTGCCCATGAGATAGGGCAGTTGAGGGTGTGAAGGGAAGTGCTGAAACTGCGAAGAACAATTCTATGATCTTTGAAGAGGTTGAAAGTATCTGGGTGAGCCAAGAAACTACCGTTTCAAACCCCGATACTAACTTTGCGGCACATTATCGCAGTGCGAGGAACGCGAATTTCTCCGCTATGGTGGGAGAGGGCTTCACAAGGCCCGAGGCATGGGCGAGACCCTCAACGGGGTTATCCAGCGGCCGCAAGGTTCTGCGCGAGCGGCAAGGAAATGAACCGCAGTAGATATGGGAGTTGGGAGGAGGGCCCGATCTTTTGAAGAGCAGTCGACATTTGCGGGGATAATAAGAAGTTTATTGAACCTCCATGAACAAAAGTTTGCGAAGTGGAAGCAAGCCTTTGCAATTCTCAAATTTCGAACACCACCAATGCATCCACTGAAGAACACAGGAGACACAAAATTAGGGCAGCTGACCTTAACTCTGCAAAACCGGAGGAAGATCTTCCCAGTGACCTGAGAAGAATCGAAAATTTGCGTATTTATGACAGGTGAGGAAGGAGTTAGAAAAGATGAAAAAAAATGACAGCGACAAAGAAGAAGAAAGCCCGGAAAAGGAAGAAGCCTTGGAGAAAAAGAAGAGGAGTGAGCAGGAGATATCCAGGCTCTGAGCACAGTCCCATTTCCACGAGAGGCTGCGAGAAATAAAAAATAGGAACTGATTTACAGGGTTTTTACTTGAAAACCTTTCAGAAGCTAGAGATCAATATGCCCTTTACAGAAGTGGTGACTCAGATGCCACTCTATGCAAAATTCCTGAAGGACATGCTGAGCAAGAAAAGAAAGATAGTAGAAGAAGGGATTGTGAATCTCAACACTTTCACTTTAGGTGTGTGATAAAAGAAAGAATTGCCCGAGGAAAAGATGAAGGATCAAGGAGTTTTACAATTCCTTGCATCATTGGAGAAATTGAATTCGAAAGCTCTACGTGACTCGGGGCTAGTATAAACGATGCCCTCTTCTTGTTGCCCAAACAATTAAGTTTGGGGAGTTTTATTCCCACCACTATTACTCTTGAATGTGGCGAGCAGATCGATGGTAAAACTGGAAGAGTCTTGGAAGATGTCTTGTGGCCATTGTTGTTTTCAGTAGACTCCATCATTACGGACATGGAAGAAGAATTCACAAGTACCCACCTTTCTTGGGAGACCATTCCTATCATGGGGCTACCTGATCGACATACGAAAGGTTCTTACCTTGAGGGTTGGAGAGGAAGCTGCTGCTTTCAACTTGATCAAAAGCATGCAGAATATGAATATAAGACCAGAGAAAATTACCCAATGTAGTTTAGTGATGTGCCTACAACCCCTGATGTTCACAATGATTGTAATGCTCAGGGTACATCGATGAAAAGAGATAAATTCCCCGGTATATTGAAGATGACTACTGCGATTGTCCATACAGCAGTTTTTCATTCTATAGAGCGTATTTGAGCACGAAACCAAAACATAAATGACAAAGGGAAAATAATGAAAAAGGGGAAATTCAACAAGAAACCAGTGAAGAAGGGCTAGTGTTGAAAGAGCTGCCAAGTCATTTTAGTATATAACTACTTAGAATCACAAAGAAGACCCCGGTGATTATCTCTGCTAGACTTGGTGATGCTGAGGAACAGAGGTTGCTGAAAATCTTAAAGAAGCATAAAGAGTCTATAGCTTGGTCCATTGAAGAATTGAAGGGTATCAGTCCATCAATTTGCATGCACAAAATTCTGCTAGAAGAAACTTCAAAGCCATCTGTAGAACATCAAGGAAGCTGAATCCGGTGATGAAGGAAGTGAGTCGGGAAGGAGGTACTCAGGTGGTAGATCTTTGGTTTTATCTATGCAATTTCAGATAGTCCTTGGGTAAGCCCAGTCAATGTGGTTCAAGAAGGGTGGGTTTCTTGTGATCAGCGATAGGAAAAATGAATTGATTCCAACAAGAACAGTGACAGGATGGAGGGTATGCATTGATTACGAGGAAAATTTGAACCGCGACCACCGAGAGAAAGATCATTTCCTTGCCCTTCATTGATCGGATGTTGGGCCAGTTAGCGGGACACCCTCGTTTTGTTTCTTGGATGGGTATTCGAGGATACAATCAGATTGCTATTGCACGAGGACCAGAAGACCACATTCCATGCCCCTATGGTACCTTTGCCTTGAAGGATGCCATTTGGGGTACGTATGTCTCGCTACATTCCAAAGGTGTATGATGTGTATTTTCAGACTTGGTTGAAGAGGTTGTGGAATTTTTATGGATGACATTGTGTATGGATGGAGTTTTGATCGGTGTTTGAAGAACACGGAAGCGATTAGCTAAAGATGCAAGACAAGCATTATACTGAATTGGGAAAATGCCATTTTGGTAACAAAAGGTATTGTTCTTGGGCATAAAATTTCTGCTCTTTGGACTAGTTGACCAATCCAGGTATCCCATTATCAAAACTCTTGCACCACCTACCACGATAAAAGGAGTAGAAGCTTCTTGAGGCATCTTTGGGTTTTATAGGAGATTCATCAAAGACTTCTCAAAAATAGCCGGACCACTATGCGATTCTTGGAAGGATACAAGGTTTAATTTTGATGACTCTGAGGCTGCTTTTGAAGAAATCAAGATCAAATTGGTTCCGGCACTATAATGGCTGCACGAATGGGATCGGGGATTTGAAATAATGTGTATTTTGATGATTTTGCAATAGGGCGTCTAGGGCAAGAAAGGAAAATATTCGAGGACCATATACTATGCTAGTAGAACCTTCAATGAAGCACAAAGAGAATTACTCAACAGCGAAGGGAGATGCTAGCCATAGTATTAGCTTAATGAAAAAATTCAGGCAATACATTTTGGGATCCCATGTTATTATTCATATACGATCATGCGACAATCAAGTCTTTGATGTCAAAGAAGGAAGCTAAAGCCAAAGATTGATAAAGGTGGAGTGTTGTTATTCGCGAGAGTTTGACTTGGAGATCAAGGATAAAGAGAGTGTGACACTCAATGTGATAGGCGATCACTTGTCGAGTAGAAAAACGCTGGCGAAGAAGAGAAAGTAATCTTGACAGAGAACTTCCTAGATGAGCAAGCGTTTAAGTTTCTTCCAACTTCCATGGTATGCGATGTTGAACTATTTAGCTTGTGGGGTGGTTCCTTGAGGAATTCAGCTACCAGCGGAAGAAGCTTCAGGCGGCAGTAGGTATTATATTTGGGTGATCACTATTATTTAAAAGAATTAGTGACATGATAATAAGAAGATGTGTGCGAAGAAAATGGAGCAAGGCAAAATTTTGAATGAATGCCATGCATCACCATATGGGGGTCATTTTCGAGGAGAAAGAGCGACTCATAAGATACTCAATCACGGGTTTTATTGGCCCACTATTTTTCGAGAGATTGTGCTGGTAGGTTAGAATTGTGTGATAGATGCCAAAGATTGGAAAATATCGGCGACGAAATGAAATGCCCTAAGAGGTATAATGGTAGTGCAAATCTTTGATGTATGGGGAATAGATTTACATGGGACCATTCCACCATCATTTGGGAACACATTACATCTTGCTAGCGAGTTGATTATGTTTCAAATGGGTGGAAAGCTTACGATGACTATCGGAATGGTACTATCTGATTGTGTGCTTCTTGCGAAAAATATTTTGAAGCGATTTGAAACACCGAACTATCATTAGTGATGGGGAAGCCATTTGCAAACAAAATATTTGCCAAAACTGGCTTGGTATGGGATCAAGCATGTAATGAGTCTGCTTATCATCCCCGGACCAATGGACAGCGAAATTTCCAACGGGGAGATTAAAAGAAGAATACTTGAAAAGGCGTAATTTCAGCGAGGAAAGGATTGGTCTTCTAAACTTGATGATGCACTTTGGGCTTACGGGTACATACAAAACTCCCATTGGAATGTCCCTATCTGAATTGTTTTTGGCAAACCATGTCACCTACACTCTAAGTGGAATACAAGGCAATGTGGGCCATCGAAGTTGAACTTCGATTTTAAAAGCTGAGGAAGAGAGATTGCTCCAAATGTACGAGGCTGGAAGAATTGAAATGAAGCCTATGATAATGCTAGAATCTACAAAGGATAAGACAAAAGAAATGGCATGATCAAGGATCTTGTGGAAAGAGTTCGGAGGGGAACGGAGTTCTCTTGTTTAATTCTGAGGCGAAATTGTTCCCGGGGAAAGTTGGAAATCGAATGGAGTGGAGCGTACACAATGGTGTCAAGCGTACATTTGGAGGCAGTGACGTGGGACGATGCGGAGAAGAATTCAAAGTCAATGGACAAAGACTGAAGCATTATCTAAGCAAGGAGGAAGGAATGGAAGAGCTCCAGCAGGTTATCTAGAAGGAAGAAGAACCAAAACAACAAGTCCAGCTAAGGACTCAAAGCGGCTTGGTGATGGGAGGCAACCCATAGAAAATTTAGTTTATGCTTTTAGATTTTGAATTTTTTTTGCAGTCATTTCGTTTTGATTAGTTCTTATAAAGATAGATTTAATTTTGAGAAGTTAATTGTAGTTTAATTAAATTTTCTTGAATCATGCAGTATGCGTCTGCAAGGCCCGAAGGAGCATGAGTGAGAAAAGCAACTCCGGGACACCTCCGGCAACTTGCGAAATGTCTACGACATGAACAAAGGGGAATTGCTTTCTCCTAAACCAAGCTTTGTGAAATATGAGTGAATTGCTTGTTGAATTTCTGATTGGAGATGCTTGAATAAATGTCCTAAAAAGTATAGGATTAATAAAGGAATTTAAGTTTTTGATATCATTAAACTAAGGGCATAGGTCGCGACATAAACAAAAACTTGAAAATGCAAAGTCACGACATGGGGGTAGAGCAATATCTAAAAAACCTAGTTATGTCGCGACAAACTTAGTTATCTCCTTCATTTCCCAAATTTTTATACAAGTCTCTACAAAAAGATTTTGAGAATAAGCTAGATGATAGAGACAAGAAGCAAAAGGATGCTGAATCTTACAGGCAGAGAGAATGGCTAGAAAATTTGGATTTGATTAACAACAATTTTCAAATTTTTGGAAATAATAGTAAAAATGGAAACTTACAATGAATGACTTGGGGAAAGACAAGATGGAAGGCTAAACAAGGTTGATCTCTCCGGCGAGATCTTCATTTGAAGAATCAAGTTGAAAAGGAACTAAGAAAGAGAAAGGAAAGAAAGGGAAATGAAATTCCCTGGGTTCCAGCTCATTTAGAATACCCTAGACTGGATCCCCAATATCTTCTTTGCCTCTCCCAAAAGAAAAAGATAGACTTCTTCCCAAGCTGACCTTCCTTATTCTCCAAAGCCCATACTGTAGTATCCAACATTTGCAATTGAATCAGAAATAAAATGATAAATTTGAAATGAATTGTTGTGTTATTTTGGTTTGTTAAATTTTGTGTTGCTTTGTGGTTGCATAGTTGGGAAAATAAAAGTAGGAATTAGTTCAGAATAAGCTTCTTTGAGAGATGTAATAGAGATGAATTGAATGAAGCGATTAGATTAGGAATAATTTGAAATGTAGAATAAGGGCCAAATGAATACGAGTTTGATTGAAACCTGAGTGCAAAAGTGACTTAGAGATCTAAGCGATAAGTCAATAGAGGAAGGTAATACAATAAAAGGAACAAAACATATTTTTGAGTTTGTGAGTACGAACGATGCCAGTCAAGACCTATTAAAATATCAGCTAAATATACTCATATAAAAATGAGTCAAAGAAATCATATGGTTAGTCACAACTATTCAATCCAAATTCTAGAATTTGTTAGATTGATGATTGGCGAAATCTAGGTGATAAAGTGACAAGAGATGATGCGAGCCATTCTTGGATAGTTTGAGCCATTTTAGACATCCCACTATTCATATCTTGATGCATATACCTTAGTTCAGAAGTAGGCCAAACAACTTATTTTCAAAAATAAGCCAATAAGATTGACCCATCCTAAAATCAATCCTTGATGAAACCTATGATTACCCAGGAATTCAAGGAGGAAGAAAGAAATGAAGTTTGGGGGAGTATATGTTTTTGAGGAACTCAAGGAGAAAAATATAGAAAAAAAAAAAAAAGGGAATGAAGAGAAAAAGGCAAAGAGCAGAAAACGCAATAGAAAAGAAAGCTCATAGGGATAAGTTTTAAATTTATTGCTTTAACTCTCTTGAGCAATTAAGTTCTTGGGGTGTTTCAACACAGTACCCCTAATGCCATGCGAGTATAGGGAGCTACTAGCTTAAAGTTAGCTAAGAGTGAATTTAGAAAGCCTAAGGTAAAACATTGTACTCCACTGAAGGGTGACAAACAAAAATTTCCCGAGTTAAATTACAGTGAGAAATAGGGACATAGTTCTGAATTGAAGAAATCAAAGAGATGTCCCAAACACGAAGTTTAGGGGAGTTTATTAAAGAGACTACAAGAAAGAAAGGGCAGTAGAGGAGAGAAAAGGTTCAGGGTAATCTTAACCTAAAAATTCCTTCCATCCTACCCATTACCCAAGCCCTAACAATATTATAAATGAAAGGCCTGATTGATCTTGAAAATTTGGAATTACCTACATTAGTAGAATCAATATGAAAAACAAACCTATGGAATTTGGAAATATGAAACAATCAAGCGTAGAAGGACTTTAGGAATTTAAGTGACTCCCGATATGAAGATGAGAAAGGAAAATAATTTATTATTCAACGGGATCTAATGATTATATTTGTTTGTAAAACAATTTCAACAGTTTAGTTTGTATACTATAAAGATTAAAAAACTAACCTTGAAATTTCGGACTTGAAAATTTGGAGTAATACAGAAAACAATGCATTCCTTGTATTTCAATCAAATTGACTGCTACTGCAAGACAGAACAGAAAAATGTCCTTTTTGTTTGAGGACAAACAATTCTTTCTTTCCTTTGCTTGAGGACAAGCAAAACTTTAAGTTTGGGGGAGTTTGATGAGCTTAAAAGTCATCTATTTTTAATCCATTTTTTTGTTTGATTTTCATCCGAAAAGGAATAATTAATATGCAGAAATATGAAGAAACTCACCAATTTGTTTATTAGCGGGAGTGTGAAAGAAAGAAAGAAAAAGCGATGAAAAATGTGTCGGTGGGTAAAAATGCGAAAACAAGCGGGCGGTAAGCGTTTGAGTGGCCCAATGTTGCGAGTTTGGGCTTGCCGCAATCCATTTATGCGGTCAGCGACATCAGGGAAAATTTGAAGGAAATTTGATCACGAAGGTGAGACGGGCATCACAAATTGACGAGGATAACCGGAGACTTAGGAATGATGCTTCGCGACAACATGCATTGATATGGTGACGAAGGTCGATGTAGCGACGAGGATGGAAGTGCGTGGCAAAAGTGCGGCTATAGCGGTTTGAAAAAGATGAAACTATTGTGACTTAATTTGTTGTCAGCGTGGTGGCGTCAGCGACATCAGGAACACCAGTTGAAGCCTCCAGAGACTAAAGTTGATGTCGCGACAAGAGATTAATGTCGCGACATAAGACGTGATCAGTTGAAGGTTGTAGAGACTTAAGTTGATGTCGCGACAAGAGATCAATGTCGCGACACCAGGAACGACCAGTTCAAAACTGTAAAGACATAAGTTGATGTCGCGACAAGAGGTTGATGTCGCGACATCGAGGCCATCGGATTGGCTGAGACGTAGTGCGCGCGAACGGGTCGATGACATCGAAACGAAAACGGATTGAAACACGTGGGCCATAGAGTGATGTCGGCGACGAGTTGATGATCGCGACATCGGGGGCGACCGATTGAAGTTTGCGGTTCTTAAGTTGATGTCGCGACAAAAATTCTTTATCGCGACCTCAGAAACCATCAGTTCAAAGTTGCAGAGACTAAAGTTGATGTCGCGACAAGAAATCGATGTCGCGACATTGATTCCTTGTCGCGACATAAGATGCTTTCAAGAAAACAAAGGAATGTCATGACTTATTGATAAATCTTTGCGACAAGTGCCAAACTAAGCGATGTCGCGACAAGAGGGATTTGGTCGCGACACGAGACAACATGGGTGGAGTCCACTTGAAATCCGCAAAAAAATGCATTGGAATTAAGGCTGACTTGAGAACCACTATAAATCTGAAAGTTGCTACCATGACGGCTCTTGGCGACTTGAAAGAGAGATCTGGGTTGCTGAAGGCTCCTGTATTTTTATTTTTCTTTTCTTTTCTTTTCTTTGTTTTTTTCGTTTTCTTTCCATTTTAGTTTAGATTAGAGTAGTTTGTATTTCGTTCTAATTTGGATTTGAACGTTAGGCGCAAAGTTGCTTGAATGCAGATTTATATTTCTTAAAAAAATTCTTGTCTACAGTTGTTTGAATCCGAGACAAATTTTGAATTCCAGGCACCCGGTTTCAGATTTACGATGGTATACTTGATCAACAAGCCAATGTATGGTATAATCAGTAATTTAGAAGCCCGGCTTCCATTGAATTGACGTTATTGTCAGAAATAATCTTTCCTGCAGGTATTTTATTCATTATAGCTGAACTTGAGATGTTAAATCGACTTGCTGGTTTTGCTTGTATCTTGGGAAATTCAGTCCCAATTGCGATTCTCTTGTACCCATAACGAGGTTGTTGACTCGATTTCGGGAGGCCCTCTGGGTGACACAGAGAAGGCATTCCTGAGAGTAAGAAACAATTTCGGGAAGGTATTTGAACCTGATATTGCTGATCTAATGTGCTCTGTATATTTAAATCAATACATCCTCTTCTCACTTGTGGCAGGAATGAGTTGAGGTGAGTTATTAATTTAAGTATATAGAGTTCACCTCGGTCGAATAGTGAATTCGATCCCATGTTGGCGAGGATCTAATCGGGAAAGGAAGTAAGCTATTCTAATTTGAGGTGAGAACCAGTATAGTGCAAACCTGGCAATGACTAAATTGAGAAGGAGCTCGAATTCTGCCAGGTCCATGTTGTGGGTATGAAGTATTGAGAAAGAAAAATACCGGAACAAGGCTACTAGATTTAAAAGTAGTTATCTCACCCTCATTGTTCGAAGAAAGCAGATTAAGGTGAGATGATGGCTTGTGTGGTTTGGGAGAAGGTCGGTCACACTATAATCCTTGGACTAGTTTTAAGATGCGTAATTCGAGAAAAACAAAAGTTACGATGCAAATTGTAGGAATTGATTCTTCACAATAGTGATTATTCAATGTTTCCTTTAGAGATATTTGTTAAATCTAAATTTGTTATTTTGATATTTGATCTTCAATTCATTTTGTTATTCAATCATTTTTCTTTTTACATCATTATTTTCAAGCTTTCATAGCAAAATCTCATTATCGTATTATCGTCCAAATAGTATGGAGCTTAAGTAGTTGGGGTAGTTGAAAAATTCATGAGATCTACGTAGGATCGATATCACGGACTTAAATCCCATTTTATTACTTGTCGACACATTGCACTTGCGATATCTTTTTGGATCAAAACCACCACAAAATGGTTTTCTCTTACAAAAAAATATCTTTTAATCAACATGATAGTTAAAGAAACTCACTTAAAGTTTAATGGTTTATTTGCGAGGATTAGACAATAGTCCTTGGATAATAAGTCTTAATTTGAATAGGTGTTTTGATCCTTAACAATTTATTGATGTGAGTCTCGGTGGTTTTATGGCATTATTAGGGGATTAGTTAATAGTCTTTTGTGAGTGTTATAAATTTGTACATGTGTTTGGTGGGTTAACACTAGAGCCGGTTTAGATACACATGGTTAGAACCCTCTATCACTTGTGTACGGGTTGGGTTTGGGAACTCTTTAGAAACTCATTTGAAATTGTAGGGTTGAGTTGAAAAGTTCTAAAAACTCCTATGGTTGTGTTTGGGATAGGGCTAGTTGCAAGTTGAACCCAGAAAATTCCCGATTTTTGATCATATGCAGTAGCCAGATCTTAGAACAGGTTTTTGGGCCAGAAATAAAGAGAATTTAGAAGTGAGTCCTTCCAATAAATTGTAGCCACATCAATTAACTTGATGTTAGGCTTTTGAATTTATTGATTTGGACCTCTGTAGACCAAGTTATGGTCCTTTTACCGAGGTCAGCTCAGCTAGATCTGGTAGGGTCAGTTCAGCCAGTTCGGGTCAACTAGCCGGACCTTAGAACAGGTTTTTGGGTCAGAAATAAAGAGAATTTGACAGTAATTCCTTCTAGGAAATTGTAGCCACATCAGTGAAATTAATGTTAGGCTTTTGAATTTCTCAATTCGGACCCTTGTAGACCAAGTTATGGCCTTTTTACTCTGAACAGTCAAATGGGTGAGAGGTCAGCCATAGAGTCGTCGGAGGTGAAGACCTCATGTCACGGCGAGTCGACGGGGGCCTGCGTACGGCGAGTCGGCCGAGACCTCATCGCGGCCGAAGGTCAGCGGACCTCATGCGGCCGAAGGTCAGCCAGACCTCATGCGGGGAGAAGGTCAAGCGAGACCTCATCTGTAGAGATGGGGACCACCGTCTGTGAAGGTCCAGCTCGTCTGAAGAGCTCGGCTCGTCTGTGTGAAACTCGACTCGATCCGGATTAAGAGTGACTGTCGGGATTTTACTACATATGACCTCAAGCTGGGAGGTTATGTCTCGCCGTCTGACTCCCGATTGGTGTTCTTGGACTCTATGGAAATCCCATTGAGTCAAGAATACATTGATATACCTGAGGAGGATATTAGGTTTCAGACCGAGGTGTTAGACCGAGCTCACCGAAGTCAGGTCAGCTCGTCCAGTTCAGGATTTGACTACGTATGACCTCCAACTTCGGAAGGTCATATCTCCTTCGTCTGAACTCAGGTTGGTGCTGTAGACTCTATGGAAAGCCATTGGAGTCAAGAATACGTGATAATACTGAGGAGGGATATTGGTGTGGTGGGGTGATAGATCAGAGCTCGTCAGGGATGGTCAGCTCATCAAGTTCAGGATTTGACTACGTATGACCTCCAACTTCGGAAGGTCATAACTCCTTCGTCCGAACTCCGATTCGGGTGTTCTTGGAATCTTTGGAAAGCCCATTGAGTCAAGAATACATTGATATTCCTGAGGAGGATATTAGGTGTCAGACCGAGGTGATAGATTGAGCTTAATTAGGTCGGGTCAGCTCGTCGGTTCAGGATTTGACCATTATGACCTCAACCCGGAAGGTCATAACTCCTTCGTCCGAACTCCGATTCGGGTGTTCTTGGACTCTATGGAAAGCCCATTGAGTCAAGAATACATTGATATTCCTGAGGAGGATATTAGGTGTCAGACCGAGGTGATAGATCAACCTCGTCCAGGGTCAGATCCCGCTCGTCAGTTCAGGATTTGATACGTTTGACCTCCAACTTCGAGGAGGTCATAACTCCGCCGTCGAACTACGGTCGGGTGTTCTTGGACTCTATGGAAAGCACATTGAGTCAAGAATACAGCCATACATAGTATGATAAAAGTGGAACTAATATTAGGTCCAGAATTAAGGAAAATAGTAAGCAGATATGATAATCATGCATAATATAAGATAGATACAAGTATAAGATAGATAAAAGTACAAGTACATGTATAAGTACCTCCGTATAGGTATAAGTTCTATAACTCCTACGGGAGATAGGATAGTTTAATAAAATTTATAAGAAAATATAAGTTAACAAGATATAAGATATTGAGGAATGAGTACATGTACACGAATAATAAGCATGTATGAATATAGAATGAGTAAATACATGCATGATGATAGGTTATATCTGAGATGTTATAGGCTATTAATATGAGATGAAAATATGATAGAACATGATATGAATACAGAGTGAAGAGATGGAATATGAATAAGCTAAAACATGAAAATAGAAATACGATATGGAATAGACATATATGAAATGATATACATGTATTGTAAAGAAAGAAATAAGAGAATGGTGATATGAAGCTACAGATATGAGAACGAATACAGATTAAAGTAATGATTGTATATATTGCATATGCCTGTGTAAATTATATGTATGGAACATATATAGGCATGGGTATATGACAAGTATAGAATATGAAAAATACAAAGTTAAGAATAAATGATTGTATATATCTCACATATGATTACCGAATGACAATAATGATTCGGTAATATGAGATATGTACTGAACATGAGATAAAATGGATTGTCTGCTTAGAACCTAGTAGAGGGATAGATAGGCATGCCTATTAGGAAGAATAAGTCTGCAGCATACAAGTTCTGATATCGAGGCCCCGTTTGGGTCGATGACATAGATCCCGTTTGGATCACGGTGGCCCCGAAAGGGTCACCCACCCGGCGCCTTCGAGGCCCTCATGGACCAGCATTTCATCTGATGAGTATAGCGCCAGACCCCTCATGGACCAGCATTTACGTCGCACGGTGAGTATAAGCGCCTTCGGGCCCTCATGGTTTCCTTTATCCACTTCTAAGGTTTATGCAGACATGAAACTATAAAACAAATGAAATGTAGAGAATATATGACACGATATGAGAAGCATAGCACTGTTATGCGATGATAATTATGACAAGTATCTGAGTACAAGCAAAGTGTCAATGACACCGGAGAAGTATATGAACAAGTATAGTACATGAAAGAAAGTAATATAAAAAGTATAACGGGGAAAGCGATGTGAAGCCCGTTACATGAATACGAGTATATGTACAGTACATGATAGCGGTATGTGAAAGCGATTATGATCACGTTATATGAAAATAGTACATGATGTGAGTACGATAGCGTACATGATAGCGATGCGTGAAAATAGAACATATCAATTATAGTATATAAGCATGAAAGTAATATATGTATAAAGAATATGACATACCTGTATAGGTTATGTGATATAAATATATAGTAGACATACCTAATGAATAGAGGAACATGCTATGAATACATGATAGAAATACGTAAGTGCGAAAGAGCGATAGAGATAAGTAAAGATGATAACCGCAGAATACAATAAAAGTATAGATAGGAGATAACCGAGCCAGAACATGTGACATGTAATAGTAATGTAAAGATGATAAATGTATAAAGTTATATGCATATGTATAAGCTTTGGCCGGTCACCGTGGTGGTTGTCCATGCTTATCATTCCCACTAAGCGTAAAGCTTAGCACGAATCCGTGTAGGTTTAGAAATAGGAAGACAAGGATAGAGGGCCAGGACATCCCACATCAGCGACGGGCCATTTCGAGAGATAGGTGCTCAAACGCGCTTCGCGATCTACGATGATTTGTATTAGAAAAGAAAAAAATTGTACATGTATAGAAGTAAATGGGTTTCGATATATGTATATAGATGTTGGGGACACCACTCGGAGTGGTAGTTGCTTTTATATATGAAAATGATTTTTGTTATTAAAAATTGTTTGTATAACCCACCCAGTCTGAAGTTCGGTATGAGAAGAGCAGGTCAATGAGTCCCGAGTATATAGTCTAGCACCGGACTGGTTGGGATCCGCCCGGTCGGGTCGGATCGGGAATGGGGCGTGACATGAAGGGGTACTCCGTCACTTGTTAGCCCTTGCCACTCAAGGAGATCTATGGTTTTAGATCACAAGTGGTGGGACAACTACCTACTTACCATTGCTATAGGCGACTTGGTTATGAAAGTCCCATTGTTTTTCAATTGGCTATTTCCTCTTGGAACTTACCACACACTGAGCACACTAGACCCCTTGCATATGTATATGAATCGACACTCACTTCTAAGCACACCTACTCTTTTTGAGCTATATATGACTATGTACTGTTGGGACACCAACCAAAGGAAGTTAGAGAGAAAAAGCTCTTCAAACCAAAGGTATGATCTTTATTTTGTGAGGATCTCCCGATTAGGTAAGTTCTATAAGCCTATAAGGTTGACACCTAGAGAGATTTGGGTGGACGTAGGTGTATTTCTTTAGGAGTCTCCATCTTCTAGATATAGGGACTTGATATGTTAGTAAAGCACATCGGATTGTCTTGCATCCGGTGTAGTCGAACATATATCTCTTCTTGATTGATCAGAAAAGGAACCTAAGGTTGGAGTAAGCTGAGCAGTGATCATACCCTGCTTGAGAGAGTTAGGAATTTTTCCTATCTCTTTAGGACCACTTAGGAGGGGTTGAGAGGATTGATTAGTGTCAATTCCCCTCTTCAAACGACCGAGTATTTTTATATCTCTCTAATTTTCCCGGCGTGTGTTGATAACCGATCAAAAATGGCATTTTTACAAACCTAAATTTCCTTTTTAAAACCTTTTTTGCATTGGAAACTCACATTTTACTGACTTTATGCATTGTTAGCCCCAAAACTCATTATTAATAGTCCTATTGAGTACATGTATGCATAATGGCCTTTTTAGGCCTTTTTACGACTCATTGAAATCATAAGGAAAAAGTTATGAGGATATCTCGTATCTCTTGCATGAGCTTGGAACCCCGTGGAAACAATGCAATCGAGTTAGGACTAGGAAGGAATGATCGTGCAAGAAGATGGAGAAAAAGAACACATTCTAGAGCATTTCACAATCTAATAGCGCAATTTTGCACTGACTTTACAGTTAGTGCGAAATTTCGTACCTTATCCTCACTTAAGTGGCATGATCCTGCGATTTCGCACCGACTTTTGTGTTGGGTGCGAAATTTCACATTGACACCTAAACTTGGTGCAAAAGTTGCGGCAAACAGAAATTAGCAAGATTTTTAGCTCCAATCTTGAAGATTTGATTTGTAATAGGAAACAACTTGGCTTGGGCACAAATCAAACCTCTCAAGATGTATTATAAATAAAGACCCAAGGATCAAAGCAAGAGAGATCATGTTTTAGAATACTTAGTTGATTTTCTTGTAATTGGGAGATCCTTCTCCTTTTAGTTAATAGAGCTTTCAACACATTTTTTTTTTTTTTTGCTTTCTTTTCATTCATGGTGTGCACTGTACTCATCATGAGTGAGTAGAGATCAAGCTTCAAATCAAAGGTAGCAACTTCAGCACTGTTTAGAGGCTTGAAGGTTGGGGACTCTCTGTATGGGGATGTAGTAGTCCTAGTTCCCCCAACTATCTGTACATGAGTCTCTCTTCTCTTCAACTAGTCTTCTTCATACTTGGCAAGTCTAAATGGTATGTTGGGTGCTTAGCTAATGCACCTTTGACCCAGTATGCGAAATAGATTGTCTCTTGTTTGGAAACCACAAGAGGGTCAAGTTGAGAACCTATCAGAGCCCTCTAAAATCAGGTAAGAATTCAACTACCATACACATAGAATTAATGCTTCAATTATATCTTGCAAGAGCAACCTAGGTGGAGTTTAGGGGATTAGCTATAGGCTGGTTTCTTAAGCAGACGACCGAGAATTACAAAAACCCTCTGTAAATCACCATGATGAGGCCAGATTTGGTGAATCCAAAGCCCAAGACCTTTTTATAATTGTTTTCCTAAAAATCCCAATCTAAGCACCTGACTGGACACGGACCTCATGTCTTGGTGAAACCCCAATCCTCTAGCTCTTTTATTTATTTAATACAAAAATTCATTTTTTCACCATCTTCTTCTAAAAAAAAATCATATTTCAATTAACAAGTACTTAGGGAGTTAATATAAGCGTTCTCTATATCATGAATGAAGTGGAGCTGCCAATTTACATGTTTTAGCCTTAAGGGTCTCCAATTGGCCTTTCTTAATTGAGTTCTAAATTGACCACTTGATTAGCCATGAGGCGTTAAATTATTACAAGTGGCCACTAGGACTTTATGAATCCTCATTGGAAAAATGTTTCCTTTGACTGGGAAATAGGGGTGGGCATGGTTCGGTTAATCGAACCATGACACAAAATAAAAACCGCTCATCGGTTTGTTATTTATATAAACCAAAAACCTAACAATTAATATGGTTAACCAAATATTCGGTTAACCATTTGTTTGGTTAACCATAAATCGGTTTTTCGGTTAACCATAATTAAAAATTAAATTTACAATTCCATAATCATATATTAAAGTTCAAATTATAATAATTATTATAAATACAATAAAATAAATGCAAAGAAAAAAAAATACAATCTATTCATCTGCAATCTCATGACACTCGTGCATTTATAATACATCCACAAATAATATATGAAATACATGAGATTAGATAATTTAATCATGGGGTTTTAATCAACCACATGTTTTAACAACTTAAATAGAAAAAGAAACCAATCAAAAGAAATCACAGTCTATATGCTTTGGTTTAGAGGAAAATGGTAAAAGCTTGGTTTGGAGAAAAAAAGTAAAAGCGACAAATAAAAGTTGGAAAGTCACAATTCACACAAGTAAGAAAACCTATTTTATATATATATATATATATATATATATATATATGATGCTTTCTATAAAATGCGAAATTTGGGCTTTGCTAGGAATTGCGAAGTCGATACGATGGAGTTTGGATCGACCAGTGCCGGCTTGACTGCGATGAGCGGATGGTTTGGTGAGGGTGCGCCTGCCGGCTCTTCGATGCCTAAGTCAGTTTCTTTCTTACGGAAAGAGAAGAATTCAACTCTTGATGTCGTTATGATTGCGTACCTTTTGTTGGTGGGATTGCTAGATATTTTAATTGGATGATCGCAGTGACTTTCCTTATTAGATGGTGATCGACGTCCTCCCATTGGGTGGGGATCTTTCTTCCTTATCCTTGGCCGAATATTTGGAGGATAATTAGAAGCCATAATCATGGGGATCCTTCTTTCCTTGAGTGACATCGGGTCCGCAGTCACGAAGTGCTTTCCTTTCTTACGGCTCATGGGCGGTCAGTTTCCGCATCACGGTTCGGCCACGCGGGGCTTGGATTTCGACCACTGGGCTGAGCGGGAGAACGGGACATCGTTATGGGCCGAGTTCATGATAGGACTTTTTGCTTGCGCCCCCATGGGGATGCCGGCCCGTTCAAGGCCCGTTTCTGGGCACACGTGTTTTTCAGGCTTGTGGGCTGCTTTATTTTAGGCATCATCGATTTGCTGGCCCTTTGCGAGCGGCAGGTAGAGGCTGAATCGTTCTTGGATCGGCGAGTTCCACGTGGCGAACGAGGTTTATTGGTCTAGGCTTTATCGAGTCAATTGTATTGCGATAATGATGGCTTCTCTCGACTTCGTTAACCGTTTAGGTTGACATTCCCAGCGTTTTTTATGGCGTTCTTGTGATTACTGAGCGGAAATATTCCCTTATTCTTTAATCCTTCTGATCAGTTTTCCTCTTTCTTAATTTCCTCTGTTCTTTAACCCTCTTTCTTTGTGGCCTCAGAATTTTTTGCTTTCTCGAGCTTTTCGGATTATCACGTAGGACTGTTCTGGGTGATTTCTATTGTTCTGTCTCGCTTGGAGTTGTTTCTCATGTCCTTGTCCCTGGTTTGGTACGTCCTTCTTCTTCTTCTCCTGTTTACCTTTACTTGTTCTAGAGTTCGTGGGTCCATAGTGGTCGTTGTTTGTTCCTTCTTTCTCACTTTTTTGGTCGAATTTTTGCCTTTTTATCATTCGTTCTCCTTCCCTTTCACTTGCTCAATCATGCATACCTCCTCTAGGCCCAGTCGTCCTTCCGGTCTGCGCATAAGGGGTAGTTCTACTGAGGGATCGGACTTAGGCCAGATAGGAGGAGGGTCCGGTTGTCCTACCCTTGTTGTCGATCGAGTCCCTTTAGCAGGTCCCCCTTCTCCTCATGGCAAAGGCAAGGGTAAGGTCAATGAGATCAGGTATCCTGGGGGCTCGGCCTACTTGAGGGTGGCTATTCAGAATGTCGAAGCTGTGGGCCCTAGTTGGGTCTAGCCCTTTTTTGGACATAATTTTGCCTCTCGCTATAGGCCTCCCTTTCGTGTTCGGATTTGGTGCCTTGACTTTCTCACTTCCTACATCGTTCAAGTGCCGAAGATGGTTTGCTTGTTCAAGGCGGCCTTCGAGAAAGGCCTCCGCTTCCCTCTGCATCCTTTATCAGCGTCTACGGCGTTTAATGTTACTGCAGTGACTTTCTCCAGTGCAGGGCGTTACGGTAGAAATTATTGATCGTCTTCGGGGATAAAGGTCTCGGGGGCTCCTAGCATTCGTTGCTCTTAGACTTCTTTTAAGCGTGAAGGAGTGCGGAGGGGGCTTCGTACATCGCCCGTGCTCACGATGCTGGTGATTATTTTGGATCTCTCGTCTTCCCACAAACACTAGAAGGAACAATATTTTTTTGTAAAAAGGTCTTAATTAGGAATATAATCCGGTGGCGAGAAGACAGCAGGTCGGCCGCCTAGGCCTTTGAGGGCAGCCATTGAGCTTCCGTTTGTGTTAATTGGGTTTAGCTTATGAACGTCATGAGGTGTTTTCTAACTTTGCTTTGGTTGTGCGGTCTTGGTATTCTGCCGGCCCTTGGCACCGAGGATGAAGGTGAAGTGAAAGTTGACCAGGAGTGCGCCCGCGGAGTGTCGGCGGTCGTCGGACATTCTCGGGCCTTCTGGCATGTCTCCTTCTTGGGCCCTGGCTTTGAGGCCCTCTCTGCCCTTTGTCATGAAGACTTCTCGTGAGGGACCCTCAGTAGTGAAACCCACTTGGGAAGAGCTCCAAGCCTGAGTCGAGTCGTTGACAAAGAAGAAGAGGAGCGTTAAGCATAAAGCTCAGCCTCCCCTTGAGAGCAGCCTTGCGATTCGGGGTAAGGTCCCGAGGTTGGGAGCGCCTTCTTCACCTTCGACCGCTAAAGGGTGGGGGTCGTCTGACTAAGTTCCAGCGAGAGGTCAGGGTACCTCATCGCGTGGCGAGGTGTCGAGGTGGCGAGTCCAGAGAAATCTCCTCGGGAGAGCTCAGGGTTCCTCCCCATTGCGCTTTATTGCATTCGGAGTCCCTTGGCGCGGTTTCAAGTGTCCTCCTACGGCGGAGGACGAGGGAAGGTTGCTTTGGGCCCAGAGAGGGGAGAGATGGCGCCTTGCCGGTCGGGCTTACGGCCCCAGAGGTACACGTGTCATCCGTTATATGGGATTATGATCTCGGGAGGCGGATGCCCATTTGTTGAGGGGATGTTGGCTTTGTATCGTTTTATTGGCGGCCTTGTACGTTCGGACGCCTTTATTTTCTTGTCTTATCTTTGATTTCGATTTGCCCTTACCTTTGTCTTGTTCTGTCACGTGGCTACCTGTAACATCCCGAAATATACCCTAGTTGTTTTCGACATGTTTAGGGTATTTTGTAAGCATAATTTGAATGTTTCGTAATTGAAATGCGAAACATGGCAATTAGAAACCGATTTTATAAGAATTAAGGACAAAGATTTTAATTTGTCGGGAACTTAAAGTCATAGTTGATGAGAATAGAGGCGAAATACAATTTTAAGGAACTTGGGTGAATAGTCAAAAATGGAAGACTAAAAGAAAATAAAAATTTACCCAAAATGGGTTTTGAGAGACTGAAACGAGGCTTTCTAAGAGATCTACGGGGATTTAAAAATTGGTCTCATGTTTGGAGGAGGAACAAACCATGTGGGAGAAGAAGAAAGAAGAGGAAGAGGAAGAAGAAGAGAGTTTCAAGCAAGGCCCACGAGGTATAGAGCATTAACCTTGAGCATGGATTATAGTATGGATCATATGAATTTTTCATGGAATTGTATGGATCACATGGATTTCTTGTATAGATACATGTTTTTAGGTTATGGGTTGTAAGAAACCTAACCCTAGAATAAATTCTTATGGGATCAGTGTGGAATCCTCCTTTGAGGTTAGTTCATGGCTTAAGTTCAAGTAATTGAGTTAGGGTTTAGAATAAACCACTAACAAATCTTTATTCTTGGGTTTGTGTATGGGTTATGACCCATATTAGAATGGTGTGAAGTAATTCATGAAAGGTTTTGAAAGACAATTATTGAAAAGATGATTTGAGGAAAATAGGGTTATAAGATGAATATGAAGTTCTAAACCACCATTTCAAGATGAATTTGAAGTGGTTTTAATGTGTTCATGGAGTATTGGGTTGATTTGAGTATCAACACATGGAAAAAAAAGGGAGAAAATCCACATTCTGGGCATTTTTGGGGGACATGTACCGGTACACCTTGAACATGTACCGGTACACCCATCGAAGCGAACATGGATACATGTTAGACGTAATCTTAGTACACCCTGCTCTATTTTGACCCATTTTCGTATTTTAGCCATAACTTTCTCATTTCTTATCCGATTTGAGTGATTCAAGTTTTTGATTAAATTAGACTTCAAGGAAAACCAAACCTATAGAAATAGGCATCGTCAAATTCTGACTCTAAGTTGTCCTAAAATTCACTCAAAGTGGGGCATTATTTAAGTAATTCTGCATCGATTTGATCATAGAGTAGTTCGAATTGTTTTGAATGTAACTTGAGTTCCGTTATCTGCCCAGGTGATTCAAGTGGAGGATGAACCCTTAGCACCTTAGATTTAAAGGAGTATAAAGAACCAGTGTCAAATATGGAGACAAGGCACTGGAAATGAATATTACAAACCGTCCTCGGGTAAAATCGATCATGAATCTAATTCAGCATGAAAATGTCTACATAGCTTGAAGTTTGGATAGTCCAATTGGAATGATTCAATTTCTAAGTGAAATAAATTCATAGAGATACAAAGAAAACTTGAATGATGTGTGGATAAGGCATCATACCGTACAGAAATATCGAAAATGCCACTTATGGAATAGGCATGAAACCCAATTTGAGATGAAACTGAAAGCGGCCGAAATGCGAACATGAACATGAACATGAAAGAAAATATCATGAACACGAGAATGTGATAAAGATGGCTTATAAGTTCTGAAAGATATATGATCATATGACTACCTAGGACCAAAGAATGAATGAGTGGACATCCTGATTGGTGCTTCGGCACTCTTGTTGGTGCTTCGGCACTCCTGATTGGTGTTTCGGCACTCCTGTTGGTGCTTCGGCACTCCTGTTGGTGCTTCGGCACTCCTGTTGCATGGGCAACCACATTTTGATTGGTTCTTCGGCACTCCTGCTGGTGTTACGGCACTCCTGTTGCGTGAGCAGGCACATCCTGATCGGTGCTCCGACACTCCTGTTGCGTGGGCAGGCACGTCTTGAACGGTGCTCCGGCACTCCTGTTGGTGCTACGGCATCATTACGCCAGTAGCACGCCCGGGTACTTATTATCACTGCGTCCTACTCATTTCTTATGATTGGTCTAGGTAGTCGACGGACATAATAAGACAACTGAATAAAAGAATAAGAGTAAAGTCGAATGTACCTCTTGTGTACGTACGTAGTACCTCACAGCGGGTACTCCTGTATCGATTAATCTGTAGTACCTCACGGGTACTCACGTACCCGATAATATAAGTATAGATCTGTAGTACCTCTGGGTATACGTATAATGAATGCGTGTAGTACCCTCACAGTACTTTTTGTATACTAAGCTCTACATGCTCTCTAGGGAGTCTGAATGATAATAAACTGTTATAAGTATAAGTCTTGAATAAGAATAGCTCATGCTCACGGGAGTCGGAATGATAATAAACTGTTATAACTATAAGTTACGAATAAAGAATAAGCTACGTAACTCTGAGTCCCAAATGAACATAAATTCTGATATAAGTATAAGTTACGCATAAGAGAAGCTTCTGTAACTCTTACGAATCAGAACAAGTATAAGTCCGAGTAGGTACTCACGGGTACTCGTATCGGTAAAACAAGTATAAGTCAGTGAGTACCTAAGGGTACTCGTGCCGTAAAATAAGTATAAGTTACGTAGTACCACGGGTACTCTGCGTAACGAGTAAAATAAGTATATGTATCTGTTATGATGCGTATGCGCTATGGACTGTGTCCATTACACATTGTCTTAATACGCATACGTCGATCTGACCTTGTATGTGATACGATTATGATTAGTTGGAGCTTATTGTACCCTACGGTGCCTTCCGCTGGGATAAGGAATCATTCAAGATAAGTATATGCTCCACCGACAGTATATAAGTTCCGTAAGACAAGTATAGGATTACGTAATACATGTATGAAGTCTGAAATACATGTATAAGTTACTAATAATACACGTATAAGATCAAAAATACTAGTATGTTAACAGAAATACCGAGTATAAGTTCCGTGGAGCCGATATAAGTTCATGAACAAGTATAAGTTCTGTAATACGTATCAGATTTGAAATACAAATTATAATATACGTAACACAGAGATATACTTGTAGTTAGTATAAGATCTGATACCAGTATAAGTTTTGTAGTACTTAAGTACTTCAGTATAAGAATAAGTTACGCAATATCGATTATCGTTTTGTAATCTCTGCAGGATACCTCACGGGTGCCTCCAGGAACAAGTGTAAACTCCATTAGTATAAGTATAAGTTTTTGTAAAGCTCCCTACGGGAGATGCGAGATAGAGATAAATTACTCGATATAACGTAAGTTCTGTAACTCCTACGGGAGATCGAAATAAGTATAAGCTTGAGATAAGTATAAGTACATGTATAAGCTCAGTACCGCATACGAGAAATCTGAATAAGTATAAGATCTGAATCAGGATAAGTCTGCCATAAGTGTAATTTCTGAGTAAGTATAAGACTGCTATAAGTATAAAGTTCGATCACGAGTAGATGCTCAAGGACATGCGAATAAGCTTAAGTTAGTTTGCAAGAACAATTATGTATGTAAATATGTGATATGAATTCACGAAGGTCACGATATCTGTATTCTTTGTTTTATGTTATTGTGATTAGGTAAAAGAGTATGTGTTTAATATAAGATATGTTTCCCACTAAGCGTAAAGCTTGTACGGGTTTTGTCAGGTGTAGGTGCGAGAAAAGAAGGCGTCGACAAACATCGCTCTGTTGGAGCCCGACACACTTTATGAGGTTCATCACGATGGAGTCTGCTAGCTGCGAATATGTAATTGGAATGTAAGTTGTTTTGTATATGTATAAGTGATGGGACTCGGTTATATGTGTCTAGTTTTGATGGACACCCTCGGGTGTGGTTCTTTTGATTTGTATATAATATTTTGATTACATTTATAAGATGTGGGCCATATACCCACGGGTATAAGTTGACTAGAAAAAAAAAATCAGGTAAAATTGATATATGATCTCGCACCACAGAAGCCAGGTTCGAGTCATGATCGGGACCAGGGTAGGAGTTCGGGCGTGACCTCTCTATGTGAAGGCACGTGAGAGGACTTGTCTTTCAGGGGAGTGCAGGAAATGTGTCTCATGAGGTCGCCTCACGACCTCAAAGAGAGAGGCATCCTGCTTGAGCTCGGGTGCAGCATCGAGCGGGATGTAGCGATCTGCATAAGATCCGGGCTAAAGCATCTTGTGATGGGCGAAACTCACGAGATGAGGGAGCAGGAGAAGAAGGCTCGAGGTGTAGGTTGAGAGCTCAGCGCTTCTGGCTGGATGGTGAAGGATGTTTGTAGATCACGAGGAGGGGAGATGAAGGCGACCAGGGGACTTGTGGAGTTATCAGAGCATGCAATGAGGCGGACAAGAGAACCGGCGGTTAAGGATGAGCTACGTCTCAAGACCATGGCCTTGAACCGAGTCTTCCAAGAGGTCTCTGAGGCTAAGAGCACGGTGGGGCAACAAAAAATATCGCGGGCTCCGTGATGACCTCCAGAGGTAGTAGGACTTAGTGGCTTAGAAAGAAAGGGTGATCACCGAGTTGAGGGATGAAGCATGCACCTTATGGGCCTCTGGTTGGTTCTCTTTTTGGCGCAAGGCTTTTAAGGTTTTCCCAGGTTTGGGCTTTGATTTTCCCGTTCCTACTAAGGACGAGATGGGGGAATCTGAATCTGACGGGGAAGATGACCTCGGAGTGTCATCGGCTGCCCCTAGCTCTGCTTTTTTTCCTGGCGATCCTGAGGTCGAGGCTGCCCGGCCTTCGCCTTCCGATGCTTAGGCTTTTTCCTATCATTCTTCTTTGTTTTGGTAGCGTTTGGCCCTTGTAATGATGATTTTGACCTTTATTAAAACGTTGATTCACATATTCGTTCTCTCTGAATTTTTTTCTTTTTTTTTTGTATGGCTTCGAATGGTGGGCATAGTTCTCTCACCATAGAGGGGACCACCACGGCCCTTGTTGGTAGGGATTACTGGTTCTTTCGAAGTGCGAAGCCGTGTCACTGTGGACTGAGCTGTGACTCACTGGCGAGCCCCGTGGCTCTTCGATTATCAGGAGCTCAGGAATACGAGATTGAGTTCTGCGTGGTTCTTTTGCTAAGCAGGTGGTTCTTTGGTCTGGCTCGTGTCTTCTTTACAACGATACGTAAGTTCCTTGATCCCCGAGCTCAGGTGTCTCCTTTGGGCGAGCTCTGGTTCCTTAGAAGTGCGGCTCTATGTCTCCTTTTGGACTGGGCTGCGAGTTCCTTTGGTCACAGGCTCCATGTCTCCGCTGGACCGAGTTGTGGGATTCCTTTGAAGTCTCGGCTCTTGTGTCTCCGCTGAATTTGGTACATAGGATTCCTTGGTCCCGAGCTCCGTGTCTCTTGTGGACTGAGCTACATGGTTTCTTCGAATTCTGAGCTCCATGTCTCCTGTGGACTGAGCTACATGGTTCCTTCAAAGTTTGAGCTCTGTGTCTCCTGTGGACTAAGCTACATGGTTCCTTCGAAGTTTGAGCTCCGTGTCTCAACGTGGTGACCACATGGTTCATCAGTCAGAGCTCAGGGCTCCGATGGTGAGCTATAGTTTCCTTCAAAGTTGAGCGCTCAGGGCTCCCGGCCAGGCTACGTGGCTCTTTAATATCTGAGCTATGGGCTCAGGCTGACTCGTGGCTCTTTAATATCCAGAGCTCTGGGCTCTGGCGAGCTCGTGGCTCTTTAATATCGAGCTCTTGGAAGATCTGAGTAAACTATGATCTTAATATCCGGCTCTAGGACTTGGCGAGCTACGTGGCTCTTTAGTATTCGAGCTCTTGGGCTCTCGAACCTACAGATTATGGACTGCTAAATGAAGTTGCGCACTTTTTGCTTGGTGATTGTAGCGATGGCTCATTTCAAGGCCGTTTAGTGAGTAGTCCACTCTGATGTGAACTTGCCTTGACCCTTCCTAATGGGCAAGGGCCTGAGTATGTCCAAACCCCACTATTGAAAAGGCCAGGGGCTTATAATCGAGTCGAGTGGCTCCAATTGGGAATATGAGATCTTGGCGTACTCTTGGTGGGTTACGCACTTTACGACTGGTTAGCCGCGTCTTTGAGCATCGTGGGCCGGTGTACCTTGCCTGGGGTTTTTTCTGCGAAGCCCGAGCTCCGATATGGTTGCCACATATGCCTTTGTGCACCTCTCTTAGTACGTTGTTGGCATCTACCTCTCCTATGCATTTGAGGAGGGGTGTGGAAAAGCCCCATTTATAAAGGGTCCCCCGTAAAAGTGCGAATCTGGCTGACCTTGCTCTTAGTTTAGATGCTTCCTTAAGATCGCTTAGCAATATCCCGTTCAATAGGTAGTCGCAGATGGGATCCATCTAGCTTAGCGCGGTCATTATTGGGAGGGCCTCGTCTCTGTTGATGTCTACTAAAGGTTCCATGAGGTGCTTAACTAGAACCCATCTGTCCAAATCTTCTTGCGGTGTTGTTGCTAGGTTAGCTAGGGTGTCCGCCCGTGAATTCTCCGCCCTTGGGATGTGTTTGATCTTGACCCGATGCAGATTTTGATCAACTGCATGCCTTTTTTGAGATAAGCAGGATCAATCTTTTAAGCGCTCGCCGTGAGTGAGTCCTCTGTCTGTTTCACCTCCTAGCGAGGGAATCATTGCGTGCCTCGGTTGATGACCTCCATAAAGTGGCGAGGTTTAAGTCCGTGATGGCGACTGTACTAGGCCTTCGTGTTGGGCTGGAATCGAGAATACGAGGCATATTCACATCGATGAGTGCCGAAGGAGGTTAGAATCAAGCCTACTCCACTTCTGTGGGCATTGGCGGGCCCATCTACGGACAACCTCCAGAGGGGAGGTTGGATGCGAGTTGGAAGGTTTCAGTGGGCTCTGCCGAGGTGAATTCAATGATGAAATCTGCTAAAATTTTCCATTTTATCGCTGTTCTTGGCTTGTACCTAATGTCGAACTCGCTTAGCTCTATAGCCCATTTCACAAGTCTTCGAGAGGTTTCTGGTTTGTGCAATATTTGCTTCATCGGGTGTTCTGTTGGAATTTCTATAGTGTGGGCTTGGAAGTGTGACGAGAGTCTTACAGTGGTGGTCATAATGCTAGAACAAGCCATATTGAGATTGCCTTTTCTACATATATAAAGGCTCATTTGTGATAATAGACCAGGTTGATGTGTTCCTGTCTCGTTCCACCAGGCACTAGTCGAGAAATTGGAAAGCGACTAGAGCCGAAGTGAGGAGTTCTCCCTCGAGAGGGCTTACTAGAATAGGGAGCTCAGTGGGTTTTTAATCTTGTGAACGCCTCCTGGTAGATGGGCATCCATTGGAAGGCCTTTTCAGGGTGAAGAAGAGTGACACTTGTCACTTGATCTGGACACAAAGTGACTCAGCGCAGCTATTCTCCCGGTTAGGCACTGAACTTCTTTAGTGTTCGAGGGCGTCGCATGTCGAGCACGACTCTTATTTTGTCTGGATTGGCCTGCAATTACGGTATTGTTGAAACCCGGAACTTCCTGTAGAGACTCCGAAAGCACACTTGGTTGGGTTTAACTTCATCTTGTAGTCCTTCAGGACCTAGAAAGCCTCGATCAGATGGTGGGCATGGAGCCTTGCCTTGATTGACTTCACTAGCATGTCGTCTATATACACCTCCATGGATGTACTTAATCTGTTTAGGAACATCTTGTTTTAACCTCGATAAGTGGCTCATTTCAACCCAAAAGGCATCACACATTAGCAATGCATCCCAGCAATGCAGTCACGAAGAGGTCTCCTGATCTTCAGGATCCCGTCATGATCTTGTTGGCACGAAAGCGTCCGTAAAAGCTAAGAAGCTTGTGGCCAGAGGTAGCATCTACTATAAGGTCGATCAGAGGCAAGGGAAAACTATCTTTTGGGTAGGCTCGATTGACGTCAGTGAAGTCAATGTAGAGTCTCCATTTTCCATTTGCCTTTTTGACGAGAACCACTTTAGCCAGCCAATCGAGGTAATCTACTTCCCGGATAGCTCGGGCTTGGAGGATTTTGCTGACTTCTTCATTGATCGCTTTTTGTCTCTCTGGGGCGAAGCTTCTTCTTTTCTGTTTGATAGGTTTGAAGGAGGGGCTAACATTTAGTTTGTGGGTGGTGATTGCTAGGTCAATTCCTCCCATGTCCTCTTGCTTCAAAGCGAATACTTCCACATTCTGTTTTAAGAAGTGGATGAGAGGGTCTCTGACGTCTTCGATGAGCTTGGATCTGATGTAGGCGAGGTGTGCAGCTGGTCTTCAAGGATTGCTGATTCGGCTCTTACGAGGGGTGTTGGTGGTGTCGATTCATCTCTCATATAGGAGGCTCATCCGCGTGGATGCATCCAGCGCTTTTCTGCTTCATTGTGCCTTGAAGTAGCACTCTCGGGCTATCCGTTGGTCTCCCCGGACCTTTCTACCCCCCATTTTACGCAAAGTTGGCGATATGATAGGCGGAGGGATGGCCCTTATGGGCGTTGAGGGGAAGGCGCTTGATAACATGTTGTTTGCTAGATGGGGCCTCACGATGAGGCCCCGTGTCGTTTATTAAACGGCATGGGGGTCTCCTAGAGTCGCTGAGTTGTGCGACCACGGGAGGTAGTACTCTCTCTCTAGAGAATCCCCTTAAGTGGGCGTTTACCGGTTCTAGCTTCTCTATTCCGATGCCCATTTTGTCAAATGTCGACGCGAAGATGATGTTGGTCGAGCTCCGTTGTTGATTAGGACCATGTGGACTGTTTTATTGGCCACGACGACCCTTATTACCAACTGATCATCATGGGGGTGTTGGCAGTCTTTTAGGTCAACGTTCGAGAAGGTTATGGTGGTATCCAACAGAGGGAGCTTGGACACGACCTACACCTCTAGTGTCTCTCATAATCTGAAGCTGCGTAGGTGGGCCTTCCTGGCTGAACTAGACTCCCTACCTCCGGCGAACCCTCCGGAAATCACATTGATCTCTCCTAGAGGTTGCTAATCTGAGCAGAGGCAGGTTGACGAGGTGGTGGGGGAGGTGACTGGTTCCGATCTTCGGGAGCCACGTAATGGCGGAGATGTCCACTTCGGATCAGGAATTCGATTTCTTTCTTCAATTGAATACAGTCATATGTCTGATGTCCGTGATCTCTATGGAAGTTGCAATACCTAGTCATGTCTCTTTTGGCTAGGTCCGTCTTCATTTGAGATGACCATCTTAAAAACTTCTCATGTTGTAACTCATATAGGACTTGAGATGCAGGGCGAGTCAAGGGGGTGAAGCTGCTTTGCCGGTTGATCTGTAGGCACGCTCAGTGGGGTGGACCCAGGCGGTCTTTGAAGTTACCTTGTCTCTTCGGAGATCGATCTTTGTCTTCCCTGCCCCTCCATGGGGATCTGTCTCTGTCTCTTCGTCTTCTAGGGCTTCGGTCCCGTTTTTTCTCATCCTTGCTTTTCTCCTTTCGTGAGAAAGAGCTTCCCCGTTTAGATATAAGGGCCTCCTCACCATTGATGTACTTTTCGGCTTTGGCGAGCACCTATGCCATGCTTGCTTGAGGGTTCTTTGAGATGGAGAACATTGGGTCTTTGGATTGTATGCCTAGCATGGCTATAAAGGCGGTGATGACGAATTTTTCATCCGGGATGTCCACCCTTAGTGACTCTGAGTTGAACCTCTGGACGTAGGATCTCAGGTTTTCTTGAGGGCCTTGCTTTTCGGTTAGTAGGTGGTAGCTCGGCCACAGTGCGTCGGGGATCGATGAAGTGGATCAAGCGTTGGAGTTCGCGGGGCGGGGTGGGCGGCGAGTCGTTTGAACAAATGCCCGAGTCGAGGCCTTTAAGGAGTAATGTAAGGCCACGCATGTCACGGGGTCTTGGTATCCATGCAGCTCCATCTAGTTCTTGTAGGTGTTGAGGTGGTCTACGGGGTCCTTCATTCCATCAAAAGCTTCGATATGCGGCATTATGAACTTTGTTGGGAGAGGGAAGTGTAACACCTCATTTTATGTGATTGATTTGTTTGTTGTTGCACTAGAACGTTCATGGAGATCGGGGCTCAACCTCTTACCACCTCTTTCATGTGGCTGAGCTCCTATTGGATATCCTGGAACCGCTGCTCCCAAGATCGTTCCTCTTTTCCCCTATGATGTGAGGTCGGCACTTCACCTCTATCGTCCTTGTCAAGCGTTCATTCGTTTTGATCATTCCTAGGGGGTACGTTGGGATCATGCCCTTTGGTCCTGCTATTTTCTATTTTCCATCATCGTCTCGAGGGGCGTTGAGGTGTTGCTGTTCCTCCTGTGGTGTGGTATCGCTGACCTCAATGGGCACATTGTCGACCAGTTGCACGTCTATTGAGTTCCTCGACTCCCTCGCGGCGATTGGCGAAAGACGGGAGAGCCTCCATCTCATTGCTAGTAGAGTGGAAAGCTTCGGGAACGTCTCTCGGTTGCCGGCTGTCGACGTCGTCCTATTGGTCTTGCGTCCTCGGGGGATTGGCGTGATTCTTGCTCATGTTTCGAGTCGATACCATCAGTCACTGAGAAATTAATTTATTTATAAAGGAACAATCGTTCCCATAGACAGCGCCCAACTGATGGTGCTTTTTCTATTGATACTGGGATGGAGCTGTAGGAATTGCGGGGTCGATATGATGGGCTGGATCGACGAATAACTAACAACTTGTAATGAACGGATGGTTCGGCGGAATTTTGCTGTGGCTCCTCACGTGCTAGTCGGTTTCTTTCTTACGGAAATGGAAGAATTCAACTCTTGATGACGTTATGATTGTGTACCTTTTGTTGGTGGGATTGCTCGATATTTATAGTGGATGATCATGATGACTTTCCTTATTAGATGGTGATACGACGTCCTCCCCATTGGGTGGGGGATCTTTTATTCCTTATCGTCAACCGAATATTTGGAGGATAATTAGAAGGCTGTAATCATGGGGGATCCTTCTTTCCTTAATTGATATCGGGTCACGAATATGGAGTGTTTTCCTTTCTTATGGCTCATCAGGCGGTTAGCGGATTTCCCTCATCACCAGTTCAGCCCACGGGGCTTAGTTTCGACCTGGAGCTGACCTTGGGAAGCAGGGACATCGTTATGGAGTCGAGTTTCTCGTTCGAGGAGCTTTTTGCCGCCCCATGAGGGGATGCCGGCCCGTTTCAAGGCAGTTTCGCTTGGTTTGTGTTACGGGCACGTGAGAACCGCTTTTATTACAGGCATCATTAATATATATATATATTTTATTTTTGGTTGGTTAGCAAAACCATGGTTTTGTATTTTGTAAACGAGCGCAGAGATTTGTGTAAAACAAAAACCAAAGCAGTACCCTTCGATTCGGTTGGCAACCTATTTTTAGTTCGGTTTGATTTGATTTTTCGATCCCGGTTCTGTGCGACCAGGCCCAGTCAGGCCAGATAGTGATGAATCGAAACTCAGTGCGCTCGATTTATTTCTTTTATTTTCGTGTTATTAAAATTTTCTTTTTTCAAAAATGTCGACACGAATCTGACAGCCCAGGAATAGGCGGATCGAGCGAGCGGTTTACTCCGGCGTTTTCATTTATCTTATCAAAACATTTTATTAATTCATTTTGAATTCTTGAGCGGTTTTGATTTTGGGCCATAATCATTTACAAATTCAAAGCAATTCGG
Organism: Tetrastigma voinierianum; assembly: GCA_016808115.1. Lineage (NCBI taxonomy): Eukaryota > Viridiplantae > Streptophyta > Magnoliopsida > Vitales > Vitaceae > Tetrastigma > Tetrastigma voinierianum. The sequence continues at coordinate 169,855 of JAEQBH010002992.1, read as the reverse complement.
TGCGACCCGTAAACATTAACAAATATACATTTACAAAGAAAGGCATTTATGCCCTTTCAAAATGATATACAAAAATCAAGTTTCGAGTTCTCCCTTTATTTACAAAATACCACTTGTTGAGAGATGATATGCAAATGGCGGAGTATATACTTATAGGCCGTACTCTCGTTATGACTTTCTTGTGTCACGATCTTGAGTCTTCTTTTCTTTACCTTTTCGATACTGCGCATAGATAAAACTAAGCGGTAAGCATTTTCATGCTTAGTGGTTCTATACAGTTCTATTCGATATTCAATTTAACTCGGCATGCATTTAACACAAGCCATGCCTAATATATCAACATATGCTCATCTTTATTCATTTCCGCGTACTTTCAATATACAAATCATTTACCATATCATAACACGCATTTTCAATGCAACATTTCATTCACAATTCAATTTATGAATTTAGAGTATATACATAAAATCCCATTTATGCTGTCAATGTTGGTTATTTCACCTTATTTATTCAATTCACATTTAAAGTTCGTTTGATGAATCCCGCCCTTGTATCATACGGTAATAGCACACAATTAACAGTGGTCGATCTCCACGTCGCGACGGATCTTGCGTTTGGTGCATCGGGCCGTGAATATCACTTATTCGGTCTCCTATCATGACGGATGCCGTTTGGAGCATCCCCGGAGCATGTGGTATCGCAAATGCCATACGCCATCATGGCGGATGCCGATTGGTGCATCCCGCCCGAGTGGGACATTTCTGTGCCATATGCCATCATGGCGGATGTAGGTGGTGCATCACTTGAGTGGGACATTGGATAATTGAGTGCCTTCGTGGCGGATCTTAGGTGGTGCATCCGTCGGCAGTTCATTCGATATCATTCAATTCACATTTATGACGGATTCCGTTTGATGAATTCCGTCCTTATCATCATTCACATTCATTTGATTTTCAAATTTCACATTTCAATTCCATATTCACTTTCGTATTATATTTTCAAAGATATACTCAATCTATGTACTTATATCATATACTCATTCATAGTTACTTGGTAAACTACCAATTTACTTGAAATAAGAATAGAGTCAGAGAACTAACCAAAGCTGTCGAATCTAGCTTCCTTCTTTTCGATTTTGGTTCTAGGTTAGGCGATCATCACCCGTCCCTAGACAATAACATTCACGCCACTCTTAGTGGATAAACATTTGTTAAATAATTTTAGTGAATTACAATTTTATTTTTGTTAACAGTTTGCTAAGACATCAAGTCTGCCCAAGACGAATTTAAGGCTAAAGCGGCGAGGCATCCAGACGCTTTTCACTTAGTTCTATCCTTATTTGAACTCACATTATTCATTTCTTAGATCCCTAGACATCTAGATACGAATACGGACTTAACGCACACGAAACATGTCAAAACAGGCTACCGAACAACCTGCACCGTACACTTTGACCTCGCACCGCACAGTTACTCCTCGTACAACTCCGTACCCAAGACACCCTGACCTCACTCTAAGATGTGTTACCCATCATACCTGCATTCTGGGCATACCAACTCCGTATCAGACACCCTACTGTTTTTTGCCTTAGTAGATTTTGCATTTTCATTTTTCATCCACAACTCTTCTCCAATCTGTCCCATATCAAAATCCACTATGGAATCTACCAAAAACAACTCCAAATGTGGTTTAGACTCATAAAATCCATTTTCTCGTTAGGGCTTTTCACCCAAACCCAAATCGAATATGAGGTTTTGATTTTCTTACCTTGAACCTCTTAAAATCTCTTAACTGTATGGCTGCTTGGTCTTTTAGGAGCGAAGAAGTGGGAAAGGATCACACAGCTTGATCTCTTGAAGCCACAGCTCCTTCTCTCCATTTCTCCTCCCTTCTCCAAAAAGCGGGATGGCTTCTAACAAAAAAAATGAGCTCCCCCAGACAAGTTTGGTCTTTATAAAAATCCACTTAAGTATAAGGCCTTGTTGCTTTATCACACTTTTATCATTTCTAATTTTCCCTTTTATCTTAAATCACTTATTCTCTTAAGGCATATTTGGCTCAAAACCCATTATTTCATTTAAGTCTCCTATTATTCACTTTGATCCATTCAATAAATCCAAAATTTTCCATTTTGACATTCTAGCTCTTTTGCTCACTTTCCTCGTCATTTATCATTTATTTTCATTGCATTTAATATCAGTGACCTTAGGTCCTTATTTACAAAATTTTCCATATTTTTCCCTCTTTCACATGGGTTTATTTAGGGTTCCAATCCATTCTCAATTTAGCATATAATATTCAATGTCATATGCCCACTTTAAATTTACTTTCACGTTTTATCAAATTGCTCGGGAAAAACCAAGTTTGACTCAATTCAGCCACCAGAATATATAATAAAATTATTATAAAAATTCTAGGGTATTTTTGGGGCGTTACAGGTTCAGTTTCTTAAGTTTCTTTGCCCACCCCTACTAGGAAAGCAACTTTTATGGAGGAAAGAAAAAACTAGTGTTTAAAATTGAACCCTTAAAGATATATTTAATAAAGTTAGACAAAACTATACCCTTGTTACCTTTTGGATGTATTTACATTGACTCGATTATTCAACCGTGTCTCTTATATCGTACATGACTTGGTTGTATTAGGAGTTGCATAGAGGATACAAATAATGGATTTTTCCAGAATAAATTTATTTAGTTTATATAGGAATCTTTGTAAAAGGGAAAGATATTATGTTCTTAAATAGTTGGAAAAAATAGTATATTGTCCTTAAAAAGACAAAAATTCATTCATTGAGAACTCACATATTTGAGAATATTTTATAAAAATAAAATAAAACATGTGAGAATTAATTTTTTAAAGGGAAAATTACTATGAAAAATCTGAACTTTGGGGACCTTTGTATTTATATCCTGAACAAAAAAATGATTTTTAAATATAGAAACTTTCATTTTTATTATACTTCTAGCCTTAGATAACTCGAACCTCGACCACGTCCTATGTGGCATAGCAAAACGACGTCGTTTTTCTGACTATGCGTGAGAGGCCCACCTCACACTGTTTACGATGTCATTTTGAGGTTAATTACATTTTACATGTTTTACACTTCGGTAAAAAAGCCTTTAAGTTACTGAACCTCATCCCCACCCACCTATTCAATTGATGTTTTTGCATTCTCCTCCAGGAGGATTTTATGCATGCAAATTGAAGGACTGATCATTTTCAAGTCTTCTACTGACCAAGCAATGGCGTCTTTATATTTCCTGAGAATTTTGATAAGTTTATGCTCGTTTTCTACTGTCAAGTTAGCTGCAATGATTACAGGTTATGCTTTTTCAGCTCCTAAGAAGACATATTTTAGATGTTTGGGTAATTCCTTAAGAATTAGCCCTTCAGAACTTTTTTCCACTTCTTGTCCCTTCTCTTCACTGTTGCTTGACTTTTTTGCACTGATTTCTTTTAAACTGAGTACTGTTTCTCTAATTTCACAAATGGAATTTAGATATTCAACATCATGAGCCACAATATATTGGAAATTCATCTCATTCTCATTCATTGAATTCTGGTTTTTACAATCATTGATCAGTTTAGGACTGATGGGAACAAATTGTTCTACAATCTTCCTTTTAGCATTGTTACAATCAGATTGTTTCAGGCTTTAATTCAGATTGAAATGTACTGCTTCATCTCCTACTCTAAGAGTGAGTTCTCCCTTCTAAACATCCATCGAGGTGGCTCTGTGGCCGAGCCTTCCAAGCGTGAGTGGGACTAGTGTGTCTTCTTCCCATGTCCATTACTACAAAGTCTACAGGGAAAATAATTTTTCCCACCTTGATGAGTACATCTTCAAGGACTCCTACTGGTGAGGAGCCATAGTCTATCACGCCATACGCTTAGGGTCATAGTTGTAAGAGTAAGCTCCCCCAAACTCAGTCTCTTCACTACTGATAGTGGCATCAAGTTGATGCTTACCCTTGAATCACATAATGCCTTCCCAAATTCAAAATTCCCTATGGTGCAGGGGATGGTGAAGTTGCGAGATCACATCTTCAAGGTAAATTCTTGAATTTTAACGTAGGTGGCCATCAAATCACAGCTCTTTTCTTGATGAAATCTATCTTCTAACTCAAAATACCCTTTAGAAACTTTGCATAATTAGGCATATGAGCCAATCCCTCAAAAAAAGGCATGTTTATCTCTATCTTCTTTAACATGTCCAAGAATTTAGAGAACTGATGTTCCATCTTTACTCTTTGCTGCCTCCGAGGAAATGAACAGAGGGCATATATGCTTGCATCTCTTCTTTCTTCTTCAAGTTTCTTTCCTCTACTGGTTGTTTTTGCTGTACCTTTTTCTTTATGCTCTCTTCAATCTTTTCCGAACTGCCCAGCTTGATTTTTTCTCCAATTTCTACTTGCTTTTCTTTCTCAATCTTCCTTTTTTCATTTTCTTTTATGTTTTCAAACTCTTTGCCACTCCTTAGAGTCATTTCCATACAATCCTTAGGATTCTTCTTGGTATCACTTGGGAAGGCATCCTTTGACTGGTTCTGCATTGCTAGGGCTAGCTGCCCCACTTGTGTCTCCAAATTTTTTAGAGATGCATTTGTATTAGCCTGAAACATAGTTGTGTTTGCCTGGAATGCTGCTAGCTCAACAAACTTTTGTTCATGAATGTTCAATAGTCTTTTGTTTTCTTCCATGAAGCTCAACATGTACTCCTTAAAAGACTAGGACCTCTTTTGGCCCTGATTCTTAGCTCTCTGGCTGCTTTGCTGCTGTTGTCCTTGGAATCCATGTGGAGCATACTGCTGTTGATGGTTCTGCACAGGTCCTTGGCCTTGTTGTGCTCCATCTCCATATGATAAATTCTCATGGCTCCTCAGTGCTGGTGTGTAGTGTGTTGGAAGGTTGGTGTTGGGCTTGAAATTGTAACTTTTATTTCCACCCACCAACTAAGTCTCCTTCACCTGATAGGGACCCTTATGAGCAAGTCCCTCATCAGTGATACTCTTCTGCTCATTTCCTTCCAATGTTCCTACTTTATACGCTGAATGCATTCTTCTGTCTTGGTTTCCCAACTTGTTCATCAATGCATCAAGCTTTGCCTCTACAACAGTCATCCTATTCATCTTTATTACACCACCTCCTCTCAGTTTGCTGTTGTTCCCTAAAGTCTCGATGGAGCTCTATAGTTGCTTTTGGCCAAATCTTCAATAAGCTGGTTGACCTCTTTAGCATTCTTTCTCTTGAATGCTTCAAAGCAGGTTGCATCTATGATCCCCTTGGAGGTGTAATTCATGGCATGGTAAAAGATGTCCATTTGTGTGGTCAGATCAGTGCCATGCATTGGGCATCTCTTCAACAACCCCTTGTATCTTTCCCAGGCATTGTAAAGGCTTTCATCTTCTCCTTACTTGAACGCAATAATCTCTCATCTCCTCTCTGAAGTGAGAGTAGGAGGGAAAAATCTACTCATGTATGCCTCACCAGCTCCTCCTAGTAGTTCACTGATCCATAAGGCAGTGACTTAAACCAAGTTGCTACCACATCTTTCAGTGAAAATGGAAAGAGCTGCAGCTTTATTACTTCAGGTCTTACCCCATTCAGTTTCACTGTGTTGGCCATTCTTAGAAATCTACCCATATTCTCATTGGGGTCTTCAATGGGATGACCAATATATTGATGTTGCTGCACCATTGTGATAAGAGCTGGTTTCAACTCAAAGTTGTTAGCCTCTATGGCAGGCTGCCTCACAACAGAATATTTATCTATGATGATTGGTCTCCAGAAATTTTCCATCGTCCTTTGCCTCTAAGGTCTCTCAATTGTCAAAGCTGGGATGTTCTGATGTGTTTCTTGTTGCTCTGCCATGATTGTTGATTCAACACTTCTTACTTTCTTCAGATTTCTTAGTGTCCTCTCCAATTCCATGTCTAGTGGCAGCAGTTTTGCTTTTGGTTTTTTGTGCAGGTGATAAATTCCTGAAATGGAAATACACTGAGATCAAGTGAGATCAATAGATAACATAAATATATTATGATATGCTTTCATAAAAGATCAGTAGCTAAGTTAGCTATTGCAGTTAAAATTATTTTTGAAAGTTTTTGATAAAAGTTAAAAGAAAAATGTCCAAACTAGCAATTTTCTCTTTGGTAAGAATATTGATCTTTAAACTTTACTTTCATTTCAATCTCTAGCAACGACGCCATAAACTTGATTGATTGATTTTTTACATAGACAAAAAACGACTGATTCTTAGCACTGCCACCAGAGATTATTCAATCCCCAATAGTTATGCAAAAAAAAAAAAAAAAAACTTGTTTGACTCAATATATAAAATATGTTTTTGTTTTATAAGTAATAATTTGCAATTAAAATTTGGTTTTGGTCGAAATCACTGCAAGTGCATAGGTCCGTATATCATTCCCACGAGGATTGATTTTTAAAATCTAAAGATTAACTACCCTCACTACTTAAGATCATCACTATTTGAACCTCTAATTTCCGTAAAAATTATATGTCTAAAAGAAATTGAATAAAAAGATAAAGAAATTTTAAAAATACATGAATTAGAGAGTTTACTGGACTGAAATAACATTGGGAATGAAATTAGTGTTCTGACCATCAATTTGAAAATTTCCTAATAAAATATAAAGTATGGGACATGAACTTTGGAATTGTCCAAGAGCAAGGTAGTGTAGCATTGGATTTCTCCACACACCACACATTTCACTCTCCACTTTACCACATTTCTATCTCTAGAATGGGTCTGAACAACTACTTCTAGGACTTGATCCTCTTTAAGATTTGATTATTTTTCATTCTCAGTACTTCACAACCATCTCTTAGGACTGGAAATTGCTTGCCTCCATAGACAGGGTAATATAATCCCTCTCCAAATTAAATGGTTCCTTCATGCATCAATTAGGCCAGTAATTCTCTCTCCTTGATTAGAGTCCCGGCTAACACGGGTTGAAGTTATTCTTCTCAATTGAGGTGAAACCTCTTAAATTACGCGATAGATCGGTGGCGGATCTTATTCCTCGGGAACATACTCTGCTTTGTCACCCGAAGGGAACCTTGAAATTCGTAGAACTTCACTAGTGATATACAGTGATGCGAAGAGTTCCTAGTTGAGATAATATCGATTATGTAATTTATCCCAGCGGTGCTCTTTGTTCTCGGGTAGTCCCATCTCTGTGTCACTGAGAGGATTCACGGAATCGAGCTGTGTCTGATCCTTTTTGGGTACCAAACACTGATATTCAGAATAGTTCAAATAAGGTGTAATACCAGTTAAATCACTCCAATTTTCATACCTAAAACAACATGATAATATTACAAACAATAATCCCAACAATAGATTCTTCCTAGAGGGAGCTTAGCCTTTCAAATATGGATCACAAATGATAATGACTAGTTGATTCGTGCCACAGTAGGCTGAGCTAAAATCAACAAAATTTATATACACCTAAGTTCCTACTACTGCCGTAGTCAAGCTACTGCAGTATAGTGGTCTAGGGTCGAACACGGGGATGGGTTTTCATCCTAGAAATGATTTGCATAAGTGCACGAAGGTAAGGCTTTCTATTTGGACTCTTTGATTTGCTTCGAAAACAGTGGAAGTAGGTTGAAAACTGAGAAATTGTAAAAAAAACTGAAAATAAAGTGTGAAAAGTTAACTTTGAAGATTTAGGTCACTAACTTGGTAAGTTAGGGCAAACAAGTGTCCTCGGGTTTTATCCTCGCGTTATGACATGCAACCTATAGTCCAAGGCATAACCGGATCTATGTTTAACTAGCAAACCTCACCCTTGAAATCAACTCCTAGCCAATTAACCTGTAGTAGCATGCATCTGGCCCCTTTACTATTTAAAACCTAACATTTTAAATATCATTTCAGAGCTCGTAAAGACCATCCCCTAAAGAACCTACAATGCATCTAGCATTAAGTATACCTTGTATCCTAAAGCATGGAAGTATTGGCCAAATCAATAACATTCAATGCTATTCAACCTAATTTGAGAAGATGGGAGTCATAAACCACAGTACCTATGGCTTTAATACAAGAGGACAACATGCATATGCCCACGCATAAGCTAGCTTCCTTATCTTCAAAGAAAGGAGGCAGCGAGCATCTCTTGAGTTGTCATCCTCCAAGAGGGAGTGTTTGGCAGCCAAGAAAAGTAAGAGAAGAGGAGAGAAGAGAGAAAAGCAAAACCCTAATTAAAAATCTGAGACAAAAATAAAAACTTACCAATCTTCCCTATACGAAATTCTCTATATTTATTACAAAGAGAGGGTTTATATAGGCCACACTCAATACCTTGAAAATACCAAAAAACCTACAAATTTGGCTAAAAGTTAAGGGCCAAGAGTATACCAAATTTGAAGTCGAGTTAGCATTAAATACAAAGCATGTGAGGCGGTGAATTTCGCTAAGTGAAGAATTTCGCTAGGTAAGCGAAATCACCGAGGCATAGCAGCAGAGAAAATTCGCGCTAAAGCACAGTGAATTTCGCTAGCTAAGAAAAAAATGAAATTTAAGCTAAACTTAGCGAGAATTTTCGTGAAATATGAAAATACAAAATTTTGCTGGAGCAGTGCCTAGCTAAAGCTGGTTTGGTCTAGCCGAGAATTGGCAATTTCGTAAGGTTGCGAAATTTTCGCAATCCTATAGCGAAATTTTAAGCGACTCTAGCTGAAAATTCAGGGCTGTTGATCTCCTTTGCATTTTCATCCTACCTTCAACTGCATCAATTTTTCTTCACTTTGCCTTCAGTTTTTCATTGATTCTAGGGCTGGTTGATGGCTGACACTTGAGTTCAAACTTCATGATTCGTCATACATCTCGATATTGAACTCCCAAAGTGCGCAAAAACTTGCAAAACAGCCAAAAATAACCTCTAAACGGCATAAGTGATACTAAGAAGACTTGAACACTTCAATTGGCATTAATGATGATTAGTGCACAAAAGCACTCAAAACCTATCTAATATAGGTTCAAAATTGTACTTTGGGCACCCAATCCTACCCCTAACCGAAACGTTGCTAGTCCCTTAGCAATGCAAAAACAAAAAGGAGATGCATGTGGTGATTTTCAAAAAGGCTATGATTCAAAAAGGTGTATGTACATATAAACTACCTTAAACTGAAAAATTGACATCAAAGTTGTAAACCGATATGAAAGAACCAAATCCATACAAGAACAATTCTAGGCCAATCTTGGATCCATAATTCTCAACTTGAATTTCCACCAAGTCTAATGGTTCTTTATATAACTTGATTACCTTGATAGTTACCAAAATTTGTCCCCTCCCCCAACCTAGCAGCGACATGGCCTTAAGGTTGTTGAACAACCTAGATAAAGATGATTACGCCTTGCTCTTTATTCAACTACATTGTAGGAGCAATGCTTAAAATTCGACTTCACGAGTCGGGTGCGGGAAGGTCCACTTGGAAGTGAGCTCCTGACCCAGTGGAGTTTAGGGCAATCGGCCCGAGGATCCGCCGACCACAAACTCTACAGGCTTAGCTGGACTCCGTATGACTTGAAAATCAAGCACCTACAATTTGTTAGACTCTACCTATCCACCCATGTCGAACACAAATCGATGACTCCCAACCACTTAAGGCTTGGACGCCCGGGTTTCAAGGCTTTCGCCATACATCGGGCCAGTGCTGGGTTTGAGAGCAAAACTTCACGACTTTATTTTCTTTGTCTTAACCTTTTCTTTTTCTTTTTTGCTTTTCTTTCTTTTCCTTTTTAGAAGACAACATTGGTTCTTCAAATGTGGGTAACTCAAAACTATCCTAGGTTGCCAACATACCTAAGGCCGGCTTTGCAAAGCGAAAGGAGGCAAACAAATTCATAGCCTATTGAAATAATAAAGTGGTGTGAATTACCATAAGGAGAAATTTCAAGTTGAGCATGATGGGAACTTGAGATGGGGATGACATAAGTATTAAATATTCAACATGGGTATTAACATAGGTGACAACGTTACTTCAATTTCCCGACATAAAGCAATTCAATTTATCCCAGTTAACCATTCAGTATTTCAATTGAAAAGAAAAACAAATACCCAATATGGAAATACAAAAATTACTTCACCGGGTAAAGGCAATTTTCCGCAACTTCCTCTTTGTTGCCTTACGAAAAAAAAAAAAACCGTCGATCGGTGAAATTTATAAGCGTGATATCATATTTCTGAAACCACCGACCGGTTCAAATAAGTAAAGAAACTGAGAACAATGATTCTTTGGAACCAAGCGATTAACCACTTTGGGGGTACAAAACATGAGTGGGGAGGGTCCATCTCGGGAGAATTTCTTCATAATGACTCTTTGCATCACATATGGTTTTACCCTCTTGTCCATTGACTTTAAATACCACTGTCATCACTTGGATCACGTAAGTCGACCGAACCATTTAGGTATGCTTCTTTGGACAATGAATGGACGAATCCATCGAGATTTGAGCTTGCACGAAACAAATGGAGTTTGGAGGTCATATAAGAGGACGGTCTCCCTCCTTGAAACTCTTCTAGTTATCAGCTTTAGTGCGTGGAATTTCTTTGATCTTTCTTTGCAATCTTGGTATTCAAGTAGGCGTATTCCGTATTTCTTCAATTCAATTAAGGTTAAGAAATCTCTTCTCTCGGCTCCGGCTTAGGTCCATGTTGCTTCTTGATCGCCCGCATGCTTTGTGCTCGATTTCTGCGGAAGGTGACATGCCTAGACCAACCGATAAGGGGACATTCCTAGGATTGTCTTGAAAGCTATTCTATAGGCCCATAACGAATCAAGAAGTTTAATGGACCAGTCTTTCCTGTTGGTATTAACCACCTTCATCAGTATGGTCTTAATTTCCCTGTTAGCGAGTTCCACCTGGCCACTTGTTTGAGGATGGTAAGGAGTAGCCACTTTGTGTTTCACACCATATTTAGCCATGAGGTTTTCAAATGGTTTATTCTGGGAAATGAACCTCCTGTCGCTAATAATGTTTCGGTACCCCAAACTGGAAAAGATATTGGCTTTCAAAATTTGAGTACCACTCTATGATCATTGGTTTTGCGGGGATCAGCCCCGACCCGTTTTAGAGACATAGTCATCAACCCAAAATGTATGTGACCATATGAGGTAGGGAAAGGTCCAATAAAATCAATACCCCATACATCGAACAATTCGACCACCAAAAAATTGGGTTCAATGGCATCATATGTGGCTGAGACAATTTCTAGAGTCTTTAGCATCATCACATGCAGCATTTGGTATGCTTCTTGAGCAGTGAAGGTAATAGAAACCTGGCTGGCCACCTTCATTCTTATCTTTTGGGAAACAAAATGACCATACAAGCACTCTCATGGCAATGGTTTAAAATTCCTTCTGTGTTCCTCCTCAGGTACACATTTCCTGATGATTTGATCTGCACAGTATTTGAATAGGAAAGGCTCTTCCCAATAATAGGAATGGATTTTAGCAAAGAAATATTTCCTATCCTGTCCTTTCCATTCAGCTGGGATTTCTCCTGTAGTGAGGAAATTGGCAATGTGGGCATACCAGGGAGCTTTCTCCAACTGCATTAGAGATTCTTCAGGAAATTCATCATTAATAGGTGGACTGTGAGTGTCGTGGGCTATAGTTAACCTTGACGAGGATGATGCTGCTTCCGCCACATTTTCCACCCACAGCGCATCTCTAATTTGCAAGTTGAACTCTGAAATATGAACCCAGCGGATGAGTCTTGCTTTTGCATTTGTTTAGTTAAGAGATATTTCAAGCGAATGATGCGCAAAAATGACTATGTATTTGACAGTATGCTCGAATTTATCACAAGGCATATCTGCTTTATGATAACTCTTTCTACGCTAGTGGTATAATTCCTTATTAGCCATTCGGGGGTTTTGCTTGCATAATACACCACATGAGGTTTCCATCTTCTCTTTGTGATACCGCTCATAGCAAGATCACTCGCATCACGCATCACCTCAGCAGTGCTACCAATTAGGTAACCGAACTATTAGGCGGTAGTCAAATGAAATTTCGAGTTACGCAAAACTCTTATGGCAATCTTTCTCCCAAACGAATTTGGCATCCTTCTCCTTAGAAGCTTATGCGGGGTTTAGCAATTTTTGAAAAATCTTTAATGAACCTTCGTCGTAGAAGCACATGACGAGGTGTCTAATTGTTTTCACATTTGTTGGGGCGGCAATTTGGAAATAATCGATCTTGGCTTTATCAACTTGATTCCTGCTAGAAATAATGTGCCCAATACAATTCCTTGGTTTTACCATAAAATGGCATTTCTCCCGATTAAGCACCAAATTCTTATCATGCCTACTGCAAAATGGCTTCCAAGTGGTTAAGCATTCTTCAAAATCGCCCCCATATCTTGTGATATCATCCATGTATACACTCCATTATACGCTCTACCATGTCCTTGGTATCACCCAGGCATACATCGTGAAAAGTGGGTGAGGCGTTACAAAGCCCCGGCGTCCTCTATAAGCATACATGCCAAATGGACAAGTAAAGTAGTCTTTTCTGATCTTACAGGCGATTTCTATGCGGAAGTACCTGAATACCCATCAAGCAATAGAAGGGGTGTCAGGAAACTCTTTCCGAGGAGGCGATCGATGAGCGACAATGGAAAGTGGTCTTTCATGTCACCTCATTGAGCAACTATAATCTATACACACTCTCAAGCTGGTTGTAGAATCGGGTAGACAATTCTTCACCCTTCTCGTTTTTCCACAGGTTATTACTCTGAGTTTCTTAGGCACCACACGAGTTGGGCTAACCCATGTGGTATCGAGAAATGGGATAAATGATACCCGACATGGCAATTTGAGACCTCCACCTGAACTACTTCTTTGTGGAGTAAGAAGTTCAACCTCGATTTAGGGTTGCCCTATGACTTTAGACTCCTCTTTACAAATAGATGTAGTGAGTGCAAATGGACGGAGTTTATGCCTTTCAGATCATAAATTTTCCATCCAATGCTTGCTTATTCTTTTGAGAAGGTGCGAGGAGATTATGCTCTTGTGCGCGGTTAGCGTGAAGAAATCACAAGCAATTTTGCTCATTTACTTCCAAAAATGCATACTTTAAATCCGCGGGGAGGGGTTTGAGTTCTAGCTGTTGAGGTTCCTTGGGTTCATTACCGGTCGATAGAAGCGAAATTTCCTTTCTTCTTCTCGATACCCACAATACTAAGCTCATTTCTTGGGGGTCGTGTTTGCTCTGCAAGGCAATCGGATAACTCACGAAGTTAACCATCTCTTGCACTTGCTTTGTTGATTGCTTTGTTCTTCGAATGGTATCTAAAATCTGAGACTTCTTCAAGTCATCACTCCCTCCGAGTGCATATGCCTTTACCCCGAATGAAAAATATTAGGTTCAAGGTCATATTTCCAGATGTAAGATGCATGACTCCATTAGGCAATTGATGATTGCATTTGAAGTAATAAAAGCGGTCTCCTAACATGATGGGCACCTTATTAGGTTCTATTGCAAGCGGATTACGTATCAAGTACAACAAAATCTCTTGGATAGTAAAATCATCCGCGTATGAACGATCCTCAATGGATTTCCTTTGGTATTTTAATAGACACAGTCCGAGCGAAAGTGTGAGATGGAAGTGGGTTTCGGGCCACCTAAACCCAATTGCTTGTACATAGAATACTTACAAATGTATTCACACTAGCTCCTGTGTCTAACAATGCTTTCTCCACGCCGATGCTCCAATATTCACCGAGATCAGACATCTCTGATCCTTATATTTCACTGAGTCTTGCTCTCTATAATGGCACTAATTCTGTTTCGCTAAAAGGCCTTTTATTTACATTAAGACTCCTTTTTTACCGTGCACAAACTTTAAGAATTTTATGGTAGGAACCTCGTTTAATCATATCGAGGAAGAGGAATATTGACTTTCACTTGCCGTAATACTTCCAACATTTCGTTTGGCTAATGCATCGTTTTTCTTCGAGAACTCATGAAACGAGAGGGGGTATTCTAATCTCTACTTCTTCCGCTCCACCGGACCGGTTTCTTCCCATGGCTCACCACTAATGGAGCTCGATTTGACCGGTTTTCATACTTGGTTTTAATTCCTACCACTTCAGAAGTTACAAATCGCTTTAACTTCATCGCTTGCATTTGTCCCTCGGTCGGCCCCTGCTTCTTATCTGGTCACTTTTGATATTACAGCTCGAAGGGAACCTTCCTTTTTCTAAACTCTGCAACTGCTGATTAGACAATTTTGAAATCTCCAAATGCATATTGTCCAATTTCCTGTTGAGTGAACTTTCTACTGCTTCAATTTTCCGACTAGCTCGACATTCAGCACTCTCGTTTTTTCTACAACATATGCCTACTACCTTACTGTTTAAATTCAGGATTTCCTTGCTCAACAGAGAAGATAGGAGGCATCCGTTGTTGTATTGAAGTGAATCAACCCGCCATTCAGGTTCTAAGGCCGTATGCAAGGGGTTTGATTTCCATGACAATTTGACAATTTCTCTAATTAGATTATTAGTGTTACCATATGGAGCATCTATGGGTGGTTTATTTTGACTTAAGTATGGGCATACTCTTGGCAAAGGTTCTCAGGTAATTATTTGATCAAATTGAAGCAAGAAAATCGGGATGAAGATAACTCATTTACTCGTTTGTATTTCATGTCGGTTCTTCATTTCGCATCATCCAATCTTGAGTTGAACCGGTCAATTTAGCATTCATCGCGTGTCTTCTGAAATGCATACTTTGTCTCCCTTTGGTGGTTCAAAGACTTTAATCTTCTGGCTTCCCCCAAGACTAGGTTCATCCCAAGTTTGGAGGCTCAGTTGCTATAGTTCATAAATCCATAGTCATCAGGATGCTTACTCAAAAGTTACCCCCACACATGGTTTCCAACAATTGTCATAGGCACATTCCATCATGTATGGTTCACCAAATATCCAAGTGTCAAACCCATGATGTGGATTGTGCACCATGGCTTCCATAAATCTCTCCCAACACCGTAAAATCTCTCACCATCATGAGGCTGCAAAGGTATAAATTTGTCTTTTCAAATTATTGGTCTATGAGCACTCAAGACCCTCTTCAGAATCTGTACCGCAAACAAAATTTCACCCTCGAATGGTTCTGTGTCTCAATGAGTTTAGCCAAATCTTCTGGCCTCGTCTTCTTTAGGGTCAATGGAAATGCTTCTATTTCAGCAAATCCATGTCCACTTCATAATTTCCTTGAAGGAAAAAACCTCCTCAAAATCCCCTGTTATGAGCGTATGATTTTCATTTTCCATACCATGATACGTGGGGAGTAGGGGTACCAAATATGGCCTCACTGCTACATCTTCAACAGGAGGAATGATACAGGATGGGGCACTAACTCTGTAGGAGGGTGATGACCCTCATGGTTCTATAAGCATTTGGATTCATGGGGGTTCCAAACACTGAAGGTTCAGGTAATGGGATCCATGGTGGTATCAAATAAGGTACACTAACTTCAATCGACTGGTCAGTCAGTATCGATTCTATGCGCCCATCTTCGATGTGTCTAATCCACCATAAAACATCATTATAAAATTTTAGAGGACAACAAAGAGCAACTACAGCTTGCAAAAGATTAAAGTTAAATAATAAAATTAAAATCGACTTAATGAAAATTGAAATAAAGGCACACGCTAAGGTCGGGAAACTCCGCGCCAGAATCGAGTTTCAAAGAGGTAAAGATTACCTTCACTTGTGATGTTGATCAAGTACACTTCAATCCATTAGTAGTTTGGCACCATCCTCGCAACGGCGCCATTTGATTCGCGGCCAAAAGTAGGCCGAGCTAAATCAACAAAATTTATATAATACCTAGCAAAACTTACACGCGTAGTCAAGCTACCGCAGATAGTGGTTCAGTGGTCGAACACAGGATGGGTTTTCATCCTAAAAATGATTTGCATAAGTGCACGAAGGTAAGGCTTTCTATTTGGACTCTTTGGATTTGCTTCAAAAACAGTGGAAGTAGGTTGAAAACTGAGAACTAAAACTGAAAATAAAGTGTGAAAAGTTAACTTTGAAGATTTAGGTCACTAACTTGCAAGTTAGGCAAACAAGTGTCCCTGTTTTATCCTCGTTATGACATGCAACCTATAGTCCAAGGCATAACCGATCTATAGTTTAACTAGCAAACCTCACTCCTTGGAAATCAACTCCTATTTGAGTCAACACAAGTAGCATGCACTATGGGCCCCTTTACTATTTAAAACCCTAATATTTAAATATCATTTCAGAGGCTCGTGAAAGACCATCTAAAGAACCACAAGGCATCTAGCATTAAGTATGCACCGTATCCAAAGCATGAGAGTATTGGCCAAATCAATAACGCTCAATGCTATTCAACCCTAATTTGAGAAGATGAGTCATAAACACTGTGACCTATGGCTTTAATACAAGAGATTAACATGCATATGCCCCACCACTCGTTAGCTTCCTTCCTCTTCAAAGAAAGGAGGCTTAATAAGCATCTCTTGAGTTGTCATCCTCAAGAGGTGTTTGGAAGCCAAGAAAGTAAGAGAAAGAGGAGAGAGAAGAGAGAAAAAGCAAACCTAATTAAAATACGACAAAAAAATAAAAACTTACCAATCCTTTTTCTTTCCCCCAAAATTCTATATTTATTACAAAAAGAGAGGTTTATATAGGCCACCAATACATGAAAATACTGAAAAAACCTACAAATTTGGCTAAGTTAAAGGACAAGAGAGTAATACACCAAATTTGAAGTCTAGCATTAAATACAAAAGCATGACGAGGCAGTTGAATTCCTCGCTAGTCAAGAATTTCGCTAGGTAGCTTAAATCACTGTGCATTAAAAACAGAAATTTCGCTAAAGCTTTTCCGGTAATTGCTAGCAGCTTAAATTTCGCTAGCTTAATAAATTCTTCTAGTAGAGAAAAGACAACATTTCAAGTAGGAACAAAGGCCTATTAAACCGGTTTGTCTAGCTTAAAATTAAGTACTCTAAGGTTGCGAAATTCAAGAATTCTAGCGAAAAATTTCTAAACTCTAGCTTAAAAAATTCCGTGCTTTGTTGATCTCCACGCATTTTTATCCCCGCTTCACCGCATCAATTTTTCACTTTGATCAGTTTTTCATTGATTCTAGGCTGGTTGATGGCTGACACTTGGAGTTCAAATCATGATTCACATCTCGACATATTGAACTCCCAAAGTGCGCAAAACTCGCAAAATACCTAAAAATAACCTCTAAACGGCATAAGTGATAATTAAGAAGACTTGAACACTTCAATTGGCATTAATGACATGATTAGTGCACAAAAAGCACTCAAAACCTATCTAATATAGGGTTCAAAATTGTACTTTTTGGGCACTAATCACTAGTTGATCAAAAAAATTCATTGAAAGTGTAATCAAAACTGAAGAAAATTGAATTCCAGAAAAATTCCCATATTCCATTGAAGTTTAGACATAAATTTAAGCTTGATTTACATTCATCCAAATCAATCCCGCCTCGTATCACTACTCAATCTAAAATAAGAAAACTAAATCTAGAAAACAAAAATAAAAAGAAAAATAAGAAAATAAAAGAAAATTATATACAGTGAGACTTTAGCTCTCCCAAAAAGCACACAAACTTGATGAAAAGCGGTTAGAAGCTGCGCACTCGTTCCTAGGAGTTTCTATTTATAGGCTTCAGATATTGGGCCCTAAAAAAGAGACGAGAATCACGCACTTCAAAAAGCCCGTAAATTCCCCCGCCTTAGTCAGCGGAGGTCGTGGTGGGATATCATACATCGAGCTATCAATGTCGCGATCGAGCCTTGATGTCGCGACATTGAAATCACTGGCACTCACTTTCAATCGATCACTCAATGTAGTGATGATGTTGCCACATTGAGATGCAGTGTTGTAGATCAACTTTGATGTCACGACATTTCCTTTCTGGTGTTACGACATTTAGTTGATGCCGCGATATCGCTTTCGAATCTCTTCATGTCGCTATATCGCTTTTTAAGCCCCACTACTTTTTATTGATATTCTTATTACTGGCTCTTTTAATGTTTCCAACTTGATGCTCTGTCCGGGAGGTTCACATTGCAATAGTTCTCTGTTATGATGTCGCGACATTGAGTTGATGTCGCGACATTGAGTTGATGTCGCGACACTGAGTTGATGTCAAGATTGCTAATCGAGTTTCGCTTTTACATCCCGCCCCATGTTGTACATTTCTAGTAAGTCATCTGTTGATGTCGCGACATTCTTCTCATTATGTCTTCAACATTGAGGCTTTATCCTAATGTCGTGGCTATGTCACGACATTGCATTCTTTTGGTCTTCTCTGTCTAAGCCATTTCTGATGTCGCGACATTGTTCCTCTGGTGTTGCGACATTGAGTTGATGTCTTGAGAGATGTCGCAGCTTATGTCGTGGCGATGTCACGACATTGTTCTTTTGCTCTACCTATTTCAACTAATGTTGCGACAATGTCGCGACATTAAAATGTTGGTCTAAAACTCTCCACACGATATCGCGACATCGCTCTTCTGGTGTCACGACATTGAGTTGATGTCGCGACATTGCTCTTCTGGTGTCGCGACATTGAAGAATTCTGATATATCTATATCCACCTATGTCGCTGCAATGTCGCAACATTGGAGTAATTGGCATGACATTCTCCATACAATGTCATAACATTTTTCTTTTGGTGTCGCGACATTGCTGCCTTTGCTTCCTTTTTTTGCTGCTTTTTTGCTTCTTTTTTTCAAATTTCTGCAAAACATAAATCTGGGTAAAAATTCCATAATCTTACATTAAATTGGAATTTTAAGCTTGAAATATTCTTGAAAATTGGCTTTGTAACATATTTTAGGCTCATCATCACAAAGTAGGATAGCAAGTTCTCATGGGAAGTTAATTTCATCTTGCATCGATGTGTGTACTTTGAGTGTTATATTATATACTATAAGTGCAAATTGTATATATAATTATACATGTCTTATGCTAGTAATGAACACATACTGACCAAAACCAATTTGATTCTCAAGATAAATATGTTTGTCTTCTTTTTGTTAGCATCAATCTACTATAACTATAGGATCTCAGTTGTGAAGTTTTGCATGATTGTTTATTTGTGCCAAGAATTGAAAGAATTTAGTTCCGCTTAAATTATGTAATGACAATTATTCAGCCATGACAAAACTTTTGTTTCTATTATGAAAGAAAATGAAATTGTTGGATGTGGCACATTGATGAATAATCTATATTATATTGATTGTGTTGTGATTCAAGTTAAAAATGTGAAAAAATCATTGAAAAGAAAAAAACCTAGTATCAATCGAACTCAGTTATGACATGAAGGGCTCGGAATAGGTGTGTAAAAATTGGTGTAAAAGCGTAGGTTTGTATGCGCAAGTATACGCGTCGAGTTTACATAGTATAATGGCTAGTCAAGTGTCGTTCCATAAGGAGAAGTGTGTTGAGTAATGAATTAACACCTTAAATATTATCTGGATCTAAAATCGTAACGAATTCCAATTATCAAAAAAAAAAAAAAACTAATCCTAAGTTGTTTACTAAACCAATTAATGAAAACTAGGATTTTGACTTCACCTGCCATACTTAATGGATTTTTAACCTAGATAGATTATTCATTCAGTATATTAGAAGGCTCACGCTGGCGGGTTGATTGTACCTACAAGATATTTTCTCTCGAGATATTTTTGTCTATCTCGCCAATAGGGGGTATTGCATCTCTGCCTTAACTTTGGACTTTGAAACGCTTAAATTTTTAAACCCTAAATGCCACACTTGGAACCAAGATATCTCTATTCATTGACTGACTAAGTATTGCCCTATTCATATCCCTGGATCATTATCTCTCGATCTCAAACTCCTAACAAAAACATGCCAATGTTGGCTAAAAACCACCATGTAAATAAAATACAGAGATAGAGCAAGTTATGATAAAATCAATCCATATAATGAATGAAAATGTAATTAACCATTAATCCATTCGAATGTAGCAAGGCTACAACAAAAACCTAGAAATAAAACTAAAACATCTCTAAGTGAAAGACAACCATCAAAAGAAAGAGAAATAAAGGAAGAGGATGAGAATAAACGATTTTGAGTGAAAGCCCTATCTCATTTTCTTCAATCTCCTTCTTCTTCAAACTTTTCTCCTTCAATATTTGGGCCCTAGGGTGTTTCCACCCTAAGAGAGGGCTTCTCCACCTTCAAAAAGCTCCAAAATCCGTCCTCCCCTCTCGTTCTCCCTTTCTCTAAGGTTTGTTTGGATTTTTATAGGCTAAAATAGGACCCAAATGCACCCTTAAATGGCCAATGCCGTCTCACTTCTATAGCGGGCGTTTTGCCCGCAAAACTGCCACAACAAAGATTCCGACGCTTGCAAATGGGCTTCTTCGCTCGACTCCAATTTTGTGTTATGGTATCACGGAAAGCTCTTGAAGAGTAGAATCCATCCATATAAATATTTCTTCCATTTGAGCTCATATTATATCCAAAAATGTCAAAATACAAGAGGCCGGCTCGTAGCAATGTTTGCCGATTTTTCACTTTTTTCGTTTTTTGTTCGCCTCCACTTTGCTAAATGGATGTACCTTAATCATAAATAATATGAACATTTAGAACATTAGGACACTTATTTAACATAAAAAAATTTAATAAAAACTAGATAAAACATAGGGCTAAAGTGAGTATTTTATATACTCATCACACCACCAAACTTAAATTATGGCTTGTCCCCAAGTAAGAAACTAACTCAAAACAAAATAAAAAAACTGATAATGACATGAACTAACAATAATGAGATGAGTATGATAATATGATGCCAAGAAGAAGGAGCAACATGAACACAATTTAGCAATATTATGATTTTCAACCAAAATTTAAGATCCTTAAACTTTTAAACTCTCCAAGTAACGTGGCAAAGCAAAGCATGGTGAGCAAAGCAAATCAACGCCCCCAAGTCCTCAATGAATTTTCCCAAGGAATCTAAGTATGATCTCAGTGTATGACAAGGTTCTAGAACCCCCAAACATAAGCTCAACTTGTTAGTGATATGCTCTAGCCTAGTGGCATATACATTGTCATTATATGTTTATATACATGAGGCATTTATCATTTTATCTTGTTATTTAAATTGTGGTTTAACTTGATAAAATCAGATCCTTGAATAGTTATTCTTTCTTGCTGTCATCAAGTATGTGACTTGATAGTAAAACCCTAAGGCATAAGAACACTATTCTAAATAGTCCATAGCCCCATCATTATCGTGGGGAATAATAATGAAGTAAGACTATTATGTTTTCTGAGAAAAGACCACGTTTTTCTGGTCATGAACATAAGATGTTACTTTAAACATAAATACATGTTAAGTTCATGTTATTGGACTGACCCGCTATGAGAAATACAACATGGATACAGGCTATGGTTGGGCATGCGGTAATTCATGTGGAGGAATGTGAGTGATAGTGAAGGAATTTGTCCCGCTCTTAATTGAGTGAGATGTTTATTGGCCTCTTGATAAGTGAGACTGAGAAATGCATGGCCATGCTCGAATGAGATTGATAGGAGTTATTAATATCATTTGTTTAGTCAGTTTGCTTGAGAATCAAGAAACGATTAAGTTGTATAAAGATGACTTCATCCATGCTTTGCGCTTAATCGAGACATCGTGTGACAAAGGACGAATATCATACAATGGTAAGGTGTTTTGAGTTATCGAATTCACTTGATTTGGGTAGTTATAATGTCTTGCTAGAGACCAATTATAACTTGTGGGCTTAGAATATGATTCAAATTGGCCGCCAACATCGAAAGGAACCTACAAAGTGGTCACACACAAGAACGAGCCATAAATGATGTTAGGAAAGGCTCTTCTTTAGCCCATGATTAAGCTTCATTTCCAAGCCCAAGCTCATTCATAGTTAATGGAATTTGGTTTAAATTCGTTTAATAAAAGGGTTTGGGAGCTTGATAAATACGGGGTTTATCATCTAAAAGGAGGTGGTTCTTTGAAGTGGGCGGTTTTTTGAGGAGAATTCTTAGAGTTTTGGAAGACACTAAGGTGCTTTCTTGGTTTCCAGGGACAAAGGCCTATCATAAGGTGCCAGCAACATCCATCCTATCCACACGTTTCAGGATACCTTTAGAGTGGCGCTTGCACACCGCATCGCCTTGGCTCGCCGCCGGATCGAGCCTGCATGAGTTCTCATCGCTTTAGCGTGTGTGTGATTAAGCAAATCTGCACTAGTCGAAAAGGATTCGGTCTACAAGAGGTAAGATCTGGATTTCCTTGATTCATTGTTTATTTTCATCGGATTTCCTTGATTCATTGTTTAGTTTCATCAAACCGCTTGGATCCTGATGCAGTTCAACGCTAATTTTTTTTTTAATTTATTTCCGATGTGTTTTCTTATCGCTGGATTCCAACACAACCCACCTATTTGGAAGAAGTTAACTAAGAAAGGATAAGAACACACCATTTTTATTCATACCAAAATACCTAAAAATTACCTAAATACTTAAAAATGAAAGAAAACAAGTGCTAAGAAGTTTTATATGAGTGTTCATATAGCAGGGATCCATTTGTGACTCCCTACCAGTTGGTTAAGGGCACCAGACATTAAATTCTCTTTAAACTTCACCTGAACACTCAACCAAACTCAAAGGCTCTAGGTTGGGGGAAGGATCCATTTTCCGGTCTCCATGTAGCAAAGGAAGTCAATGACTTTACCGCTTGGCTCAAGGCATTAGGCTCTTTGAAAAGGCTTAATGTGCTCGGGATTCCAATTGGATAATCCCACTTATCCTTATTCACATACCTATTTTTGACATTTTTCTTTATTTTTTTCTTTTTCTTTTTACTTTTTCTACTGTTTTTGCATTTTTATCTTTTTGGTTGGGGCTCAATGGAAATCCTCTTTTGATTAGGTGTCCCATTACTTAGGTGGTTAGAATCCCCTAAGGTTAGTTGAATTCAAGGCAAAGGGGTCTGGAACCAAGGTATACAAGGGAGACCAAAAGTGTGTGTGATAGATTCCTTGAGAAATAGTTTCTTGAAGCACAAGGGAGGTGATTAAGTTAAGTCATCGATACCAAGCAAGCACACAATTCCAGATCATTTAAAAACCAAAGGGTCCAATTCCTCTTTACACTTGGCCTTTTCGAATCGTTGTGTTCAAAATGACCTTCTACTAGCCAACAAGGCATCAAACTCACTCATATGAGACACGAAAAAAACAAAGGAAAGATAGAAAAGCACATGCAAATAACAACCGAACAATTAAAAAGAAATAACTAAAAGAGGTAAGGAGATAAAAAAAAAAAAATTGAATTCCTAAATGCACTCCCTAAACTTGAATCATACATCGTCCTCAATGTGAAACAAAAACAAGAATGGATAACGAGTACTCTCCTGAGGTTGATCAAGTTTCCGGACGTTGCTCCAATGAATATGACTTGCTTTGGAGGCAAAGGTGTTTGGAGGGATTAGACCCTAGGTCCAAATGAAGGGAATGCTTGAATATGGTTTCATCTTTTGGTTCTTTAAGCCTCCCAAAATAATTGAACTTCAAGATTTCAACCTTTTAGCTTTATAAAACCAATTTTGAATCTTCAAAAACCTGAAATCCAAAACCTAAAAACAAAAAAACACAAGATCAAGAAAGAAAATTTATTTAAAAACAAACTTAAACTAACTAAGAAATTGAAAAAGGGAAAGAAAACTTTTTGAACTTGGGTTGCCTCCGAAGGAGCGGCTCCCTTTTTTTGAGTTCAACTAGACTCTACCAACTATGAATATGTGGGTAATTCTTGCCTCCATCTTTCTTTAAAAGGCGATGAGTCTTGCCTCCATCCTTCTCTAAGAGGAGATAATTGTGCTTAATCAGCAACTTGAGCACATAGTCTTTCAAGATCATTATTCTTTTTATATTTATATTTTTATTTTCTTTACAATGGCTCCTCTCAATTCGTTGTTCAAGTGAATGATGTGCTCATCCACCTCAAAAATCAGGGTAATCTTCTCATTTTTCACCCTTCATCTCCCCATGGAGCCATTCCGAAAAAAGTCTTACAAATTTTCGTCTATTTCCATGTGATTCCGGAGAAGGTGGCTCATCTTCCTTCACAACTAAGGTTCCCAAAATTTTTGCATCATTCTCCACTGTTTGAAACTCCTCAAGTTCTTCATTACCTCTTGAGGTGATTTCTTCATTGTAGCTCAAGTTTTCTTCTTCTATATTCACCCCAAGAGTAGATGGCGAACTCTCATGTTGTCCTTCAAAGGACATTGTAGCCATATTCTCTCGTTCTTTCATATATTGTGCCACTCGTTCTTCTGTACTCATACTCTCCTCTTCTTTAGGTTGTTCTTTCAAATGTAAGTTGAGTACCGTATGGCCATTGGAGCCATTTCTTATTTCGTTAAGCTCTTTGAATGGTGTAGGCTGAATTTGAACATTAGCCCTTATCAATTCCATGAATCAACTTGATGTTGCACATTCAGCATGAACTCTTTTCAATTCAGCCATGGCTACCTCTAACTTTGTCATTCTCTCATGTGGAGGTTAACTTATCTCATTTGGATCAAGAAACCTAGGCAACCCAACTTCAGAGTGGTCCATTTTAGCCATTGATCTTGAAAATTCAGGTTGTGCCATGGTAGATTAAGCTTGAGTTCTTCTTAATTCATCCATAGCTTATTCGAGGCTTGATATCTGATCAGGGAGATTGGAAGAAAGTTATAGCTTGTATTCCATGAGGTGCTAGGGCAATGTTGCCAACCCAGATTATAATTGTTCCAATATGGGGTACCTCCATACCGAACTTGAGCCATGTGCATATATGGGTTCCTCACTTGATTTGTCACTCTTTGATGATACTCATTGGCCATTTGCCTCATTCCTAGTTGTTGATTAAGGAGAGCCAATGCATTTGTCAACTCGATGAAATGATATATTGTGATTTAAACTTGTGCTTATCTTTTGCCTCACGCACTATTTACGCTCTTCCGGCTCGATCAAAAGGAACTAGTTTTCTGGACTGGGTACCGCATACACGTAGATTTACCTCCTAAAACACACAAACAAACAACAGTAGAGACCAAGCCATAAACACTAATGTAAAATGAATAAAATTGAATAAAAGAAGAAAAAAAAATTGATCCAAAGTAATATCTAAGTGCGTTGTTGTCAATATCAACACAAAAAATTCTCCCCGTCAATGACGCCAAAAACTTGACTCCAGCTCAGAATTGTGTGTAAAATTCAGTAAAAGCGCAGTTCTCACGCCGCAAGTATACGCTACGTAGTTTACGTAGTATAATGGCTAGTCAAGTGTCGTCCCACAAGGAGAAGTGTGTTGAGTAATGAATTAACACCTTAAATATTATCTAGATCTAAAATCGTAATGAATTCCAATTATATAAAAAAAAAAACTAATCCTAAGTTGTTTACTAAACCAATTAATGAAAGCTAGGATTTTGCGTTCACCTGCCACACTCGATGGATTTTTAACCTAGATAGATTATTCATTTAGTATATTAGAAGGTTCACGCTGGCGGGTTGATTGTACCTACAAGATATTCTCTCTCGAGATATATTTGCCTATCTCATCAGTAGGGTGTATAGTATCTCTACCTCAAGCTTGGACTCCGAAACGCTTAAATGTTTAAACCCTAAATGCCACACTTGGAACCAAGATATTTCATTGATTGACCAAGTATTGCTCTATTCATATCCCCGGGGGTGTCAACTCTAGATCTCAGACTCCTAGCAAAAACACGCTAATATTGGAAAACACCACCATGTAAATAAAATACAGAGATAGAGCAAGTCGAGATAAAATCAATCCATATAATGAATGAAAACGTAATTAACCAATAATCCATTTGAAATAGCAAGGCTACAAAAAAAACCTAAAAATAAAACTAAACATCTCTAAGTGAAAGAAAACCATCAAAAGAAAGAGAAATAAAGGAAGAGGATGAGAATAAACAATTTTCAGTGAAAGCCTCATCCCATTTTCTTCAATCTCCTTCTTCTTCAAGCTTTTCCCCTTCAAGATTTGGGCCCTAGGGTGTTTCCACCCTAAGAGAGGGCTTCTCCACCTTCAAAAAGCTCCAAAATCCGTCCTCCCCTTCCGATCTCCCTTTCTCTAAGGCTTGTTTGGCTTTTTATAGGCTAAAATCGGACCAAATGCACCCTTAAATGGGCTGGGCTTCCGTCTGCCCTCTATAGCGGATGTTTTGCTCATTAAAACGGGCTACAACAACATTCTGATAGTTGTAGTAGGCTTCTGCCCGCTGTAGCAGGCGTTTTTGCCCGCCATGGCGGTTGCCAGCTATAGCGGCACTGTTCACCTGCTTAGCGGGCTACTGTAGCAGGATCAAAATTTTCATGGCTTGCAACGTGCATAAGTTCTTCGTTCAAACTCCAATTTTGGTGTTCTTGGTATTGTTGGAAACCTCTTGAAGTGTAGAATCCATCCATATAAAGATTGCTACAATTTGAACTCATTTTATATCTGAAAATGTCAAAATACAGTAGCTGCTGCTGTGGTAGTGTTTGCTAATTTTTCACTTTTTCGTTTTGCTTTCGCTCCAATTTCGCCAAATGGATGACCTAATCATAAATATGAACATTTAGAGCATTATGACACTTATTTAACATAAAAAATTACTAAAAACTAAATAAAACATTGGGTTAAAATGAGTATTTTATATACTCATCATGACACTTAAGGCTTGGTCACATAAATTTGAAAATAATACAAAGACTAAGCGTGTCAAATAGCCACTTTGAACCTAGAGCAATAGAACACCCTAAATATACTCTAGCAAATGGACTTGTGTAGGGTATATTAAAAGCTAAACAGGAATTTTCAGAAATAAAACGAAGACCCGAACACAATAATAAAGCCAAGGGTAATAGGTAATTTACTACTGGGACCTAGTGGTCATAAAAGGAAAGACTAGGGGTTAATATATGAAATGTTTAAAAGGAAATGTAAATAGAAGAAGCAGGGATTCAAGGCAATTAGGAGAAAGTCGAATAGAAATGGGGAGAGAAATGTGACCAAGACGCAGTACGAGAAAGTTAAAAGAAAAAAAAAGGGTTTTGACTCGCCAAACATGGCCTTAACAAACATGGATAAGAGAAGACCAAATCATTCCAAATAGAGAGAATCAGAGAGGGAGAGAGAAGAGTAAATATGTTGAAGAAGAGGGAAGAGGAAGAGGCAGTATAAGTTGAGGTTGAAGAAGAGTAGCTAAGTCTAAAAAAGTGTATGGAACCATGAATTTGTATGAATTTCCATACAATAGCATGATTAGTTGTCCCCAAACTAGGGCTTGTTAGATTTCATCCTAATCAAAGATTTATTGAAAATAGGGTGGTAAAACCCATATGTGGTGGCTATTTTGATAGTTGGTGAATCCTTTCTTTAAGTTGGATTCACGGGTAAATCGAGAGGTGCACTGAGTTAGGGTTCAGGAACAAACCCCAACTAATCATCATATTTAAAGGTTGAGTATATCATAACCTATATTAGAATGGTATTGGGAGAAATTCATGGAAAGGTTTTGAAAGAATATAAGTAGTGAAAGAGGATTTGAATAGAAAAGAGATGTCAAGATGAAAATGAAATGGTTTTGAAGTGTATATGGAGTATTGAGTTGATTTTGGTATCAACATATGGAAAAAATGGAAGAAAAACACACATTCTGGGCAAAAATTCAAGGGACTGTCTCGGTACAGGAAATGCTCTGTTTTCTATTTCGATCATTATTTAGCCATAACTTGCTCATTTATCCGATTTGAGCGATTCAAGTGGGCTAATTAAATTAGACTTCAAGGAAACCAAATATCTTAAATAGGAATTGGTCGACTCATTCTATGTAGCCCAAATATTCACTCAAAGTAGGGCTATGTTCAAGCTAATTTCTGGTTCGGTTTTGAACATAGATTAGTTCCTGGTGTTTCGACGGTGCCGAAGCCAAGGTTCGATTGGGTGATTCCAATCGAGAACTCAGCACCTTAGTTTCAAAAGAGCATAAAGAACTAAAGTGTCAAATATGGAGTTAAGACATTGAAAAATTGATATTTCAAACAGTCCCGAGTGTAAAATCGGTAGAGGGCATTAAGGTCATTTTGTAAAGAAAAGGGGTAATTTGGTCATTTCTTGTTACGTATTTTAAGTGTGGTTAAATGAGATTTGGCGATGGCGGTTGGGTGAAATGAATGTGTATGGTGATTAAATGAAGGCGGTTACGGTTAGTCAGGATTTTCTCAAAAGGTGAAAGGACTATCGATCGAGTGAAAAGGACTATTGGACCCGGGGAAGCGGGAATTCGACGGGAAGCGGCGGGATTGACGGTGAGCGGTGAGTGTAAAACTAATATTTTGAAAATTGAGTTTTAAGGTAAATGGTCACAATGTATGAAAAAGGAAAAGATTAAGATAAATGCATATATGAGATTATCCGTTTAGAATGTAGTAAATGTATAAAATGTTTACTTTGCCTAAATATATGTATTTATATTAAATGTTTATATATGTATGCATATGTTAAGGCATTATAAATGTGCTGAAGAATGCATATGCCTTATTTGCATATATATGTGTTTTAATGATAAAGTCAAAGTTTAAATGGATTTATAAGTATTTTGAAGAAAGTGAATGATTTTAATGTTAAAATGAAAGTTTAATGTAAATGTTTATATATGTATGCATATGTTAAGGCGTTATGGGTTTAAAAATGTGTAGAAGAATGCATATGTATATTTGCATATATATGTGTTTTTAATAGTAAAGTAAAGGATTTAAATGGATTTATAAATGTATTTTGAAGAAAGGAGTGAATGATTTTAATGTTAAAATGAAAGGTTTAATGTAAATGTTTATATATGTATGCATATGTTAAGACATTATGGAAGTTTAAAAATGTGTAAAGAAAAATACATAAATGTATAAATGATAAAGTAAAGGTTTTAAATGGATTTATAAATGTATTTGGAAGAAATGTTTACGATGGTTACCCAACCCTAATTGTTATGGTGATATCGGTAGAAATTGCCTTAAGCGTGTAAGGGTTGGGGTAAAGTTATAGGTTACTAGCGGGGAGGAAACGGATGTTTAGAGTAATATCCTTACACGTGATAGGTCTTGTTGGAACCCTATGCAAGCGTGAGTTTCTCGGCTAAGTAGTGGTTATATTTGGAATGAGGCTTGTCCCTCATAGTCGTGCAGGCTTGTTCGGTGTGTTTATCACAGGTTCCATAAGAAAGAAGAAAGAAAGAAAGAAAGAAAGAAAGAAAGAAAAGAAAGTTAATACATAAAGTGATTTTGAATTATATAAGTATTTATTACTTTGATATATCTTTTGAAAATGTTATAAGATTTGAGAAAGAAAGAAAAGAAAGTTAATGCATAAAGTGATTTTGAATTATATAAATATATACTGAAAATGTTATCTTAAATGAAATGTATACTCACTGAGCTCCTTTAGCTCACTCTTTTCCATATGTTTAAGAACTTGGCACTGAGAGCGAGAATAATCTTGTAGGTAGAGTATCCCCTGTGATGAGTCGAGCCATCGAGAGGCGGCGATCACGTGAGCTGCATTGTAGAAATATTTTGCATATTTTATATGTTGAATATTTTGTCGTAATATATAATGCATATATGTATATATTTTGAAAAGGAATTATGTGGCGGTCGGCTTAGTGCAGCTCGAGCCCCGATCTTTTGATAAAAAAAATGTGCATGGAATTGAAGAAGGTTTGAATGTTTTGATGATTTGAAGTGAATAAAAGTATATGTGTATATATTGTGTTTGGTTGGGTTGTGGACGAGGAGTGCTAAAACGGAAGTTGAGAAATTGAGAATTGAAAGATTAGCAGTGTTTTTAAATGTTTTCATAGGTTTTTGTAAATTGGGAAGTCAGAAAACGAGAGGAAAGGCGTGACGATTTTACGAAAAATCCAGTGTTTGAAAAGAAAGAAAAGAAAGAAAAAATTTACCCTTAGGCTTCCGCGTTATTTTCTAAAAAGATATGTTAAGGATTGTAAGGGGTTCCTCCATGGATTTTATTTGTTGTTTTAAGGAAAGTTTCTATATCCATTGGAGTGAAAGGTTCCTCGGGTTCATGAGGTTAATCCGGGTTGGGATCCTTCAGCAGCTACCACTATGTCAGAATTGTATTCAAGGTAAAATAACCAAGAGATCCTTTACTGCCAAAGGAGTTAGAGTTGAAGGATGTGTGGATTTGATATACTTAGATGTGTGTGGGCCATTTAGTGTCCATGCAAGAGGTGGTTATGAGCATTTCATCACTTTTACAAATGACTACTTAAGATATGGATATGTGTACCTAATGAAGAAGAAATCCAAGGCCTTGGATAAATTCAAGAAATTTAAGGTTGAGTCAAAGAAATAATTTGGAAGACACATTAAATCACTATGTTCCGATTGAGGTGGTGATTACATGTCTATTGAATTCATTTCTTTCCTCAAGGAGCATAGGATTTTATCTCAGCTTAGTGCTCCGGGAAATC
Organism: Tetrastigma voinierianum; assembly: GCA_016808115.1. Classification (NCBI taxonomy): domain Eukaryota; kingdom Viridiplantae; phylum Streptophyta; class Magnoliopsida; order Vitales; family Vitaceae; genus Tetrastigma; species Tetrastigma voinierianum. The sequence goes on along the minus strand of JAEQBH010002992.1, from coordinate 139,257 downwards.
CACAATGAAATGGATTGGCGGAAAGAAGAAATCAAACTCTATTTGACATGGTAAGGTCCATGATGAGTTTTCCCACATTACCTTTATCCTTTTAGGGATATGCCTTAGAGACAACAACTTACATTCTGAATATGGTACCATCCAAGTTAGTACCAAAGATACCCATGGAAATGTGGACAGGTTGAAAACTTAATTTAAGTCTTATTCGCATATGGGGTACTCGCTTATGTGTCAAAGCAATCATCTGACAAATTGGATGCAAAGTCAAGATTGTGTTGGTTTGTTGGATATCCAAAAGGTACAAGGGGCTACTATTTTTACAGTAAATATGACATGAAGGTATTTCTGAGTACAAATTCCAAGTTCATGGAAGAAGAATACATCATGAATCACATAATTAGGGATATGAATGAATGGACAAAAAATACTCTAATACCTGATATCCAAGATAATGTTGTTCATGTTGATCTGCAACCACTAATACCTAATATTGATACAACAAATATGCCTTGCCTAGTGGGAGGGTCAATAGACCACTTGTTAAGCTCACGTTGATAGGAGAATAATTTTTTATAGTCCCAGTTTCACATGAGGATGATCCCATAGGTTACTACGATGCAATTAATGATAAGGATTCCAATTCTTGGAAAAAGGCTATGAAATCAGAATTAGAATCTATGTATTCTAATAATGTCTAGACTCTTGTGGATTTACCCCAAGGGGTTAAACCCATTGGTTGTAAATGAGTGTACAAGGAAAGCGAGAAGTATATGGAAAGGTTGAGACATATAGAGCCAGACTAGTGTCAAAAGGTTATAGTAAAAAATCAGGTTTTGATTATGGGGAAACTTTTTCACCAATGACCATGATCAAGTCCATCGGAGTACTTATATCCATTGCAACATATTATGATTATGAAATATGGAAAATGGATGTCAAGACAACATTCCATGATGGCTATCTTGAAGAGAACATCAATATGAAGCAACTAGATGGTTTCATAACCGAAGGTCAAGAACACATGGTATGAAAGTTGCATAAGTCCATATATGGACTTAAGAAAGCATCGAGATCATGGAACAAATGTTTTGATCAAGTAATCAAATCTTTTGATTTTGATCAAAATGAAGAGGAACCTTGTGTGTATAGATGTAGGATGATATAGTAGTTTTCCTGATTTTATATGTGGATGACATTTTGTTGATTGGAAATGATTTTGAGATGTTTTCAAATGTAAAGATCCATTGAGCTACTCAGTTCCAAATGATGGATTTGGGAGGCACAATATGTTTTAGGTATTAAGATAATACGAGATAGAAAGAAAAAGATTTTTGCACTTTCTCAAGAAAATTATATAGATAGTATATTGTCTAAGAACAACATGCAAGATTTCAAAAAACGGATTTAAACCTTTTAGATATGGAATCAATCTTTCTCAAGATGAGTGTTCTGAGACAATTGAAGAGAAAGACTACATGAAGACAGTACCAAATTCTTCAATAGTTGGTAGTCCTATGTATATGATATTATGTACAAGATCAGATATATGCTATTTAGTTGGGATAGTGAGTAGGTATCAGTCTAATCTAGGTAAGGAACATTGGACCGTTGTGAAGCATATATTCAAGCACCTAAGGAGAACAAGGGATTATATGCTAGTTTATCATTGTGATGAGTTGGCCCCTATAGGATATATTGATTCCGACTTTCAGTCATATGCAAATTTGAGGAAATCCACCTCTAGATATGTTTTTACGTTGGGTGGAGCAGTTGTTAGTTGGAGGAGTATCAAGCAATCATGTATTGTTGATTCAACTATGGAATCTGAATATGTGGTAGCATAAGAGAGGCAGCTAAGCAAGCGGTATGGCTTAGGAAATTCCTTATGGAATTAGGGAGTCATAGTTAAGGCTTTTGATCCTATGATCTCGTCCTATGATAATAGTGGGGCTGTTACTCAATCTAAAGAACCAAGGAATCATAGGAAAGTGAAACACATCGAAAGGAAGTATCACCTAGTTCAAGAGATTGTATAGAGAGGAGACATCATAGTAGAGAAGATTGCATCTGAGGATAACCTAGCACATCCTTTTACTAAAGCATTTAAGACTAAAGTGTTTGACTCTCATGTATACAACATAGGTCTTAGATGTACTCTCTAGGTTTTGGGTTTCATGGTTTTTAATGTAATTAGTTTCCATTAATAAAATTGGTGTTTCAGCTACTTTAGATTGTTATGTTCATTCAGGCTTAGTTCAAACACATTGTACATGCTTGGTGCGTGTGGATTCACAGAGGACACATGTATGGGTTCCTTGTGTTTGAGGTTGTTCAAGACGGTTCATGGATGTTGGCAGTCACGCAAGTAGTTATTGGTATGATATTTACTGGTTATTGGGAGTAAATTGTCACAACTACTAGAGTGGGTCTCTAGGATATCATACTAGTATGTACTTGGTACATATTGAACGAGAGGCGAGGAGTCTGTCGTCATACTATCTTTGAGCGGTTTTACCCCAGTTACTATCTCACATGCGCTCTTAACCTTAAGGGTCAGTGGAGAGTTGAGGGGAGTAGGTTGTCATTTTGAGGTGCTCCTTGTGACCATCTATTAGTGATAGTCACACAGAGTGATCTTGGATGGCTTCTTGCTACAACTCATAGAATCTTGCTTTGACCAGACATAGGAACCATGTGACCTTAATTATAGGGCAATATACCACTTGGGGCAGCTTAAAAGGTGATTATTCATAGTTATCCCTAACTAGGGCAGCCTTACTTGAGTTTAGGGTGAACTTACAGTCATGATAAAGTCAAAAGGGAAGGTTGTAGCCCTAAGGTAAAATGGTAATTTCGATATTCTATAGTATAATGTATGAAATTACTAGTATCAATTCATGGGGAGGCGGTGTGAGTGATTAGTAGGGCTTGACAATCTTCCACAATGATTTGGAATGAGAAGTTTTCAATTTTGGAGTGCAATTGGTCTACTATAGTGGTCCGACTAACCAATCGTGGAATTATGTCTGATTAATTCCATGGGGCCAAAATTGGAAAGTAGCATGGGTCCTCGGGCAAATCCATTTGTAAGTGGCCAATGTTATGAGCAGTTTATGATCGATATGAGCCTTCAAGTTTATTTTAGGGCTATTGAGAGAATGTTAGAACTAAGCAGGATAAGCAAACTAGAGTTTAATTAAAGTTGGACCATTAAACTTATATGGAGCTAATTATGAGCTGATGTAAGTGGATTGATGGCCACCTAAATATATAAATATAACATCATATTTAGATTTAGGGAGACAGACTAATTTAAGAGGGAAAGAGAATTTCTTTGTGTACCAAATTTGAAAGCAAAAGGCGTTGGATTGTTCTTGGAGCCCACACTTTGTGGTCAAGACTTGCAAATTGGTTATTGTTTGGAAGATTCACCGATCAATTCCATTCCGGTTAGTATGTAGTTTACCAAGTCAATAAAATATATTTTTTATTTCATTGTTCATCTCTTTGCTTTTGTTGTATATGAAATCATAGATTTTTGGAGGGATGTGCCGAGACTCCAACAGTTAGTTCTTGTTCTTGGAGGAAAGGGAGGAAAATAGGGGATGAAGAGTGAGATAGAGGAGTTGGAACATAGTGATCTTGGATGGATTCTTGCTACATCTCATAGAATCTTGCTTTAACTAGACATGGGAACCAGGATGACCTTAATCATAGGGCAATATATCACTTAGGGTAGCTTAAAAGGTGATTGATCATAGTTATCCCTAGCCAGGAGGTCACCACTTGAGTTTGGGGTGGACTTACAGTCATGATCAAGTCAAAAGGGAAGGTTGTAGCCCTAAGGTAAAATGGTAATTTCGATATTCTATAGTATAATGTCTGAAATTACTAGTATCGATTCATGGGGAGGTGGTGTGAGTGATTAGTAGGGCTTGATAATCTTCTACAATGATTTGGAATGAAAAGTTTTCAATTTTGGAGTGCTATTGGTCTACTATAGTGGTTTAACTGACCAATTGTGGAATTATGTCTGATTAATTCCATGGGAGCCAAAATTGGAAAGTAGCATGGGTCCTCGAGCAAACCCATTTGTAAGTGGCCAATGTTATGGCTTGATTTATGATGCTTACTTGAACTAAGTTTTCTTTAGGGCTATTAGAGAATGCCCAAGGCTTCAAAGCCGAATAAACGAGCTAGAGTTTTAATTAAGTTGGACCATTGAACTTATATGAGATAATTAGGCCCAGTATGTAAGTGGATTGATGGCCCACTAAACCACACAGTATAAATATAACATTATATTTAGGGTTTAGGAAGGCAGACTAATTTAAGAGGGAAATAGAATTTCTCTATGTCCTAGATTTGAAAGCAAAAGTCGTTGGATTGTTCTTGGAGCCCACACTTTGTGGTCAAGACTTGCAAATCGATTATTGCTTGAAAGATTCACTGATCAGTTCCATTCCAGTTAGTATGTATTTTACCAAGTCAATAAAATATATTTTTTATTTCATTGTTCATCTCTTTGCTTTTGTTGCATATGAAATTATAGATTTCTGGAGGGATATCCCAAGACTCCAACAGTCAGTTCTTGTTCTTGGAGGAAAGGGAGGAAAATGGGGGATGAAGAGTGAGATAGAGGAGTTGGAACAATGTGAGAGGGATTTGTAGAGAGTCTTATTAGGGTTCTGGAGAAATTAGGTTTATGGAAAAAGAGAGGACAAGAAGGAGAAGAAAATGTTTGGTGCATGAGCGCCATCCTTATTGGTTCCTTACTACCTAAGCTCAATAGGATCTTCATAAACAACTGTGATTTGTGTGACCTTACATTCACATGACATCGTTTTACCCTCAAACGATGTTTGAGGAGTAGGAAACATTTGGATTGTAATTAACTTCAAAACGGTGTCATTAGTAGTATGAGGTGGCCCTTATGCCCATACCCTGATTCAAAATTGATTCAAATTTAGGGATGACAATTTTTTCCATACCCGATTAACCCACCCCGCCGTGTTTCATTTGAAACAGGTATGGGAATAGGCTATTTAGGTTTGGGAAGCTTTTCCAAAACCCATATTGGGTTCAGGTTGGGTATGGGATTTCTAATCACTCACCTTGCCTTGAATTCAATTTAGGAATATGTCATTGTTATATTTTATTTTACTCATAAATGTTTTTGTATATATAAACCCTCGTTTCTATTAGGGTTTTAATTTCAGACTTTAAGAGCTACCTCCCCATTGGGTCATAAAGTCTTTTGTATATATATATATCCTTATTTCTGTTAGGGTTTAGTTTCAGACTTTTAGAGATACCTCCCTAGAGGGTCAACTGATGAGTGTAAAACTCATCTATGTTTTGAGATCATTTCACATGCTTTTTTGAGCATTTTATATCCATATTCATGTAAAACTCATAACATTTCTTCCAAACTTGGTTTTGTAGGATTATTGATGAAAAACAAGTGATTTGGAAAGAAATGAGAGATATATATACAAAGAAGAAGAGTCAATAAGATTGTCACCAGTGCGCCACCCCGGGAAGATGAATTTTTATGTACTAGATGGAACATTAAATGGTTCAAATTCCCCTATGGTTGTATTCTTCATTCAAAGAGCTTTCCAAAGACACCTCACACGCCCAAATCCGAGTTGAAATGAAGAAGTTATGTCATCAACAAGTTGGAGAAGAAAACAAGTCCCTTAGCAGATTTTGTCGCGACAAAGCTTTGTTGGGACAAAACCCAGATTTTGTCGCAACATAGTTAGCAACAAACTCTGTCACGACAAAATCTTATTTTGTCGTGACAGAGTAGCAACAAACTATGTTGCGACAAAATCCTGTTTTGTCGCGACAGAGTAAGCAACAAATTTTGTCGCGATAAAACAGGATTTTGTCGCAATAGAGTAGCAACAAACTCTGTTGTGACAAATGCGGAGTTTTGTTCACAGCGAGTGCCAGCAAACTCTGTCGTGACAAAACCAGACCTGTCGCGACAAAGCAAGAACAATATTGACTTTTTAAGCTCTGAAAATTATTACAGGCTATTTTCGACCCATTTCACCTGGATATAAATACCTTGTTTTAGTTTTTAGGGCAATGGAAAGGTGGGAGAACACCTCTCATGGGATTTCTCTCTAAACTGCCCATTTTTTTAGTTTGTTGCAGATTTTGATTTTTAATAGATCTTAAAGTAGTTTTGGAGCAGATTTTTATTTCTATTGAAGAGATATCGGTGTTGTATAACAGATATTCAGATTTCATTACTGTTTAGACAAAGATTGAAACTAAAATCTGGATTTTTCTATCTCCTCTGTCTCAAGCGATTTATTTCTTTGTTTCTATACACATTTTGTTTGATTGATGTGATTGGAATCAGTAATGGAACTAAACACCCTCTAGGGGTGAGGATTAATTAATTTGAACATTAGTTGTAGATTCTCATTTATTTCATGGGTTTGAAGACTGAATTTATATAATTTGTACTATTCATATAATTATCTGTTCGGAATATTAGTAGCTTATACCCAGAAATAGCTCTATCTTGCTCGATTTCGGGATGCCCTACGAGTGACCGCAAAGATGGAGATTCATGGTAAAAACAATAAATTGAAATTATGTTAGACTAATATTATGGAACTAAAGTACTCTAAAAGATTACTTTGATAGATTACTAATTTACTCGTGGTGTGAGGATTAATTAGATGATGTATCAGTTTAATGTTTAAAAGTCTCACCTCAATATGATAGAATGACCTTGATCCTGTGTTAGCATAGATCTAATCAAGGAGAGAGAGAACTTTATTAGATTTGATGGCCGAGGTACCAATTACATTGGAGAAGGCTTGCATTGTCTTGTCTATGGGGGTAAGAATTCTTCAGTCCTAAGAAATGGTTGTGAAATATTGAAAAAGAAAAACAATCAAATCTTAAAGAGGGTCAGATTCTACAAGTAGCTATTTACACCAATTTGTCTTGAAAAGGAATATGGTGTGTTAATTAGTAAATGTAGTGTATGGAGAAAATCAAGCTATCTACATTGCTCTCAACTCTGAATGTTTAAGCTTTCAAGGAAATGCAAACTGTTTTTTAAATAATTATCCCCATCCCTAGTGCCTCTCTTCATACCTTTTAGAATTAAGTAGTTGTTTATTTGGTAGATTTTAGGATTAGTTTTAAATAAGTTTTTATTTCAATTAAATTGATGTTATTCCACATCCTATTTGGTCGCCTAAATAGTGAAGAGCCCTTGCAATCGGGGTGATCAAATTCCAATTAGAGAGAACCTCTAATTCTCGTGGGTATGATATCCGGACTTTTAGAGTCCACTTTATTACTTATATGACTAGTGCACTTGGAAGGGGATGGTGGTAATACTTTTCATTTCATTTTTGGTAAACACTTTTGTTTCAAATCGATTTTGAGCATTTACCATATTCTCCCTTGGCCATATTTTCATATATATATATATATATATATATATATATATATATATATATATATATATATATATATACCACGTCTATAATTTAACATGTTTTTGAAAAAACTGTTAAGACCAAAGTTGTATGATGTGATTAGTATATGCGAACTTAGTGTACCCTTCAAGAACTTTTTAGTCCTAGCAACGGCACTTAAAAACATTAAGGCTATTTTATATATATGAAAAAGATGGATTTGTTTCATTTTGTAAAATGATTCATTTAAAATTTGTGTGTGTGGTCTTGATCATACTGTGAATCTGTGAGTCGTCTAAATGGCAAGTGGATATTTAAAGTCAGGATATCGTTCCCATGAGGAAGGATGATAAAATCAAAGACTAACTACTCCAACTCTCAAGAGTATTCTTATTTGAACTCCTATGATGATAAGAGGACTAAAAATGTAGTCATAAACTGAAATCTTAAATATACAAAAGTAAAGTTTAATAAAATTGGGGTTGAGGACTCATTGAGTGAGACAAAACTGGACATGGATCAATTAGTAATAATCAATTTTTGTATCATTTCAATTCATAGCTCAACCATAAATTGGAAAACTGAGTTTGTAAAAGATGCACGGTAGTATAGTTTGGATTTCTCCCTTAACCATACTTTTCACTTATTAAAGGTTCATATTCATTTATGAGACATGATTCTAATCAGTTACTTGTAATATGTAACCCTCTTCCTAAGATTTAAGTATTTTTCCTTTTCATTACTTCATACTCAGATCTTAGGACTAAAGAATTCTTGCCCCTATATATAGGATGTTGCAAGCCTTCTCCAATTTGATTGGCACCTCATCCTACTCTTCTGATGAAAATTTCCATCTTCTTGATTAGATCTTTGCTAATAGGGGATTAGAATCAATTAAGCAGAAAGAGGAGACACCTCTGAGTGATTAAACAGATACTTCATTCAACAATCCTCAAATTATAAGTGAGTTGGTGATCTGTCTGAGTAATCCTTCAAAGTTCATTAGTTCCATAGTATTAGTACCATACCCACGAGGCTGCTCTACACTCCTCGAGTTCTCCATCTCAGTGTCACTCAAAGGGCCTCTTGGAAATCAGAGCGAGATACAGTACCTTGCATTGTACTAGTACTGAGAACAAGTAAATTTATAAACAATACCAATCAAATAAATTCAATAATTCTAATTAAAACTTTTTTCTACCTTATGCAGAAAAATGACTATCATTGATGACTCATTCCCAGTGAGCTCAACTTTTCAAAATTGGTTCACTCATATTAGTGACTAACTGATCATAAAAATTTATTGAAATCATAAACGAACTAAAGTAAATGAACTCCAGAAACTTTCCATCATCAATTTAAATCAAATAGTAATGAAAAAGATGATTTTATAAAAAAATACCAGCTCAAAGCTGCACTTCAGTACAATACCCAAATCCAATTAAAGGAAAACTAACAAAATAAAGCTACACTAAAACTAAATATACTAAAATGGAAAATAAAATAAAAAATAAAAATATACAAGAGTCTTCAACCCCCAGACGTCCTGGAGTTGTGAAAGGTGCGCAAATTGCCCTAGAAGCCTGTATTTATAAGCTTTCCAATATTGGGCCTCACTTCATTAATTGCGTTGTGGATCCCCAAAATTCTGGCCTAAATTGGTCTCTTTGTCACGACATAGAAAGTTCTGTCGTGACATAGAAAGCTCTGTCAGTCTTTGTCCCTGCCTCTGTCATAGCTTCTTGTTTTCTTTTGCGACCTGTTCTCTAGGCTTGCTCTTGGATTGTGTTGCGACATACTTTGATAATGTCGCTACATAGATTTTATTTAGCAGTCCTGTTCTTGTCGCTACAGGAATGCCTTGTGTTGCGACACCAAACCTGTTTGCAACCAGCTTCTTATGTCCTTGTCCTTCTGGAGTTTGTCATGATATAATTTTCCTTGTCGCGACAAACATTTACCTTTTCAGCCTGTCAACTCTATTGCGACAGGATTTTTTTTTTGAGTCCTTAGCAATATTTGTCGCGACATTACACTCCTTGGTCGTGACAAACTTTTCTTCTCTAATTCCTCTAGCTTGTTGAGATGTGTGTTGCGACATAGAATTATTTGTTGCGACACAATTTCCTTGGCTATGCTAAGTTCTTCTTCAATTTATGTCGTGACCTAATTTTTCTCTTTTACGACAGAATTTTATCATTCTATAGCTTTTATTGTCGCGACATAAAACTTCTTTGTCGCGACACAGGTTTTTCTTTCAACTCTTGATCATGTCACAACAAGAATTTCTTTGTCACCATCCTTCTTGTGTTGCACTTTAGCTTCTTGTCGCGATAGGGAATTCACCTCCTTCATGTTTTGGTTGTCGCAACAGAAATAATCTTTGTCGCGACAGAGATTTTGTTGCTCTTGGTTGTGAATTCTAAATGTTATGTCACGACATGATTTTCTTTGTTGTGACAACAATTCTTCCTTGAATCTTCTTGATGCTAAAAACTTTGTCACAACATAAAAACACTTGTCTCAGTTGAATTGTGTTGTAATCTGAGCAATTTCTGTCGCGATAGGATTGTCTTTTGTCGTGACAGAGTTCATCTGTTAGCCTTCAGCTTTTTATGTTGCAACATAAATTATATTGTCGTGACACAACTTCTTTGCTCTCTCACGTGTCGTTGTCGCGGCCAGTCGAGGATTGTCACGACAATTCTGCTCTGTCTTCTTGATAATGTCCGCGATAGAAAAACTCTTTGTCGCAATAAAATTTCTCTTTCAGCCATTGAGTTTTGTCTGAGCTTTGTTTCGACATTTAGTTGTTGGCTACGACATAGTTCCTTTGGCCTGCTTGAATTTTGTGTTGCGACATACGAAAATTATGTCGCGACAAAGACCGGCCAGATTTTCCAATCTTTTTTTTTTTGTTATTTCGCTTCTTTTTTTTTTTTCAACACCAAAACATAAAGTTGTTGAATATTCCATAATTCATAAAATAGGATCAAAATTGTTAAAACATGCCGGAAAATGGATTAAAAATAGATGAGTCAAGAGATTCCATCAAATTCCCAAAACTACTGTTTTGGTTTGGTCCCTAAGCAGTGCAGAAATTGTTTGTCCTCAAGCAATTCAACCTTTTATTTTTAAGGGACATTTTTCTCATTTAACCTCAATTGGGTAGAAATATATGTCAATAAATACTTTTTAAACATGTTTCAAATCTAGAATCAGGGAAGATTTTACATTAAGTTCACTGAACCAACAAATAATTCGTATGGTGTAACAATTTAATCATTTAATCCTGATTTGTTGTGTGTGTGTTGGTCTTTACTCTTTTTCTTTGGTAGATCAGTTAATCTTCTGGGATAATACTTAGTTGACATACTCTCTTTTATTTTTAAAGTCCGATATGCTTGTTTATCATATTAATCTCCACTAATTCAAGCTTTGAAAGGCTCAAACTTCCAAGGATGGCCTAAATCATTTCCTGTTAGCTGTACACGGAGACTCGCCGACTAATAATCTAATAAGTTTGAGTGATATCGAGACCCATCAGTGGATGGATCTCAAAAGATGTTCCGTAGTCCTGGCAATACTTTTCGCAGTTATTACCGACTATGTGTAAAGTTTATTAGATTTTTATAATCAAACTGCATACAAATGTAATTATAGGTCTTATCTGCTCCATCAATTTATTAAAGCCTTCCTGAATTTTAGAAATTCAACACATTTATTCATAAACCTTACAACTTTCATTTCCATTCATTTATCCTACTCCCAATGCATCTATCAGATTTTTGTTTGGTTTTGAGATTTGTTGTTGTGTTGCCTAACAATTCATGAGATTCATTTTAATCATGCTTTCAGCTCAAAATAATCCAACACAACCACAATTTCATTATTTCACCAATTTCATTCAACCAAACATGCTGCAGTAATTTAACAATTAGATCCAAGTAGCTGGTTTCTCAATTATTTCAACTAAGCTATTTATCACAAGTCAAAGATTTCTAACTATTAAACATGAAGGAAGGAAAACAAACGTGAAAAATCAAACAAAAGTGAACACCAATCTTGCAAAGAATTTTCTATTTTATTAAATTTGTCAAGGATTTGCATTATTACATAGAGGAAAAAGATGTAAGAGCAGAAAATTTTCATTTTTACTCCTTGCACCCTTCTCAAGTGCACTTCCATTCTTAAGTATTCTTCAACCTCCTCTACCGGGGTTAGTTCTTTCTTCTTTGTTACACCAGGGGCTTTATTTTTAACTGGTTCTTTACAGGGTTCAGAAGGTCCTTCTTTATTTGGATTTGGGTTTAAGAAAGGTAGTACTGGATTTGTTTCTCTTGGAGGGACTACTGTGTATGACACACAATTTGAGATCCTGATTTGTGGCAATGACACTTTATTTTTGTCAGACCGTCATCGCTTACCAAAAAATTTTCTATTGCTCTCGTCAATTCTCTCTCGCTCTTTAACCAATGACTCAAGGAGTGCTCACATGACTTGCTCATAAGTCATTAGGCTTAAAGCTTTATTTGCAAGTAGCTATACTGACAACCAAGACTTAACTTTTTTCAGCACCCTACTCTATTCTTCATCTCTTTCTTTAAGGCATTCTCTAGACTCGGTCCTTCTGAGTCACTTCTCCATGTACTCATCCCCTAGTCAGAAGTCGAGCTTTAGTTGGTCAGTCTACTTTCCATCTCTTGTTTCATGGATTTTAGCACCTTCATCGCTCTCGCATTGTTACACTGGTGCCTTGAACTTCCAACTTATTCCTGATGGATTCGTCTCCCTCAAATCGGGCATTTAAGATGGGCTCGGGCTTCCCAAGCTCTGGTCATTGGGATGAACTCTCCCATCATATTGCCTACAACCTTTCAGTTCCCCCTTTCTTCTTCCAATCTCTTTCTTTCCTTTTCTCTATTCTCGAACCTTTAATAATTCCTGTCAATGTCGAGGGATGCACCTGTGGTATGTTTCTTCTTATCCCCATGCTCTCAACTCCCAAGAAGGCATAGCTTCGCTATAGTGGTCGGGTGTGGAATCAATCCCCTACAATTGTTTCCAGTAACAAATGGAATTCAATGATTTTTCCCATATTTATCTTTGCACTTTTAGCAATGCATGTGAGGGAGGTTCCTTCATTCCTTCTCACCGTGCCGAGGTGCTTTGAGGGAAAAGGACAGCTGATGAAGCAGAACCATGGTCTACCCTCTTAGTTAAGTCTCCTAGCAATGGTGGATTGTAAAGGTTTTCTTTGGTCTCTTCCATTCCATATAGGTAAGTCTACCATCTTTTGGTATTCAGGCTCCTTCAGTAGTTTCTTGAACTTTGAGCCATCCTTCTTCACCTTCAGATTGAACAACATATTTATCCTCTCTTGCCGAAGTCTGTCCAATGTCCTCTAACATATACTTTCTTTCCTTCTTTTTCCACCATATTAGTAACAAATTCTATCACCAAAGCAGCGCACCCAGGTTCCTTGTGCTCGTCCAGTGCTTGCCATTCTCTCTTCTCAAGCATTTCAACGAAAGGGGTGATAAGCTTTTTGAAACCTCTTTCAGTAATGAAACCTTTTTCCTTAAGACTTTTCTCCATTAACGCAAATTCGCTTATTCCAGATAAAGTTTCTTACTTTTACCTCTCTCGTCGCTCGCTTTAGTTCTCCTTTTCCTTTTCCTTGATTCTTCCTCTATCGGTTCAAACACTTTGTTTACCTCGTCCCTTTCACCTTGCTTCTAAGCACGCTAAGTGGCTCGAATCCCCATTCTCCCACTCACATACTCTTCCATGATTTAGTTGAGGTTCGAGCCAAAGTTGAAGTGGTCGACATCATGATAGTTTTATAGGCTTAGAGCTCTGGTGGTTTTTAGAAGATAAGATTAGAGAGATTTGAGTATGGAAATTGAGAGGGTTGATGGTTTATGAGAAAGGTGGCCCTTCAGTTTTCAAAAATTTTCTATTTATAAGCCAACTGTTTTGTTGTGTCTTCATTAAATGTCGCTACAACAACTACCTAGGGTTCATTCCATTTCTAATACGATGTCGCGACATAATGAAATAATTGTCGCAATAGAGTTTTGCAATCATTTTGAAACTAGGTCAGTCAAATGTCGCGACATTGAGAAAAATGTTGCGACATTCTTTTCAGTGCATCTTCCGAGTCTATGTCACGACAATGAAAATATGTGTTGTGACATAAACTTGCCTTTTCAAATTGAGTCCAACATCAATTATGTCACGACACAGAGAAAGTATGTTGCGACATTTTACTAACATTTTCTGTAATTTGCATCTTCCCGCTTTTTCACTCAAGACACTTTCAAAGTAGCGTGTATTCACTCATATCCAACTCGAACATACTCTAGTAAACTCATTTAATCATCAAAGACTCAATTCAAGTGGCGAACAACAACATTTCATTTGTTTATTCAATATAATCTGCAAGGTTGATGTTCAAACTAAAATTTGAAAACAACAAAGCTATCATTCATTTTATGCATTTAAAACAAACTCACATTCCCTCAAACTTCAATTATGCATTATCATTAAGAACAAATTACAGGAAATAGAAATACTTCCCCTTATAGCCATTTTCTGCAAATTTCTTTCTGAGACAGTGTGCTTCTTACTAAAATTCGTCTTTAATATAGCTTCATTGTCCTGAAAAATCAGCAACAACTAAAAATAAAACTTCCAACCGAATTAATACTAAATAAAAAACACACAAAATTTAACCACATTAATCTAACTATTAAAAAGTAAAATCCTGCTTGGGTTGCTTCCCAAGAAGCTTCTCAGTTTACTGTCTTTAGCTAGACATTGCTGATAAATCCTTCATTTTCGGCATCTCTTTGTATCCTCCTCTAGTCTGAGTTGTTTTTCCTTAATTTCTTCCCAATGTATGTTTCATTCTACATCTTCTTGTTTCCTTGCAATTCATTGTTCCCGCTCAAGGAAGTAGATGTAAAATCTTTTGGATTTATCTCTGTACTACTGGGAAATGCATTCCTTGATTGGTTTTGCAAGGAAAGGGCTAACTGATGTACATGAGTTTCCCAAGTTCGATGTAGTTATTAAGATTTCAGCACACTGTGTTTGCTGAAATCTCAAGTTCAAAATTTTCTTTAACACCCCAAACATTTTTAAAATGATTTTTTTTTTTCATGGAATTTGGTTTTAGGTGTTTTAAAGTCCATCATAATCGGTTTTTTAGAATTATTTCACTAATGGAATTTTAGGAAAATATACCCGCAGAAGGTCAAATTGCGCTGACCAAAATAGAATTTTTTTAAAAATACCCAATGAATGAAATAAATTTTGGAATTTTTCTGAAGAAAATTACAAGGTCAAAATATATGCTATAAAATAAATTAATGAAAATATAAGAATAAAAAAATAATAAAATACGTGAACAGGAACTGGGTAGGGAAAGTCAGCAGATTTTGTTGACCAAGGGCCAAAGAGACATTTTTAAAATTCCTGTGGCCTTAAAAAATTCAAGAAAAACCGCAGAGACTTAAGTGCAATATTGACCTACTTTAAAAATATTAGGCCTCAGAAATAGAGCAGAAAACAAAAGAAAAAAAATTGAAGAACCCTAGGTTCTCCATTCGGCGCCGAACTGCTGGGGAAGGAAGAAAATTTTGTTGCAGACAATTCCCTTTGAATCAACCTGTGATTTTCATGGTGGGAGACTTCTGAAGGTATATTAAAGCGCCATGGTTTTTAATTTTGGTTTGTATGGTCTGTATTGGAGGAAAGGGGCTGAATTTTATAAATGGTTGTTTTTGGATGGTCAATTAGGCTGTTTGAAATGAATTAATTGTTCTAATGTGTGTATGCTAGGGTTGCAATTGCATTTGAATCTATAGAATGTGACCTAAGAGGTATGAATTTAGGGTTCTGTATGTTTAAAATTTGGGAAAATGTATTTATAATGAATTGAGGTGGTAATTAGTGAATTAAGGGTTGAATCGATTGAATGTGAATTTCTGTTTGAAGGTCGACTTGACAGAATCATAGAGGACCTAATGGACGAATTTTAGGCCAATTTGAAATCATTGAAAGATATGGATGTTAGGTGAAATTTTTGCCACTGGTTTCAGGTCTTTCGACGTCGGTAGAGAAAGATATAGGCAAAATACTAACTGATGCTAATTGCCAAAAAAAACGAGTTTAGTGATTAAATAATAGATATAAGAAATTAGTTGTGAAATTGAATATTAAAATTATAATTTTGGGTATTTAGATGTTAAAAGGCAGAATGTTGAAGGTAAGGGAAAGTAAAAAGGGATTTTAAAATTATTTAAAAGCTCAAGTTAGGCGACAACAGAAACGTAAACGCCTAATTGAGTAGTGGATAACAAGGCAGTGGCCTGCTATGATTTTGACGTTATCTTATATTTTCTGCATGAATATTGGTATAGCAAACGGTTAAAGGCTCACACGTCAGGTGAATAGCCTAATGAGCCCGGACTAATAGGGAGGTGAAATTCAGAGTATCATCGTATTTGCACCTTCGAAATGTATAGCGGTTTTCATTGTTCACCTGACGTAGTAATCGAATATGATTAAGACTTTATTCTCGAGCATTCATTGAATTGAATTTGTCATATGCCACAAGTCACGTGTCCTCGATGAATATTCATGATGGAGTACCTGGCCAGCTAACTCTATTGTATTTGGTGTTATCTCTCTTGTTGCATTGGTACGCCACTATAACTTGTAATCAAGTAATGTCATTGATGGTATGAATCACGTAAAACCTAACTCGATGGGGAGGTCATCAAAGTTATGTGCACTTGTACCCTCTCGTGCGGGCAGCTGCCTTCCTAGAGAGGTGGTAAAACTCTAGGCGAACCCGCCCGCTCTACGATCTTTGGTCGAATATACAGATTCCAAGAGATAAAGGTAAAAAGGAATGTACGGACTAATGGTAAACTATATTTCAGAGCCAAACTTCTTAAATCTCATTTGATATTGTTGTTCATATTGTCATGATGTTTATTTGATAAATCCTATGTAACTATGATTGATTGATTGAGCATAACCATCCTCAGGAGCTGGCCTTGAGTACTCTAGCCTCTGCCAAGTATGGTGATATATTTTTACTCACGTGTTATTCCCAATTCTGATTTCCTTTCGTGGTAGACAGAGAAAGGAGAATCTGTGCATTTCTCAATTCACTTGATTCTATTTGTTACGTAATGGATTATTATTTTGTTTATTTGGTGAATGAGAGTCTAAGTTTCCGTATGTCCACAGAATTAACTTGGTTAATGGGTTAATTATTTGGTTAAATCGATAAATTTTGAATAGCCGAGTCGATAAATTTTTCTTTTGATGAAACTTATTGATATTTTTGATGAGACCGCTGAGGTCGTTTTTGTTAGTTGATGACCACTGAGGTCTATTTGTTATGTTATTTGAGATAATATCATGATATGAGATTTTGAGTTAATTATTTTCAGTAGAGATTTTAGATTGATATCATGAATAGGATTTGGCTATTAGTTATAGAAAACGAATAGGTCTTGGTCGTAATTTTCGGTAGAAATTGGGATTCTAGCTTGCTTACGGTTTCGTGGCCTTAAGCCTACCCATCTCCCTAGCGCCCTCGTCACAAATCTATAAAAGTGATGTGACATTTCATGCATATTCGTAATTCTTTCTGTTTTCCGACATGAAATGCAACATCCGGGATCTTCAAAGGATCGAGTCCTTTCTCGACCCTCGATATTCTCCTCTATTGTCCCTCCGTCGCCATTGTTCTTGGAACCTAGGTCGGAGCATGCCAAGCCCCGATGGCACTCCCGTCTGTGCTCAGTCTTACTGCGGCTTCTCACCATATGGAAAAGTTTTCATGGGTTCCTCAAAGGCTGCATAGTGTGTCGGGCAAGTCAGTTGTAGTTTGAAGTGATAACTTCTTCGCTTCACTCATATACTTGGCCTCCTTAACTTGGCAGGCTCTTCTCTTCAATTGTCCCTCGCGATCGGCTCTCTAATTCCTTCTTTACTCGCTCCCACCTATGTGCAAAGATGCATTCTCCTTTCATTGGCTCAGCTTTCTTCATCAATGCATCCGTACCTTTGCTTCTTATGGCGCTCATACGGTTCAAATTTCAATCAAACCACCCTTTAAGTCTCGTT
Organism: Tetrastigma voinierianum; assembly: GCA_016808115.1. Lineage (NCBI taxonomy): Eukaryota > Viridiplantae > Streptophyta > Magnoliopsida > Vitales > Vitaceae > Tetrastigma > Tetrastigma voinierianum. The sequence goes on along the minus strand of JAEQBH010002992.1, from coordinate 121,648 downwards.
GTCGCTCCCTCGAAGCTTCGTAATGGAGCCTTGTAGTTGCATTTGGCAAGGTCTTCAATCAGTTGCCTTGCTTCCTCTGCACTTATTCTCTTAAAAGCCCCACAATATGATGCATCAATTATACCCTTAGAGGCATAATTCATGGCATGATAGAATATATCCATTTGAGTGGTCAAATCTATTCCATGATCTTTTTAACAGTCTCTTAAATCTTTCCCATGCGTTGAAGAGACTCTCCTCTTCCCCCGATCGAAGACAATTATTTCTCCTCTCTCGTGGCCGAGCCGGAGGAAAAAAATATGCTCATATAGGCCTCCACTAACTCTTCATATCTATTCACTAATCAAATTAGCAATGAATCAAACCATGTCATACCACATTCTAGTGAAAAGGAGAAAAGAGCCGCAATTGACATTTCCGGTCTCACCCCATTCATTGATCGTGTCACATCTCATGAATCTTCCCATATGCTCATCAGGGATTCCTCGAGGGATGACCATGAATTGGTGTCATTGCATTCATGGTAATCAATGCTGGCTTCAGCTCAAATTGTTGGCTTCTATGGTAGGTTGTCTCACTGCAGAGTACTCCTCTTGAATAATAGGCCTCCAAAAGTCCTCCATAGGATTAAGCCTTTGAGTTCTCTCTGCTTCTTCTTCTTCTTATAGAATAGCTCACTTCTCTTGATTCGCCTATACTTCCTCGATTCCGCAACTCCGTGATCTTCCTCGCATTCTTGTTATCTCAATTTCGTTCGTGAGGCATTAGATCCGTCGGTTTTCTATGCATTTAAAGTCTTTTAAATAGAAACACATTAAGATCAATGAATCTTCATGTGGGATGCGCATTCCATTTAAGCTCATAGAAAATTTCGCGAGTTTTTCCACTTACTTCCATTAAACTGCTTTTGATTTTATGAAATTTATAATATCAAAAGAAAATGTCAAAATTAGTAAATCTCTTTTCGTTAGAATATCGATCCCACCCATCAATTACCCCCGCCAACGACGCCAAAAACTTGTTAAGACCAAACTGTATGATGTGATCAGTATATGTCAAACTTCTATTACTACCACTCAAGAACTTTTCAGTCCCCAACAACGGCGCCAAAAACTTGTTAAGACTATTTTTTATATAGATGAAAAGATGGATTTGTTCATTTTTTTAAAATGATTCATTTAAAATTTAGTGTGTGGTCTGACACGTAGCAAGTGCAATATGTCGCATAAGTAATAAAAATGGATATTTAAAGTCCGTGATATCGTTTCATGAGGAAGGATGAAATCAAAGACTAACTACTCCAACTACTCAAGATCATTACTATTTGAACTCCACTATTATGATGATAAGAGGACTAAAAATGTAGTCTTGGGGACTAAAATCTATAATATACAAAAGTAAAGTTTAATAAATCGTCGAGGATTCACCGAGCGAGACAAACTCGGATACATGGATTAATTAGTAATAATCAATTTATGCATCATTTCAATTCATATCTCAACCATAAATTGGAAAACTGAGTTTGTCAAAGATGCAAAGTAGTATAGTTTGGATTTCTCCCTTAACCATACTTTTCACTTATTAAAGGTTCATATTCATTTATGAGACATGATTCTAATCAGTTACTTGTAATATGTAACCCTCTTCCTAAGATTTAAGTATTTTTCCTTTTCATTACTTCATACTGCATCTTGTAGGACTAAAGAATTTCGATCTCTATATATAGGATGTCGTAAAGCCTTCCACCTGACGGCACCTCATCCTACTCTTCCGATGAAAATTTCCATCTCCTTACTAGATCTTTGCTATGGGGATTAGAATTCAAGAGAAAGAGGAGAGACCTCTGAGTGATTAAACAGATACTTCATTCAACAATCCTCAAATTATAAGTGAGTTAGTGATCTGTCTAGTAATCCTTCAAAGTTCATTAGTTCCATAGTGTTAGTCTACCATAGCCACGCGAAGCCTCACACCTCCTGTGATTCTCCATCTCTATGTTACTCGTGAGGCCTCCCGAAATTAGAGCGAGATACGCACTCGATTGGGGTACACAAGATTTATACTAAGAACAAGTAAAATTATAAACAATACCAATCAAATAAATTAAATAATTCTAATTAAAGCTTTCTTCCTCCTTATGTAGAAAAATGACTATCATCGATGACCCATTCCTAGTGAGCTCAACTTTTCAAAATTGGTTCACTCATATCAGTGATTAATTGATCAGGAAAATTCAGTAAAATCATAAACGAATTGAAGTAAATGAACTCTAGAAACTTTCCTTCATCCATTTAAATCAAACAGTAATGAAAAGATGATTTTATAAAGAAATACCAGCTCGAAGCTGCACTTCAGTACAATACCCAAATCCAGAAATTAAAGGAAAACTAACAAAATAGAGTTACACTAAAACTAAATCTACTAAAATGGAAAATAAAATAAAAAAATAAAAAAAATACAAGAGTCTTCAACCCCCTAGACATCCCGAGTCATGGAGCTACGCACACGCCTTAGAAGCGTGTATTAATAGTTTTCCAATGTTAGGCCTACTTCATTAATTGGCGCTGTGGATCCTCAAACAGGCCTAAATCGTCCCTTTGTCGCGACATAGAAAGTTTTGTCGCGACAGAGCTTTTAGCCTTTGTCCTCGCTCCTGGTCAGAGCCTGTTTCTATCGCTACCTACTCTCCGGCTTGCCTCGATTGTGCTGGGTAAATGATACTTTGATAATGTCGTGACATATATTTTATTCAGCAGTCTTGTTGTTGTCGCGATAGGAATGCCTTGCGTCATGACACCAAACCCGTTTTCAACCAGTTTCTTATGTCCTTGTCCTTCTGGAGTTTGTCGCGACATAATTTTCCTTGTTGCGATAAACATTTAACTTTTCAGTCAACTCTGTCACGAAAGAGTTTTCTCTGTCGCGATAGGATTTCTTTTAGTCCTTAGCAATTTATGTCGCGACATGAAACTCCTTGGTCTCGACAGACTTTTCTTCTCTAATTCCTCTAGCTTATCGGAAATGTGTGTCGCGGCATGTGACTATTTGTCAGGACATAATTCGTTTCGCTATGCTCAGCCTCTCTTCTCTTCAATTTATGTCGAGACCTAATTTTTCTCTATCGTGATAGAATTTTATCATTCCATAGATTTTATTGTCGCGACAGAAAACTTCTTTATCGTGACACAGGTTTTGCTTTCAACTCTTGATCATGTCACAACAAGAATTTCTTTGTCACCATCCTTCTTGTGTTGCTCTTCAGCTTCTTGTCGCGATAGGGATTCACCTCCATGTTTTGGTTGTCGCGACAGAAATAATCTTTGTCATGACAGAGATTTTGTTGCTAGTGGTTGTGAATTCTGAATGTTATGTCGCGATAAGATTTTCTTTGTTGCAACAACAATTCTTCCTTTGAGTCAAGCTTTGATAAAAACTTTGTCACAACATAAAACACTCATTCCCGCTTGACTCAGGTTGCACTGGCGCAATTTCTGTCGCGATAGGATTGTCTTTTGTCGTGACAGAGTTCATCTGTTAGCCTTCGGCTTTTTATGTTGCGACATAAATTATATTGTCACGACATAGCTTCTTCTTTTGCTCGTATTTAATCGCTGTTTCACAGGTCGTATGATCGGTCACACAATTCTTCACAATCTTCTTCAATAATGTCGCTGACGTAAAAACTCTTCGGTTTGGGACAAATTTCTTTTAGCCATCGAGTTATGTCTCGAGCTTGCTATACATAGTCTTTCTCTGCTTGCTTGAATTTTGTGTCGCGACATATGAAAATTATGTTGCGACAAAGACTGCTGCATTTTTCACATTTTTTTTTCTTCTTTTCTGCTTGTTTTTTTTTTTTTCAAATAACACTTGCAAAACATAAAGTTGGTGAATATTCCATAATTTGGCATAAAAATAGATCTAAAATTGTAAAAAACATGCCAGAAAATTGGATTAAAAATAGATGAGTTTAAGACTCATCATCAACCCTCGCCATTGCAAAGCTTTTGAGTCTGCCTTTCATTTATAGAACAAATCTTCCTTTCATGCACCGAATAAAATGTTCTTGCACCGAATTGTGTTTCAATGATGATGGAGAAGATAATTGTTCGAAGATGAGTCTCAACATCACCATCGAGCCAACTCTAAGGTCCATTAACTTGAAATGGTGTTTGGGTGCTGGTGATTTGGGTATTGATTGTTTGAGATTCAAGAATATGAAAATCTTCATCACGTCAAGTTTAGGATGGGACAAGGATGGGATTTATAAAGTTATCACATAATGGGGATGGGAACGGAAATGCTGCCCCTTCATGGTTTGAGACAAGTATGAGAAAGAACTAGAAATTTTAGGATGAGAATGGGACAGGGGTGACCCATCCCGGGCCAACTCCATTGCCCTATTCAAGGTTGAAGTTGATGCTTTGGCACACTATTGAAAACACACCATTTTTAGGGTTGGGAATATTCACCACGACTTTACTATGATATGCTAGAATGCTTCCATGGTTTCTTTGTTTACAAGGTGAATAAAAAAATAATTTGAATCAAAATTAAATAATAAAAATCAAATATTTAAGAAAATCAAATTAAATATTATTTAGAATTAAATAAAAGAATTCGGATTGGAGACATTAGTTGAGTAAGTAGTTTTTTTAGAGATGTGACTTGCTTTAAGAACTAGTTATTAGTTGTATGATGTTAATGGTTATTGTTTGCTATGTCTAGGAACAAGTTATGTAATTTAGCAAGCACTTCTCCTTGAAAGCTTAACGTGTTATCACCATAATTTTTGTACTATTCATATATAGAACTCTTCTTTCAAAAAGAACTCTTCTTTCATATGTTCTAATATATCAAAAAATACCATTCACAATTAATCATATTACATACTAATATTTAAAATTTTTTGTTTCACTTATGTTCTGTGAGGAATTGTTGCGTAGGTAGGATGTTGGATGTAAGATAGTACATTCATCCATTTTATCTGTAAAGTGAATAGATGTAAAAAAAAATCTGCACATGTGCCATTTTCAAGAGCCCATTTACTTTATGTTTGTTCCTTCCCTTAATTTATTTTGGTATGGCTTGATGGTTTACAAGCTTAATTTGTTTTAACAGCCCATTTACTTTATTCTATTATTGAAACAGGTTGATGGACAATACAATGCATGTTTATTGTTACATTTTTGTGAGAGGTAAACTTGTGCAACAAAATGACGACGTATAGGAATATGTTGGTGGTCGAAGCAAGGGTATACGTTTATATAAGGGAATGTCATTTGAAGAATTCACAAGTAGAATATTGGAGAAATTTGACATTTCCCTAAACATCATGAAGATGCAGTATATCCTCAAGTTCAATCCCAAAGTCTTCCAAGATTTTGAAGATATGGATGACTTGGATAATGTGATCTCTTATAGTGATGATTTCATTGAAGTTTACTTAGTAGAATCATCCTGTTTAAAGGGCGTTGAGGGAAATATGTCGAATAGACAATTAGCAAATAGGTAAGTAAACGTTAGATGAACATCATTTTTTAATTACTTAATTATAAATGAATTTAATTCCTCTTCTTTATACCATGCTGAACCATGCTACCAGTGTTATCGTCTTCATGTGTATCTAATAAAGACATAACTTATGACGTGATAATACATTCAAGAGGTTTTTTATCACGAAGTGCAGAAACTCCCTACATCCCATTAGACTCAGATTGGTTCCGTGATGCTATACTGGGGCCAGGGCATACTTTTAAAAATTCCGAAGAGTTTCGTAATACAATATATAAGATGTCTTTTGGTGGGAGGTTCCAGTACAAGTACATAAAAAACTCACCTAAGAAAATGTTAGTGAAGTGTTGAATCATGATCATTCTAGAAGATAACAATACCATGCCGTGGCGGGGAATGATCTACTTAGTTCACACGCATCGACTAATCATAATCATATAGCGCAAGATGAATGTTCATCTAAGGTGAAGGTTAATTCAAAAAGGGGTGTTGTTATAGTTGAAGATGTGTTTAGAACAACACTAGAGTATCTTCCTTACCAAATATGCAAGGATTTTTCTCATGATCATGGAGTTGAACTAACATATAGCCAAGCATGGCATCAAAGAGAAGGCTAAGGAGCTTCTATATGGAGCTCTACGTGACTCCTATATGTTTTTGCCTTGGTTATGCCATAGGCTAAGAGAAATCAATCCGGGTACTCTTGATGAATGTACTTTCGTTGATGGTCACTTCATGCAATTGTTTATCGCACATGCATTTTCAATACATGGGTTCCTACATGGGTGTCAACCAATTTTGGTGATTGATTCTTGCCACCTTAGTGGCCTATATAAGGGAGCTCTTTTTTCAGCCATTACCTATGATGCTAATAATGGAATGTTTCCTCTAGCCTTGGGTGTTGTTAGTTTTGAAAATTATGAAGATTGGTATTGGTCCTTGGAAAAAATCAAGAATCTGGCTGATGGTAAAGAAGTAGTTATTATTTCGTATAGACACTGGCGGATCTGCATAAAGGTTTCAGGTTGTTCGCGCATGTAAAAACATGCATAGCTGTTATCACCACTCTGAAAGAGAACTTCACAGTTGTTTTAATAGAAAACATTAGGGCGAAGAAAGGTAAGGGAAGATGTTTCGCTCTTGGGGACGGCATCGTTTTTAATAAATCGAGGTGTGACCATATCTGATGCATTTGAAAACTTGTTCAATTCAACGAAAACATAAAAATAGGTTAAGGAAAAACTCTGAACATCGGGCAATGTCTAAGTTCCCAAAAACATTGGGATAAAATGACCACCAATATCATATCCAAACCGCTCACGTCGATATCCTCCTACTACTGTTACCCACTTTCATCATTACTCCATCATCTTACACCAATCACCCAATATAATATTCAGTTTAAGATACGGTCATTTCTGATAAGAGAATACATTCATAATGTTTGATGTTATCTGTCCCCATATCCCATTGTCCCCATCTGATTTCATCATCTGATCCAAACTCATTGAGTTACGTATCCCATATCTGCCACCCTGCATCATCTGCATCACCAGACAAGATGTTTATGAATACGTGGATAGATGTTATCATGTCTGAACCCAAAATTTGATTTATTCAAATTAGTTTCAACTATTAACGACGAATAACATGCCTAAACTTTCTGCTAATAGAAGTTTGGAAAACGGAGAAGGCTATTCATTTCCTACCCTTCTACCCCCAAAAGTGAAATGACCTCTTGGAAGACCTTGACAACGTCCCATTGAGTCATAGTTCGCCTATAAGAGGACTATTCATCACTCTTAATGTAATGGAGTTTGACACAATAGGTCCAAGTGTACAAATATTTTTCCATGAGGAACTCATTTTCATTTTGGAAAAGTGTTGTATTCAAACTAATGTGTTATATTCGAACTAATATTTTGTTTCATTTGTTGGTATATTCGAGCTAATGTTTTTGTATTATTGTTTGTAATAATACTTGTTTGTACATTTTGTTTTTTTACTTCCACTTCCTATTCACCACATACTATCTATAAGAAATAGTTCAAATGTGTTGCCTTACAAATATATTGATTTTTAATTATGTTGTTTTTTGTATGCAGGTTTTATAAAACTTTAAAATGCATCGAAGAAGTCAACAATCTGCCACAGATGATCCATCAACTTGCACGGTATACTTATTAATGGATACACATTTGTAATTCTTATATAAGAGTATAATATTTCCCTATTTCGGTTACTCTTATACAGGTGGGAACTTTATTGACGTGATGCTCACCATCTAGATTCTTGCTCAGAGTGTGCTCGATGAGGGTAAACAATGCTAGCCAGGATATGCATTTTGTGAGCTACTATCTATTGACAGTAGCAAAGAATCAAGTACATCCTCTATGCTTATGTCTCATTAAGAATTTTGAAGTTGGCCTTAGAAAACTACAAGTCTTATCAGTCCATAAATTAGAAGTCACACCAGCAGCGGTTAATGAATTATTTGGATTGCCTATTTATGGTAGGATTCTACAAGTCTCTTCCATTTCGAGTGAGCATCCTTTTGGGTGGATATGTGATATCGAAGATATACTAATTGAGCTTCCAGTTGGTGAAGAATTTAGGAGGGCCTTCATTTTTTATGCATGTACTATGATACTAAAATTTCCAATTTCATCGCAGTTGACGGATGCCAAAATCTCGCATACGCTACACGGGATAATTTGGGGAATGACGTCAATTAGGCTCGGGCCTCATCGTTGATACACTAGTAGATGGAATTGATTCTTTCAAATAGCCAAAGAACAACTCGGGTTCATGGTATTCTGAGCTATAGGTCGACATTTTATTACTTTCACTTTAATCATTAGCCTCATCAAACCATTTGTTACATATAACAACTTATGCTTATTTTCTATACGTAGTTGTTTTATGTGGTAAAGGTCTAGCTCTCTAGCATCGAAGTGCCTCTCACAATCCCTTTTATAGTTGCATGGACCGATGACTTGTTGAAGAGAAGACTTGAAGCCGAGTTACAAGACTACGACTCATTTGGATATGGAGAGGCATCTATTCGAATATATCACTGATTAACATTGCTTCCAAATAGAATTCTTAACATCTTCAATTAAATTGGTTGCCTTTTCAACATTAAAGGTTGTTGAGGACGTGCCCATTCCTCTACCAGATTTAGAGCTAGAAGATAGTGACATAAGAAACTACTTATACAAACACATATTCACATTACATATTAATTCACCAATTGGTTTTTTAGGAAGGGTTACTAATAGCGATATATGGAAATCACAGGAATTATGACAACAATATGATGTGTCTGAAAGGATTATAAATGTGGAATTGATCAAAATGAGACATGGGAAGCAACAATTAAGATCACGACGACGGGGTAGTACACATGCACCTAGATCTAACCCAACTGGTGTCCCATCATCTCCATGTATGATATGACTGACAACCATGCATTCCCTTCCCCCTTCCATAGTACATCCCCTTTTCATCAAATAGTATTTGACACTCCTGAGCATCAGCCTTTACACGACATTCCTACTATTCAAGGTATGTCGATTTTCATTCTTCATGAAAATTAAATACATATTTATATTTATGATGGCTAAGGTGACGTGAGTTTGTCGGGCGATAATATGGAGTGGGAAGATTTCGACTTCATGGGAGGTTTAGTTTCATTGGGTTCATGTCCCTTCCCAAATGAATGTGTAAGCATTTCAATAATACACAATGAGCAATTTAGTACATTTGTTCATTTTTACTAATTATGATGATCTAACTACACTTATTTTAGGAATGACTGTGGAATTTTTGTGTTGAAATTCATGGAGCATTGGAATTTGGGTGGTTTATCAAAATCTACTGATGCGACATGTGTGTGTTTTTACCTATAATTAGGACATTTACTTATTGTACAGTTCAAACACAATGTATTTTCATTTGGATTGACTTAATCTCATTATTTGTAGGCTTAAATGTCAAAGTATAGGCTAAAGATTTTGGGCGACATGTTATTCTCTCAACATAATTCACATCGAAGTATGTTTCAAAAGTAAAGGGAATGGCTGGTGTGGTTTGTCCAACAGGAATACATTGTGCTTAGGGAATGATATTGAAAAAGAAAAATTGATTTGTGGCAAAATTTTCATTTGTATTTACAGTAATAAATGTTTGGTTGAAGTGTTGTTTCCTATCTCTATTCACATTGTTATCTTTTATGCACTATGATTAAGGAATAGAATCTCTGAATGTCGCAACTAGTAAAATTCATGGGAAAGATGATGAGACTTTTAAATATAATTGCTAAATAGAAACAATTAGAGAGGACATGCTTTTTCCTCTTTTTCTACTTTCAAGATGATCATCCTTCAATACTAGATGGCTTATCCACTAATATTGATTGGCTTTTTATGACATTCAATTGCATATTTTTGGATGCTAGGCATAGTCACTGCATTCAAATCTTTAGAACTAGTAAAGACAATGCAAGGACACATTTAGGATGTCGCTCCTAATTTTTTTAAATCTAGTATCTTACAACTAATAAATTTTGATAAGATTGATAATGTTGTGAATACAAAAGGATGGTTCCAAACTTTTTGAAATATTTCATGAAAGAATGTTGTAAGTTGTTGTATTAGTATATGACCTAGGAAATAGGTTTTGGATAAAAAACTATTCAAATCCTATGGGAAATGCAAGCTTGTACACCATTTGTATGGTTAGTACATTTGCCTCGTACAATTAGTGTAATTACCTTGTACACTATAACAAACACCAATTTCCCTTAATTAAATACAAATATATGGATGTTTCCATTGTTTTGGTTAAGGTAATAAGAAAAAAACTATATTTTCATAATTTCTAATTGATGAAGTTGATGGTGTATAAAACTACTAGGTTTGTGAGCTAAGTATGACATTTACAAATGCGTATAAACAATGTCCTAGGTTGGTGTATTAAAATACGACCTAGGAAAGAGATTTAAGATAAAAAAAAAAGTATTCAAATACTATGAGAAATGCAAGCTTGTACACTCTTGTTCAATTTGTACATTTGCCTTGTACAATTAGTTCAATTACCTTGTACTATAACAAACATCGATTTCCCCTTATGAAATACGAATATATGGATTTTTCCAATGATTTGCTCAAGGAAAAGGGAAAAAAAAATAAAACTAACTATATTTTCCATATTTTTTAATTGATGAAGTTGATGGTGTAAATATGTACTAGGTTTGTGAACTAAGTATGACATTTACCAATGCGTATAAAGAATGTATAAGGTTGGTGCATTAACGTACAACCTAGGAAAAAGATTTCGGATAAAAAAAACTATTCAAATCCAATGAGAAATGCAAGCTTGTACACCCTTTGTATAGTTAGTACATTGGCCTAGTACAATTAGTATAATGACCTTGTACACTATAACAAACCCCTCTTTTTTTCATAACCACTAGACTAATATATGAATATTTCCATTGTTTTAGTGAATGAAATAAGAAAAAAAATGGACATCAACTAAAATTTCCAATTTTTTAGATTGGGAAAGTTTATGCCATAACAATGTACCAATGCATTTAAATAATGTCCTAGGTTTGTGTATTAGCATAAGACTTAGAAAAGAGATTTTGGATTAAAAAAAACTATTCAAATCCAATGAGAAATGCAAGCTTGTACATCCCTTGGACATTTAGTATATTTGCCTTGTACAGTTAGTATAATAATCTTATACACTATAACAATCCCATCTTTTTCATAACCACTAGACTATTATATGTATTTTTCCATTGTTTTGGTGAATCAAATAAGGGAAAAAATAACATCAACTATATTTTCCATTTTGTTAGATTAGGAAAGTTTATGCCATAAACATGTATTAAGTTATTCATTATTTTTTTGCTTAATATGACATCCACTAATACGTATAAATATTGTCCTAGGTTAGTGTATTATCATACGATGTAGGAAAGAGATTTTGAATAAAAAACTATTCAAATCCAATGAGAAATGCAAGCTTGTACACCCTTTTTACTGTGACACTCCAAAAATCCGAGGGTCCATTGATCACCCATCAACCTCGCGGAAAGCCTATGGATATCGTGTAACTCGACATCACACCGTTGTATCCTATTTGTTGGGATCCACAATTTAACTAAAATCGGACAATCTCCTTTATACAGGGAGCTCTATTCAAAATCCAACCTATATTATAATATAATAACATGACCCATCCGGGGCCCAATATAGCGCAATGACTGCATTGGTCCATTTATCCACATTTAAAAATGATGATGCTTTTTTCAACCGGAACTAGGCTGGAGTGTGTAGGGGTCGTTGGGCCGGACCTTGATTGCTAGCGGGCTGGACGTGCCTCGATTGTCCGGAGCCGAGGTAGATCGCCGCACCGCTGATACGCAGCTCGGACGTAGCACCCTCCTCGCAAAACAAGGAAGAAAGTGGCTCCGCCAGTGGCTTCGCCTGTGTCAAGCCCGATGCCTAAGCCGCTTTAGAGAAAAAGAGACCGCTTTAGGAGGGCTTAATGTAAGCGTATATAGTTTGCAGCACATGCAGTATGCGCCTAAGAGTGCGCACTTTCACCAATGGGTGGCCCCGGGTATTTATAAGGGATGATCATGACAACTTCCTTTCCTAATTGATTTATGATACATCGAGTAGTATGTTTCTAATCAATGATGACACTGACAAGATATTTCCAGTTCCAGAATGATATATACTATCAAGTGGGAGATTTCTATTTCCTTTATTGTAAACCAATTAATATGGGATAATCGAGGGTGGTAATATCTTACTTTCCTTATCGATAAGATTCAAGTTCGGAATATAAAGATAAGTAGTTATTAAAGAATTATCCTACTTTCCTTATTGATAAGATCTGGGCTTGATTTACAGGATAAGCGCTATTGAGAATTATCCTACTTTCCTCTTATCATAGATTTAGCCTGATTTGGCAGGATAAGCTATTGTCGAGAATTATCCTACTTCTCCTTATCAAGTAGATTTACCGATCAGATGTGGGCCTTCCCAATTATCCATCATCTGGCCAAGAAAGTGGACTGGCTTTTGCTTTAATGACGCTAGGGGCTTCTTGGGTGTTTTATAGGTCCGCCTCCTCGGGGCCTAAAGGAGGGCTCAAGGCGCCATTTTTCAAACCCCATCAAAAAACATGTAAGTTTATGCTAAAAAAAGGTTCATAAGAGTTTAATTACACTCTCTTACACTTAATACATGCCAAAATTAAGTTACTTCAAAAGTCTTACAAAAATAGTTATATATACATTCCAGAACTAGTTTGTTCCAAAATTTTACAAATAAAATATAAAAGCCACAAGCTGGCTTTCTTCATCCTTGCAGTCCGAGATGAGAGCCATGCATCGGCACATGTCCCGTACCTGAAATTTTTTTCCCATATAAGGTGAGTCATGCCCAGTAGAGAATAATTTCTACAGAGGCTACTCCCAACCTAAGTGCACATGCAATGTTCACCTTAACAATTTTCACATTCACATCACAATTCCAAGCAAGATATGCAATCCTAGGTTGGAATTCTACATGCTATGTCCTGAAATGAGATGAGACTCACTCATGCACCATTCCCGAATCTTTACCGACTCACACCACACAATGCGATGCCCACTTGTGATAAAAACCGTCATTGATGGATTACATCTAATGATCCTTTTTTAAAACAAAAGTCACGTTTTATAAACATAAACTTTTTGGATGTCATTTCTCAAATGATTATTTCATTTATAAAATCATTGTGTCTTTTGTGGGTAGCGGATTTCTGAAGTCTCACCTCAGTCTCAACACACCGTCTACACTTTTTTTTGGGACTTTCATCGTTTGAGTGTAGTAAACCAGTCCAGGTCTTTCACTTGAGGGAGTGTCTAGCCTTTCTTGCTATTACCTGACACAAGTTTTCCATTTTATACAACCATGCGACTCTGTTGGACTTCGTCTAACGGTACCGGGCCCACCCACCAAATCACTAATTGTGGTGTTAGATTCTAACCATGCACCCACACCCATGAAATGCAATGTTCCCGTGCATGATGCAATGCAATGTGCCATTGCATGTTAATGCTATATCCCACATGTAATGAATGCCAAATGAACCATATAAACCATACAATTTACCTTGTATCATGGACAACTATATTTCATGCATATAATTTCCAATTAAACATTCACAACAATGTTAATACATTTAGAACACATATATTAACATTTCACCAAACCATAACAAACAAGCATGCTATCACACATCAAGAAACAAAACACTTAATCCTTGGGGAAAAATGTGGCATATAGAGAGCCCACAACAACAGCCTAATCGCCCCATTAAACCGGGCTCAAAGATTGGCCAAACAGTCCCTAATATAGGCACATCCCAAGTTCATCTCCAACTATAATTTTGACCCTGTAAACAAGGTTTTTAGACAAAGTGATCTTCTAACAAAATGTTCACCTATGTCTTAGGTTTCCAAACCTCACATATCAGGTCATTTGGACCTTTAAATTAGGAGATATGGAAAAAACATTTCGGACTGCTCCTGAATAGTTTCCAGGGGCAGTATTGTGTTCTCAATTGGACGAATTTATGGGAACAATAGAAACATAATAAGATCATACTTTCTTCATAAAGCTTACTCTCCTGCATGTCTAGTTTCAATAGGATTTTGATTCACATCATTTGGATCAGTATGACCCAATATATGGTCCAAACAACATGAGCTATTGCTATAAAGGGGGGACAGAATCAATATCTTACTATAAAACTCATTTTCAGGGTTTTTAGAGCAAGATTTAAACACTCTGACTCTTCTAGACATTTGTAGCTCTTGTTCTTAGGTTTCATCTCCAACTAAAATCATCCAATTTGGAGGTCTGTAGGCCAAGTTATGGAAAAAAAAAGGACACGGGTCTAGGGAAATTTTGGCAGAATTTTCCATTAACCACCCACATATCATTTTTCACATCTCTGGTCCTTACCAAAGACCACAACCAAACCAAACCACAAATAAGCCATAAAACAACCACAAAAAGGGTGACAAAATAGTCCCCAATTGAGCCATATAACAGCCCAAAAACTAGCCACAAAAAGGGGTCCCAAAACAATCCCTAGTAGAGCCATAAAACATCCACAAAGGGTCTCCAAAACAATCCCCAATTGAGCCATAATGCAGAATTTGGCTCCAAAACAGCCCCTAATACAACAAAAATGTAGAATTTGGCTCCCAAATAGCCCCTAATACAAAAAAAATGCAAAATTTGAAGCCAAACAACCCCTTAGGTAGAATTAAACCAAAATAGGAAGAACCCCTACCTCGAGATAAGAGACGGTAGAAGCCTCCCCAACCCGAATCTCGATTTGATAAATCTCCTCCTTCGATCTTCAGCGAATTCCCATTTTTGGTACCCACGCTATTAAGACCCAGAGGTTCCAATTTCTAAAAAGGGAAAATCGTATTTCAAGCATTTAAATTGTAATTTTGCTAAAAACTGAATTTATTCTCTAGATCTCTGATGACAAATGGATTACACCGCTGAATCTTATCGCTAAATCTAGCTAAAGACGTCAATTCGCCAAATTCGGTGATGTCTGAGTTGGCACGCTGAGGCATCGCTTCGGTGTCAGAATGATTTTCGATGCTAATAAAGTCACATATAACACGCATCATGTGCCAAGTAAGTGGCATGAGTAGAGAAAATGATGAAATGGACGGCCGGTGATAGTGTCACGTCAAAACTGAAAAGTTAAGGACATAATGTCATTCGAGTTCGATGAATGATAATAAGACAAACACCGACAAGGTTGCCTTCCCCAAATTCAAAGTGACAAAAACAAAGCGCAAATCGTGCCAGGGCCGGATGTAGGAGCAGATTTGGATTTTGTTTTTTAGAGAGAAATCACTTCTCTCTCTAGTTTTCCTAAGAACCACCGTCTAATTCTTCTGGGCAAGAAGGAAAAGTCGTTTACGCCGAGAAGTCTACGCTGATCTCTACAGAGTTTTGACAAACTCCGAGAGGTAGGTTTCACCCACTTGAGTTTTTTGGCTAATTTTCATTTAAGTGTTTTACAATGTTTCTGTTGACGAGGCCCCTCAACGCCATCGGTCCCAAAACTTGGGACCGAATTGTTGTAATTTTTTTTAGAGGCCCGTTTCTGCACAGTCCGTGGGTAGGGGCTGTTTGGGTTAATTGTGTGTTGATTTATGTATTAAATGGTGTTTTGGTATGTATAGGGCCGGTAATGGCCTTGAAACCCGGGTTCACTAAGTGAACCGATGATTGGTGATTTTCTGGGAATAGTAACCGAGGGTTTCACTATTCCCGAGAATAGTGTTAACAAAATAATTTTTGTGAAATAATGTGTTTGGTTGAGTAATTCAAATCGAATTGCTCGTGTTTGATCATTAGCCCACGTGACCTAATTTTGATGTATGGAAATGTGAAATTACATAACATGATTGTGTGATTTGAATTATGAATATATATGCATGTTTATATATTTGTATATGATATGTGACCGTGAATGGAATCGCATCATGTAATTCCATATGCACTGGGAGCACCCTAGGATGATAGGAGTGAGTGCATGAGGTGAGTCTAGAGAAAATGGTTTCGGAGGGTTGTCTAAAACTAAAAATGATCGGAGGGTAGTCCATACTAAAGAAAAATATCAATCGTCGGAGACGGCCCAATTGATATACATCGGAGGGTAGTCCATAAATACATCACCGTCGGAGACGGCCCACCGATATATATACATCGGAGGGGTCATTCACAAAAATAAACATAATAATTCTTACACGAGGCTTGAAGAGCGAGGGAGTAAGAGGACTCAGTGGTATGAGATCACCGCTGGGGGACATTCAAGTATGATCATACATTTGCTTGAATGTGTGTTTATTTTTTGGAGCATCAGATTGTACTTAGCGAGAGAGCTCCACTTAGGTGGATTCCACTATCAGCATTAGCTCACCTCTGCCGAGGATATTATTTTGAAGGTGCACAAGGATGTATGAGGACTCGCCGTCCTGTGAGACCCAGGTTTAAAAGAAAGCCGGATTGCGGGTTGGCTATGATGTATTACATGTATTAGAATTGTTTTAATTTTAATATATGTCAGATAAGAGTAAAATTTGAACTCTCAACTATGGTCGATACCGGGATATATATATCATAAGAGTATCGGGTTTATGAGCCCAAGTGGCCGCTTTAATCATGTGATCGTTATATCGGACTCCGCTGGGATGTGTTTTATGTTTTGTATTCGCAGAGCTTCCCGTACAAAGGAGACTCTGCCCGATTTTTGTGAAAAATGTCGGGTCACCCGACATTCACGAGTATTCCGCGGGGTTGACGGCAAACAACTAGAATTTCTGCTCAAGGCCACAAATTGGGTATCGTAGCTAGGTATACGAATACCTAGGGAACTCCTGTCATATCCATCACCAATTGTGGTGGTTTGATGCAGAGTATAGGTATATGGAAACCTAGAGATTTAGGATTCGGGGCTTAGGCCATAGTCGAGTAAGAGCATCACCACTTGTGTGGTTTGATGTCTCTACAGTATGATTACCTAGAAATCACTGAATAGAAATACTGTATGCATGGTGTTTGATGTGGATTTCGTGTATATAACTTGAGTTGTATGTTATGTGAATGATGTTTATAACATGGTTTGTGATATGTTATGATGCTCAAAGCTTAGGTAATTAGCACTTATTATGTTGGAAATTTTAGGAGTTTATAAAGGTGTAACTGAAATGAAATAAATTGTAATCAATTTATTTGGTTTATTTGATGACAAAATAGAATTTTTAATAAAAATTTTAAGGTGTTAGAAATTATTTTTGAGAGTTTTGGCGTTGAGTAAAATTGAAAGAAACTAAATGAAATAAATTATGTTCAATTTATTTGTCTAGAGGATAAATGAGATTTAATAAAATTTTAAGGTTGAACACTAGGTTTAATGTTGGATCATGAGGTTTTGAGAAAATTTTGGACAACATGGTCCAGAATAAAAAAGAAAAAAATAAATAAAATAAATTTTATAAATTTATTTGGTTTAGAGGTGAAGTAAATAATTTTCTAAGGTTTTACAAGTTGTAAAATTGAAGAAAATTGAATAGAATAAATTTTTATAAATTTATTTGAGTATTTTGGAAAATGAAAAAAAATATAAGTATATATATTTTTTTGTGTATCTTCCAAAGAGTCGGTTAAATGAAAAATGAAGAAAATGGTTTTCAAAGATTTTACAAGGTAAAATCAAGAAAAGTGAAGAAAATAAATTTTTATAAGCTTATTTTCGTGTAATGAGAATGAAAAAAAAAACATGGATATGTTTTCGATGTTTCCCAATACTGAAATAATTTGAAAACGGTAAATTTTTAAATATTTAATTAAATAAAATAAAATCAAATAAAATAAGACAAAATTTTAAAAATAAAATTTTCAAAATGAAATTTTGTTGATAAAAAATGTTTTAAATGTATAATCGACCGCTCTCAATTACTTGTAAATGCAAGGACAATGTGTATACACTCCACTTATGTGTATGAATAAAGGTTTTTGGCCGTATGCCTTAGGAGATACCTGTATTGAGAATTCAACTTGTCATCGAACCGTATGCATGGCTAGCTGAGACGAGGACGAGGGCGCTCTAAGAGGTACCGGGTCGACACCACCAAGATTTGATAAGTGCACTTTGTTGAGGTCAGAGGTGAGTCATAGCGGCCGCTTATCGCACAAAGCTAGCGTAGCAGGTCGGGGGAGGTCCTAGTAACCTCCAGGTTTAGGCGACATCCCTCCGACATTCACAGCGAGATCCGACGGTGGCGTATCATCAAGTTCATACAGACAAGAAAGTGTTGGGAGGCTGAGATTACCTCTCTAACACTAATAAAGATTAGACTAGTCATGGAAACTAATGCAGAGAGCGAAGAGGCCAAAATATGGTGGAAAAGGGCAAGGACCCTAGAAACCTTGAGTAGAGCCTTGTATGTGAGTTCTCCCCGTGGATTAAAGTAGAATAAGGATGATATAAATGTAGGTTATGAAAGTCAGAGATCCTGGACTCTTACCTCTACTAAATCGGACTTAAGGGATCATGGACATGTCAGATTACGTCATCCTGTGGATGGATCAGCCGACAAATTTTACGTGGTCGTTATCGATCGTGAGCGTAGGGGAGGTTAGGCTGGCTATACGCAGCTCTGCATCATGTAGAAATCAGGGGGACAAGCATGACATTTCGCTCTAAACAAGATATGAGTCCAAAGTCGTGGACCAAGTACGTGTCGAATTAGAATAGCCTTACCCTGCAGGGACAAGGAGAGACCGCATCATTCACCGCAAGGTGCGACATGTGGATGTTTTTCCAGACGAAGCACTGACTACCTCCACAGAGGGCAAGAGACTTCAGATCGAAGCTACGCCCATTTCACCCATCTCTATGGACTCCACATAGGACGGTACTAGCACAGTCAGCAGGAACTTAGAGTCCAGCTACATGTGAGCTATCGATTAAGGGGTTCATCAGACCGAGCACTTCACCATGAGGCGCTCCGGCCTATTTATAAGAAGAAGGGCAAGACCTTTTCGACCGTGCATTGACTACGTGCAAATAACAAGGTCACATCGTTAACTCCACCTTACCGCAAGGATTGATGATTTATTTCGATTTGGCTGAGAGAGCACTACCTACTCCAAGATAGACTCGTGACCTAAGCATTATCACCAGGGTTAGAGACAGATATCCCTAAGACAAATAAGTAGACGCTGCTACGGGCACTTCTGAAGTTTACTGGGTGATGCCCTTTGATCAATGAAGCGCCACGCAAGATTCACGGACTCCCACGATGTGGTGTTCCAACCTTATCTAGATCGCTTTGTCAGTCTTCGTGAGATGACATCTCGATCTACCCTAATCGAGTGGGGAGCATGAGTATCACTCGAGGGATTGTTTTATACGCAAGAGATCATCACCAGACGTTAGCCCGCGCGCGTAGCTCGCTTTATCGAGGTGAGATTTCGGGACGCGGTGTCGCATCAGATGTCACCAACCCGTAGCTGGGTCGGCAGACCGTGATGAGTCGGGAAAGACCGAGTGCCAATCTTAGACACGTAGTTTCGGGATCGGGCCGGGTATTGCAGGAGATTCGAGAATGGGTCAAGCTTGTCCATTCAGGCGTGATCGCAACCGGCCACGGGACGCGGACTCCATGGTCACGGCCCCACCATGTAGAGAGATCGAGGATGCTCGAGCACCTGGATGCGTATTAGTAGCAAGAGGGAGATCAACCTCTTCTGTTCTTCGTGGTGCCAAGGCAAGACTTCGCTTCACACGCAGTTTCTCGTGACCGTGGCCGATCAGGCATGTGAGACTCGGGATTGCCCCCAGAGACAAAGGGATCCTGTGGCTCGGGACAAACAAGAATCCCAGCTAGTCAGAACAGAGAGTATACTTGCCCATTCTTCCACACCCTAAGACGGCCGAGAAACCAGCTTCGGGCCGGGTGCTATACAAGCACTCCAAGAAGACAAGATAGCCGTAGGGGCCGAGCGGGGTCAAGTCGTGGACAACTGGGAACATTCTCGTTGCAAGCCAGTAGGACCTGTGGTAGTGTGACATATCGTGGTCGATGTCGCCTGACACGGATGAGTCGACAAAACCCATCTAAGTTGTTCGCACTGACCTTACCAAGGTCATTACACCGACACTAATTCGATCTGGGCTTAGAGGTTAAGGCCTTTAGAGAAGCCATGAATAGATGTTCTTCCCTAGGAGGTGGGGAGGAGAGTCGACCTCGATAGTCGAGATTATGAGGAGAGATTCCGAGATTTTGCTCATGGTGGAACCGGATCGCTGTCACAAGATAAGATCGACATACCACGTGCACCTATGACACGTCACGAGCTCAGCAAAGTGGGTGCACTGGTGATGGTCATTCACCACTCTTGGTGAGTGTGGGTTGAGTTTGTTCTGAACTATGTCCAATGAAGACTTTGTCTCGAATCAGAAGTGAAGAGTAATTCAAGTGTATCAAGTAGCTATATGGGGCCAGAACTCTGCTGTGAGAAGCCTAGAGTTGTGGTGTAAGAGACTCCAGGAGATATCCCGACTTCAGTGGTGGGGCGTAAGAGACCTAGGAGATATCCGGCACTTCGTGCGGTAAGAGACCCAGGAGATATCCCAAATTTATGTGTGTGAATGCAACAGCTCGAAGTGTGTTTAAGAATTATGTCAGCTCGAAATGAAAACACACGGCCAAGCATCACATAGACTTAGAGTCGAAAGTGATGGGAGCTCCGAGTGACTCCCGGTGATGAAAACACACCCGATAGGTTATCGCAGACTTAAAGTCGAATGATGTGAGCTCCGAGTGACTCGAGATTCGATACCCATCGAAATCAAGGCTGCGTCGTGAGCCGGGCAAGCGTATTCGTGATAATGATGTCATTCATGACATGGACTAAAGCTGACGTCCATCGATCGTTTGAAGGATCGCGACTGGGAAGGTCGTAATGATACACTAAGTAAGGTCATGGTAAGGTGTGTAATGGATTATATACAGTGTTAGAGGACATGCTACGCATGCTGGCCCCGGGATCATAAGGGTAGCTGGGAGGAGCAATTGCTTTTAGTAGAATTCGCCTACAACAATAGTTATCAGGCGAGTGTACGATGGCAATCAGAGGAGGGCACCGTATGGGAGGCCATGCAAGTCACTGCATGCTCGACCGAGGTGGGAGAGCTCCATCACCGGGTCCCGATCCGATTGCAGACACCTCCGAGAAGGCGAGCTCGATACGACAACGGCCTCACCCGCCGCAGAGCCGGCGTAAGAGCCATGCACGCATCACGCCGACCAGCCCGAGGTCGGGGATCATGTCTTCGAACGCGGATGCCCAAGAGGGGAGGTCGCCCTATAAGCTACGGAAGCTATCGCCGAGGTTCATCAAGCCTTGAGATACTAGAGGATAGGCACCAGAGCGCATCGGTTGGCGCTACCGCCCGAAGATGTCGTGTCCATGAGGTATTTCACGCCCCATGCTCCTAAGTATACTCGTGATCCAAATTTCACGGGTGGACGGGGACGCATCGAGGTCGACACCGATGGGACTCTCGAGAGGGACCGCGATGTACTTTGATACCGCAGTGATTAGGCTTTGCGACGCAAGACCATGAGGCTAATGAGAGTGCTATGGCGACACTATGGAGTGGAGGAGTCAACGTGGGAGCGCGAGGACATGATGCGGGCCACCTATCCCTTCTTGTTTAGGGATGAAGGTACGTGGTTTAGTTGTTTAACATTTAAATGGCTAGTTTACATGCATGGTGGAGTGCACGCTGTATATGCATGTGAGTGATTGTGATTGTTCAGGAATTCCTCGGGACTAAGTCTCTTTTAAGGAGGGGGAGAATGAAGACCCGAGAAATTCCACTTATGGAAATGGCAAAATCAGATTTCGTTACGAAATTGTAATTTCTCGGTTACGAAATTGTAATTTCTGCTAAAATCCTAATTTATTCTTTAGATCTCTACGACGAAACTGACACACCGTCGTTGAATCGGGATCGTGAAATCTAGCTAGCACTGCCGACTCGTCAAATTCGAGACGGAGTTGGCATCGTTTTCGAGGCATCCCGTTTCGTGTCAGAGAACGATTTTCGATGCGACGAAAGTCACATATAACACGTACTCATGTGCCATAAGTGGCATGAGTAGAGAAATGATGAAAATGAATGGCCGAGATAGTGCCGAATGTCAAAACTGGGAAAAGAAGAGACATAATGGTCATTTTGGAGTTTGATTTAAATGATAATAAGACAAAACACTGAATAGTGCTGCCTTCCCCAAATTAAAGTGACAAAAAACAGGCAGAACAGCAGGGGCTGGACAGAGGAGCAGATTTGGATTTTGTTTTTTTAGAGAGAGAGCCACTTCTCTCTAGTTTTCCGGCAAATCCGATCGTCTGAATTCTTCGGGGCAAGAAGGAAAGTTGCTCTACGCGAGAAGCTCCACGCGTGACCTGGGCCAGAGTTTTGACAACTCCGAGAGGCAGGGGTTTCACCCTACTTGAGTTTTTTACACTTCCTATTTAAGTGTTTTACAATGTTCGTTGATCGAGGCCTCAATCTGCCGCTTGGATCGCTCCCAAAACTGACCGACCGGTTGCGAATTTTTTTTTGAGTCTGCTTTCGCACAACTGCGGGTGGGGGCTGCTCGGGTTAATCGTGTGTTGATTTGCGTATTAAATTTGTGGCTTTGCATGTATGGGCCTGGTGAATGGCCGTGAAACCCGGGTTCACTAAGTGAACCGATGATTGTGATTTTCCGGGAATAGTAATCGAGGGTTTCACTATTCCCCGGTAATGTTGCTAACAAAATAATTTTTACAACACGCTGCTGGCCAAAGAATTCAAATCGAATTGCTCGTGTTTGATCATTAGCCCAATGCGGAGCTAATTTTGATGTATGGAAATGTGAAATTACATAACATGATTGTGTGATTTGAATTATGTGAATATATGCATGTTTATATATTTGTATATGATATGCATCGTATTTGAATTGGCATCATGTATCTATTTGTACTGAGCAATTCCTAGGATGATAGGAGTGAGTGCATGGAGGCGAGTTGTAGAGGAAATGGTTCGGAGGGTTGTCTAAAACTAAAAATGATCGGAGGGTAGTCCATACTAAAGAAAAATATCAATCGTTGGAGACGGCCCAATTGATATACATCGGAGGGTAGTCCATAAATAATATCAATCGTCGGAGACGACCCAATTGATATATATATACATTGGAGGGTTGTCCACAAAATAAACATAATAGTTCTCATACGAGGCTTAGGCGAGTGTGAGAGAGCCTATGGAGGACTCAGTGGTATGAGATGATCGCTAGGACATTCAAGTAGGATCATGCATTTCCGCTGAATGTGTGTTTATTTTCGAGCATCGCATTGCACTTGGGGTGGAGAGCAGCCCACTTAGGGTGATTCCACTACTCGAGCATTAGCTCACCTGCCGAGGGATATTATTTACAGTACAAGGAGCAAGGCGAGGGACGACTCGCTCCTGTAGATCGTAGGTTTAAAAAGAAAGCCGGATTGCGGGCTTTGGGGCTATGATGTATTACATGTATTAGGAATTGTTTTCAATTTTAATATATGTTGTATAAGAGTAAAATTTGAACTTGAACTATGGTTGGATAGTTGGATATATATACATTAAGTTAAGAGTATTGGTTTATGAGCCCAAGTAATGCTTAATCATAGACTCGTTATATCGACTATTCGGGATGTGTTTTATGCAGTTCAGGATTGGGCAGAAATCGCACAAAGGAGACTTGCCCGAGCTGGTGGAAAATGCTCTGGGTTACCCGACATTCACGAGTATTCCGCGGGTTGACTGGTAGTCAACGGACCCCCGGTTCAGCGCCACACGTCGCAAATTCTTGTCGAGTAGATGAACTTTCACTTCGTCGACGAATTCCTACCTATGGAACCTCGAGGACTGTGAAGAGAAGCACTTGGAAGCTTTCTCCTCTCCCTTTTCTCTCTCATGGTTTCTAAACCAGAAAAAAGGAGTTATTCTCCCTCAAAAATATGATTATTCTAACCTTATCCTCAACTTAAAATGCTTGGCCCACGTCGTGCCACGTGTCCATGACTTGTCCGGGTCTGTTTGTACCCCGAAATAATTTATTTTGTCCTGGTTCAATTTCAATTTATTTTAAATGAACTTTATCTAATTTATTTTCCACTTTCGAGATTTTTCTCAAAAATCTTGTTTTTAGGGCCACCAAACATCCGACGCCCCGAAAATCGTGAAAATTCAACTGTCAATTCAACGAAATTCGTCTAGGTAACTAGATTTCGCGAGACGAATTCAACGGTGAGGTCTGTTTCGTCATCCGAGATATAGAAAAATTCTAGGTTTACAACCTGTATTGTAGTGGTAATTTATCGTTTTGTCTTTTTTTTAGAAAAAATTCAAATTTACCTGGTTTATATTTTCCCCCTTACTGCACTGTCTCCGAAACTACATATACATGCACATTCAAAATCACATTACGTATACGCAATGGGCCATTTAATCAACAAATGACTAAAAACCCACCTTCATCCTCAAACAAGAAAGGATAATTAAGTACGTTGTCTTCGTGGTTCTACGTTGCTCCTCCTTTAATTCCTCGTCGTCTACAACACCTTCACTAGCCCCTCACACCCGCCTCGCAAACCGATCCCACTCTCGCTGTCCATCTCAGACATCAACAAGCCCACCCCAATCCACTACATGGGTCGGATCTGGAGTGTACTTTCAGAGAATGGAGACATGGAATACCGCATGAACACTTGATAAGCTTGGTGGTAAATCCAATCGATAAGCAACCGTACCTACCCTCTCAAGTTCCTTGAAAGGTTTGATAAATCTCGATAACAGCTTTCCCTGCTTGCTGAACTTGACCACTCATCTCTTAGGCATCACCTTCAAGATGACATGATCCCCCACCTCAAACTCTAAAGGTTGTCGCCGTCTGTCGGCATAGCTCTTCTACCGGCTCTGAGTCGTGAGAAGACGCTTCCATATCAAATCTACCTTCTCAAAGGTGTCTCTAACCAAATTCGAACCCTTAGTGGCTCTCTCTCGCTCCTCCGTTAAAAAAAAAGGAGATCGACAAGGCCTCCCATATAGTGCCTCATAGGGTGACATATGTATTCTTGCTTGGTAACTATTATTGTAAGCGAATTCCACTAAGGGTAAATGCTCTTCCCAACTACCCTTGAGATCAAGGACGCATGCTCGTAGCATGTCCTCTAAAGTCTGGATGGTCCTCTCTGACTGACCGTCCATCCAGGGATGAAAAGTTGTGCTCATCATCAACTGTGTCCCCAAGGCTTGCTGAAAACTTTTCCAAAAGTGAGCCGTAAACCTGGGATCCCGATCCGACACTATAGATACTAAAACTCCATGCAATCGAACAATCTTCCGTACGTATAACCTGTAGAATTCCTCTAGAGTGAAGGTCATCCACATAGCCAAAAAGTGTGCCGACTTAGTAAGTCGGTCCACTATCACCCACACCGCGTCATGCCCTCGCGATGTCCATGGAAAGTCAGTCACAAAATCCATCGTGATATGCTCCTACTTCCACTTAGCTACCTATAAGGGTTGAAGTAATCTCACTGGCCTCTGGTGATCAGCCTTTACTTGTTGACACGTGTGATATCGACGAATGAAATCCCCAACATGTTTCTTCATCCCACTCCAGTGGTAGTGGCGATGAAGATCATGGTACATCTTCGTGCAACTTAGATGTGATGCGAAAACTGGAGCAATGAAACCCCCGAGGATCTCCTCTCGATTTCTCCGACCAGGACTACAACCTCACCTCTATTCCTCAAGACTACCATTTGTGTGAATGGCCTAGCCTTCGTTACCTGTACCTGATCATACCCGGTCCTTGATGGACGATATATCTATGTCCTGTTTATGTGCTCGATCACTCTTACCGCAGGGACGGCATAGCCACTAAAAAATCCCCCAAAGTTCCCGAGCCATCCCTCAGAGCGCACACGAACCGTCCCAAGGCCTCGAGCACCGCCACTCCCGAGCTCACGCCAACACTCCCATCGACTTCTAGCTGAGTGCATCAGCCACCACAATTGCCTTACCGGGATGGTAATGCAAAGTGAAGTCATAGTCTTCCAGATATTCCATCCACCTACGTTGCCTCATGATTGGGTCTCGCTATGTAAAAATGTACTTCAAACTCTTATGGTCCGAAAACACCTCGCCGTACAAATGGTGGCGCCAAGCCTTTAAGGTAAAGACAATGGCCGCTAACTCCATGTCATGTGTACGGTAACTCTGCTTGTGGTTCTTTAATTGTTGAAAATCGTAAGCCACTACCTTCTCAGACTGTATCAAAACACATCCAAGTCTGTCCTTAGAGGCATCACAATACACTGTGTACCTCTGTCCCCTCTCTAAAACTATTAGTATAGGAGTTGAAGTAATGCTCCTCTTCAATTTCTGGAATGTCTTCTCACACAGGTCATTCCACTAAAACTTGACCTCCTTCCAGGTCAATCTCATCTTAGGCGCAGCTAACCAGGAGAAGTCCTTAATAAACCTCATGTAATACCTTGCCAATCCCAAGAAACTGCGTATCTCAAAGACTGACTTCAGTCTCTCCCAATTCATAACTACCTCAACCTTCTCCGAGTCCACGGATAAACCCGAAGCCGATACCACATTCCCCAAGAATCTCACCTCAGTAAGCCAAAATTCACACTTACTGAATTTGGCATACAATTGATGGTTTCTCAAGGTCTGGAGAACTATTCTCAAGTGACCCTCATGCTTCTCCTTAGACTTGGAGTAGATCAAGATGTCGTCAATGAAGACCACAACAAACCGATCTAGGTAGGGCTGGAGCACCCTATGCATGAGATCCTTGAATGCCGCTCGAGCATTCATCAATCCAAATGGCATTAGTGTGAACTCAAAATGCCCATATCGCGTTCTAAAAGCCCTCTTAGGGATATCTGCCTCCCTAACCCTCAACTGATGGTAACCGGTGCGAAGATCTATCTTGGAATAAACTCACTCCCCTCTAAGCTGATCAAATAAATCATCAATCCTTGGAAAAGGGTACCTATTCTTGATAGTGACCCTATTCAACTGCCGATAGTCTATACATAGCCGAAGGGTCTTATCCTTCTTCTTGGAAAACAATACCAAAGCGCTTCAAGGTGAAGTACTCGGTCTAATAAAACCCTTGTCCAACAATTCTTGTAATTAGACCTTAAGTTCTTATAACTCAGCAGGCACCATCCTATGCGGAGTCATAGAAATAGGAGATGTACCAGGGTGTAACTCAATAGTGAAGTCTACATCCCTCCACGGAGGTAATCCCGGTAGTTCATCCGGAAAAACATCCTCATACTAGCAAACCACCCAAGGTAGACCGAACTCCTCGCTCCTCGCCGGTCCCTTCAGGTGAGGCTTGCCACCCAACCCATCAATTCCCTCCGCACATCTAGAATCGTACACCCGCTTTAGGGTAAGGCATCGTGCTTATCCCATTGAAACATAACACAAACATTATCCCGGCAAGGTAGTAGTAAGCTCCTACCATCATAATCAATGATGACTCGACAGCCGTCAACTACCATCCTAAGATGACATCAAAATCTGATATGTCCACACCCTAAAGGCCCACAAGAAGAGGAATCCCTGAGGATCTCAGAACTCACAATCCCGACATAATTTATCAACGCTCACCCGAGAACTCACGTACAGCGGCTCTTCAAGGTTTCAACCTCTAAGCGAATATTTCACATGATACGATATGAAAAGGAATGAGAATGCCTTAGAATCAAATAATAATCTTGCCCATAATCGAGAGAGTAAATGTACGAATATTGGAATGACACAGAAGCTCGATCTGAGATGTAATGGCGTAAACAGCCACTGGATCTTAGAGTCTGGCTTTTAGCCCTGTCTCGACCTCGCCCCATGCCTGGCCCATCCGACGATTGAAGTGGTAGGAGACGTGTAGTGCCTTGTGACTGATACTGGCTTCCTGGCGGTGGCCCAGGAGTGCGTGACGTCCGGCCAGTGTGGGGCCCCGGGATGTCCTGCTGCAGGATCCACATATACGAGAAATCTCATTTCCGGTGTTGAGGCCAGTGGCAATAGAAACATGTCCTGCCTGGTAGGCTAGTGTTTTGTGCTCCCCCACCTTGGGATGAATTGTGACATGTACGATGGCTGACCTTGTCCTTGGAACCTTTATGGAGTAGAAGTCCTCTGCTTCTTCCTCGAGCTAGAAGAAGAGAGTTAGCTCTCCTTCCTCTTGTCCTTAACACCCACGTCTCGGATGCTCGTGCGTGATTCACTCCCTCAATGACATAGGCCCATCTTAACCATCAAAGTCCGTATCTTGGAGAAGTCCCAGTTTTCCCCGAGGATGGACAACCCGGACCATCCTCGAACTCACTTTGGCCGTAATAAAATTGTGGCCACATAATCATCAACTGACGTGCTAATTTAATAGTAACTTAGTTCACATTATTTGAAACACTGTCATCGTTCCTTGTTTTGGTTCAGGGAAATCAGGCTTTTTGC
Organism: Tetrastigma voinierianum; assembly: GCA_016808115.1. NCBI lineage: Eukaryota > Viridiplantae > Streptophyta > Magnoliopsida > Vitales > Vitaceae > Tetrastigma > Tetrastigma voinierianum. The sequence continues at coordinate 92,938 of JAEQBH010002992.1, read as the reverse complement.
ATGCTGATGAGATCACTTAAATCTTGCCCATAGAGCTCATGGAACTCTTCCCTTATCACGCCTCTAAGTTCCAGGCTTTGACCGATCCACCTGTAGGATTCACTCTGCGCCGAATGCGGCTGGCCTTATCCTCGTGGCATCGGAGGTGATCTCCATGTGGATCTTGTCAGCTTGCCGGAATGGATGATCGGCTACCATGCGGGTCCTCTCTATGTGAAGGTTGGAAGATGATGTGCTTTGTTTATCTGAGTTATGGCCCTCCTTGGTTCCGTTTACTAGCTTGCGCCCAATAGTGGCGACCCTGACACTCACGAATGTAATGGGTGGCAGCCCAGTGCCCAGATGCAATGGTAGCAATTACAGCATCAATAGCCTCCATGAAGGCTTATTGGTCAAAAGCCAGTGGTAGTGGATTGTTGCTCTGCCCACCGCCTCGGCGTCCTTTTCCTCTACTAGCCATCTACACATGTCATAGCAAAAGAGTCTTACATAGTATCCAATAAAAAAATGGGGATAATGTTTAAACTTTGAGATTTCTCTCATTGTCTAACTAGTAGCGCATGTGCCAACCATTAGTAGACCTCAACATCCCGAACTATCCGGTTCATTCTTTTCTGAACCCCTAAGGTTATGTTTTCTAACCCTAGTGTTCCTCTTAATATCTGTTTATATTATATAGTCACACAACACATAGCACCTGATCATAGCATATTAGAGGACAAAGCATGAAATGCACGATGAATGCAATAATTCGAGACCCATTCACCCGTCAAAGCCACTGAGTAATGATAGCATACCTATGCTCTAATATAAGATTTGTCATGAGTATTAGTGCTATTCACCTTATGCCATCAGGCCATAGGTATTCGCATACCTATGCTTTGATACCAAGCTGTGACGCTCTAAAAATCCAGGGGCCATTGATCACCCATCAATCAGTGAAAAGTCTGTGGATATCGTGTAATTCGACATCACACTGTTGTATCCCATTTATTGGGATTCATAATTTAACTAAAATTGGACATAGTCTCATTTGTACGAGGAGCTCTATCCAAAATCCAACCTGTATAATAATACAATAACATGACCCATTCGAGGCCCAATATAACACAATGATTGCACCGCACCGGGTCCATTTATCTACATTCATGTAAAAACATGTAAGTTTATGCTAAAAACAGTTCATAAGAGTTTAATTACACTCTCTTACACTTAATACATTCCAAAATTAAGTTACTTCAAAAGTTTTACAAAAATATAAATACATTCTACAACTAGTTTGTTCCGAAATTTTACAAAATAAAATATAAAATCCACAAACCGGTTTTCTTCATCCTTGTAGCCCCTGATGAGAGCCACCCATCGGCACATGTCCCGTAGCTGAAATGTTTTTCCCATACAGGGTGAGCCATGCCCAGTAGAGAATAATTTCTACAGATGCTACTCCCCACCTAAGTGCACATGCAATGTTCACCTTAACAATTTTCACATTCACATCACAATTCCAAGAAGGATATGCAATCCTAGGTTGGAATTCTACATGCTATGCCATGAAATGAGATGAGACTCACTCATGCACCATGCTTGAGTCTTTACCGACTCCCACCACACAATGCGATGCCCACGTGTGATAAAAACCATCATTGATGGATTACATCCAATGATACTTTTTAAAACAAAAGTCATGTTTTATAAACCAAAACTTTTTGAATGTCATTTCTCGAATGATCATTTCATTTATAAAATCATTATGTCTTTTGTGGGTAGCGGATTTCTGGAGTCTCACCGTTGGCTCCGCACATCATCTACATTTTTTTTGGACTTTCATCGTCGGAGTGTAGTAAACTAGTTCAGGTTTCACCTGAGGGAGTGTCTAACCCTTTTTTCTATTACCCGACACAATTTTTCTATTTTATACAACCATGCGACTCTATTAGACTTCTTCCAACGGTACCGAGCCCACCCACCAAATCACCAATTGTGGTGTTAGATTCTAACAATGCACCCACACCATGAAATGAGATGTTCCCGTGCATGATGCAATGCAATGTGCCATTGCATGTTAATGCCATATCCCATATGTAATGAATGTCATATGAACCATATAAACCATATAATTTACCTTGTATCATGGAGAATCATATTACATGCATATAATATCCAATTAAACATTCACAACAATGTTAATACATTTAGAACACATATATTAACATTTCACCAAACCATAACAAACAAGCATGCTATCACACATCAAGCAACAACACACTTAATCCTTGGGGAAAAATGTGGCATATAAATTACCCTAAAAACAGTAACCGCCATTCTTAGGGTTTCAGACTACTTGAATAGTCCTAATATAGGCACATCCCAAGTCCATTTCCAACTAGAATTTTGACCCTATAAACGAGGTTTTTAGACAAAGTGATCTTCTAACAAAATGTTCACCTATGTCTTAAGTTTCCAAAGCTCACAGATCAGGTCATTTTGACCTTTAAATCAGGAGATATGGCCAAATCATTCCGGATTGCTCCTGAATAGTTTCCAGAGGCAGTATTGTGTTCTTGATTGGATGAATTTATGGGAACAATAGAAATATAATATGATCATACTTTCTTCATAAACGTTACTCTCCTTGAGGTCTAGTTTCAGTAGGATTTTGATTCACATCATTTGGATCAGTATGACCCAATATATGGTCCAAACAACATGAGCTACTACCGTAGAGGGGACAGAATCAATATCTTACTATAAAACTCATTTTCAGGATTTTTAGAGCCAGATTTAAACCTCTGACTCTTCTATACATTTATAGCTCTTGTTCTTAGGTTTCATCTCCAACCAAAATCATCCAATTTGGAGGTATGTAGGCCAAGTTATGGCAAAAAACAAGGACACAGGTCTAGGGAAATTTTGGAAGAATTTTCCGTTAACCACCCACATATCATTTTTCACATCTTTGGTCCTTACCAAAGACCACAACCAAACCAAACCACAAATAAGCCATAAAACAGCCCACAAACCAGCCATAAAACATCCACAAAAGGGTCCCAAAACAGTCCCCAATTGAGCCATAAACCATCCCATAAATCAAACATAAAACAGCCACAAAAAGGTTCCCAAAACAGTCCCCAATTGAACCATAAAACAACCATAAAATAGCCATAAAACAGCCACAAAAAGGGTCCCAAAACATTTCCTAATTGAGCCATACAACAACTCACAAACCAGCCATAAAAAGGGTCCCAAAACAATCCCCAATTGAGCCATAAAATAGCCTACAAACCAGCCATAAAACATCCACAAAAGGGTCCCAAAACAGTCCCAATTGAGCCATAAAACAACCCAAAATAGTCCCTAATTGAGCCATAAAACAGCCCACAAACCAGCCATAAAACAACCACAAAAGGGTCCCAAAACAGTCCCCAATTGAGCTATGTAACAGCCCACAAACCAATCACAAAAAGAGTCCTAAAATAATCCCCAATTGAGCCATAAAACTGACCCCTGAGCAGTCTTAAAGCAACCACAAGGTCCCCAGCTTGATCCCGATTGAGCTATAATGCAGAATTTGGCTCCCAAACAACCCTTAATACAGCAAAATGCAGAATTTGGCTCCCAAACAACCCCTAATACAACAAAAATGTAGAATTTGAAATGACAACCCTTAGGTAGGGTAAACCAAGTAGAAGAACTACCTCTTGGAGTGTTGTAGGGCGGATGAGCTTCCACTGGCAAGAAATCCTTGATGTACAAATCACTCCTTTGGATCTTCAGCAAAATCTCACCTTTTTGGTACCCATGCAAAGCCCTCGTCGAGTAGATGAACTTTCACTCTTGGCTTAACGAATTTTGATCGGTGGAACTTTGAGGATCGAAGAGAGAAGCACTTGGAAGCTCTCTACTCTCTCTTTTCTTTCTCACGGTTTCTAACTAAAAAAAAAAAAGAGTTATTCTAACCTTATCCTCAACTTAAAATGCTTGGCCCACATCGCGCCACGTGTCCATGACTTGTCCGGGTTCGTTTATGCCCCGAAACAATTTATTTCATCCCAGTTCATGTTTAATTTATTTTAAATAAACTTTACTTAATATATTTTCCACTTTCGAGATTTTTTTCAAAAATATTATTTTCCGGATCCACCTAACACATGAAAATTCGATTGTCTTGAAATTCAACGAAATTCGTCTGGGTAACTAGATTTTGTGAGACAAATCCAACAATGAGGTCCGTTTTGTCATCCGAGATCTAGAAAAATTCTAGGTTAGCAACATGTGCTATAGCGGCAATTTACCGTTTTGCCATTTTTTCGAAAAAATTCAAATTTACTTGCGTTTTACATATACAGTTAGTACATTGGCCTTGTACAATTAGTATAGTGATCTTGTACACTATAACAAACCCCTCTTTTTTGATAACCACTAGACTAATATATGAATGTTTCCATTGTTCTAGTGAATGAAATAAGAAAAAAAAATTGACATCAACTAAAATTTCCATTTGTTTAGATTGGGAAGTTTATGTCATAACAATGTACTAGATTACTCATTATGTGTGAGCTAAGTATGACATTCACCGATGCATTTAAATAATGTCCTAGGTTCGTGTATTAGCATATGACCTAGGAAAGAGATTTTGGATAAAAAAAACTATTCAAATTCCATGAGAAATGCAAGCTTATACATCCATTGTATAGTTAGTATATTTACCTTGTACAGTTAGTATAATGACCTTGTACATTATAACAATCCCATCTTTTTCATAACGACTAGACTATTATATGCATTTTCCCATTGTTTTAGTGAATCAAATAATGGAAAAAATGACATCAATTATATTTTCCATTTTTTTAGATTGGGAAAGTTTATCATGCTAAACATGTATTTGGTTATTCATTATTTTTGGTTTAAATATGACATCCACTAATGCATTATAAGATTGTATGCGTAAAAGCCCGACCCGGGGGTCCTTTGTTCACCTCCAACCTCACGGAAAACACATTGTCTCATTTCATGAGACCCGTACATGAGTAAGATGACCCGATAAGGCCATCGATTCATCTTAGTCCATGCGATTACAAACCATACATTTCTATAGATTCAAGAGTTATTACATCACTCTTAATACAAAACATATATTAAAACTAGTTCGTTCTAATATATATAAACAAAACATGAATCAAGGCCACAGTCTGGCCCGCTTCATAATCCTGACCTCCTAAGAGACGCGGAATGCAGCTGCCGGGGAAGGGGATCCACAGCTGGGGTGAGCAAAGCCAGTGAGTAGTAATCTCCTGCAAGGGTTTACTCCCCACTAAGTGCTCAAGCAATGGAAAACACACACATTCAGAGTGAATTCATGATTCCTATAAGTGTCTCTACATGTTATGGATGAGAATGTGACTCACCCTTTCCCACATCTCGAGGCCACCGTGACTCCTCACGTATACTAAGCGAGTGTGAGAAAACCTTTGTTTTTCAAAATAAAAGGTTTTTGTTCCAGAAAACATAATACCGATTTTCCGATAAAATTCAATTGGACAACTCTCCAAGGCGAACTCTCCGAAATAGTCATGGGTCATCCTTTGAGATGAAGCGTTGGGCCAAACTCGAAATTCTTGGAAAAATCTTCCGTGAAAATCATTTGACTTAATATGTTTTTCATGTATTGCACTCTTCTTATTCTAGGTTGCCCTAGTGTATACTAGAAATACAATATATACTTTTCCACAAATAAATCTATATTAATATAACAAGCATGCATATATATATATATATATATATATATATATATATATATATATATATATATATATATATATATATATATATATATATATATATATATATTAACGAGAATTCATTGCATGTTATTCATATAAGCAATAACACACAACAGGTCACAATCTTGGACCCATCAACGAGTACCTCGACCCTTCCCAAACATAGACAGTTTGGTTCAAATCATCCATACAACATAAAACAACCAGAAAACCTAGAAACTTTTAGTTTTCAGTTCAAACCCCAACTCACCACAGTCTTGGATTGTGTAAAATTGGTCATAGAAACCCTCTATCCTTCAATCCCAAGTTTTTGGAACTAAACCATATATGGCCTCTCTGGCCTCCCTTGTTTATTCATACCATACCCAATACAATAGCCTACAACATGCCATGCGATGGTCATGTCATATCCCGGCTATTTACCTCGACACAACCATGCAACCTGCACACTTGGTGCAAAACATAGATTTTCAGCAGGGTTATGTTTACCTACTACCCTCAAAAGTACATGGATGGAATCTTGACTCAGTGTGCTTTCCATAGAGTCCAATAACACACGAAACGGAGTTCGGACGAAAAAGTTATGACCATCCGAAGTTGGAGGTCACACATGAGTAGTCAAACCTACCCGGCCAGCCTACCCGACCTGCCCTTTCCGGACAGCTCCAGTACCCACTGCCCTCCACAAGAATATGGCTGGAATTTTGACTCAATGGGCTTTCCATAGAGTCCAAGAACACCCGAAACGGAGTTCGGACAAAGAAGTTATGACCGTCCGAAGTTGGAGGTCATACATGACTAACCAGTCCTAGCTGGCCAGCACTAACCGGCCTGATTTCCCAATATCCTCTACAGGAATATGGATGCAATCTTGACTCAATGGGATTTCCATAGAGTCCAAGAACACCTAAAACGGAGTTCGGACGAAGTAGTTATGACCTTCCAAAGTTGGAGGTCATACATGACTAACTAGTCTAAATGCGTACTAAGCGCCCGATTTCACAATATCACTCTAAAGAGTGGATGCAATCTTGACTCAATGGGCTTTCTATAGAGTCCAAGAACACCTAAAACGCAGTTCGGACGAAGTAGTTATGACCTTCCAAAGTTGGAGGTCATGCACAATCTTGATCCGTGAGCCCGGCACTAAGCGCCGTGCCCTGATATCCTCACGGGAACATGGATGCAATCTTGACTCAATGGGATTTCAATAGAGTCCAAGAACACCCGAAACGGAGTTCGGACAAAGAAGTTATGACCTTCCAAAGTTGGAGGTCACACATGACCTAGCCGGGCGGACCTAGATGGGCGGAACCATCCGGGCGAGACCATATGGGTAGCCCTTCCACTAGACTGTTCAGGGTAAATGGACCATAACTTAGGCTACAGAGATCCTATTTGAAAAATTCAAATTCCTAACATTAAGTTCACTAATGTGGCTACAATTTACCTGAAGGACTCACTACCAAATTTCCTTTATTTCCTACCCAAAAACCAGTCCTAAAGTCTGACTAATGCGTATGATCAAAATAGGGTAACTTCCCTTGGGGCAAGACACCACCACACAACCCTTAGGGTAGAAAATAACCAAAGTAGGAGAAGACCTACCTCCTTGAGCCCGTCAAACTCCCATTTCCAACCACTAGAAACTCTTCTGCAGGGAAACACTTTCTTGATCCGTTGAACCGCGGTCCGATCGGAAACTAGAGAAGGTGGAGCTTCAAGCTTTCCTTTTTTTCTTTTTCTTTCCTTTTCCCCTTCTACCGTATTGTTGGGGTCTAAAGTCAAGTTCGGTGGCACCGCCACATGTTAATACCCCATTGGCTCCTTGGATAACCCTTATCACCTTATCCATCTACCTTGGATTTCTCTTCAATCATGTGTTGCCACAAGTCTCTTATGGGTCCCACTTGGGCTCTTTGTTTGACTTACCCTTCACTTGACACGTGGCACACTGTGAACCGCTCAACATGTGCCAAGTGTCCTGTACTACCCTCGGTGCCTCGAAAGATGCGAAATTCCGATTATCACGGAATTCGACAAAATTTGACATGGTAGCTAGATTTCGCGAGACGATTCCAACAGTATAATCCGTTTCATCATCCGAGATCTAGAAAAATTCTAGATTTTGACAGAAATTACCGTTTTACCCTTTTTCAGAAAATTAGAATTTTCTGGGGTTTTACATTGTCCTAGGTTGGCGTATTATCCTACAATATAGGAAAAAGATTTTGAATAAAAAAAACTCTTCAAATCAATGAGAAATGAAAGCTTGTACACCCCTTGTACAGTTAATACATCCTTGTACAATTAGTGTAATGCCCTTGTACACTATAACAAACAACAATTTTTATTTATTAAAGACTAATATATGCATATTTATGTTGTTTTTGTGAATGAAATTAAGATGGGGAAAAGAGTCTTCTTTTTAGAATGCAAAAAACAAAGTGAAATCGTTCAAATTGAATTTATGCCATTTTTCACATTAAATATCACCCATTTTGAAAGATTTTCATACCTCATCAAACAGGACTTCACCAAAATATATGAAAAAAAAAAAGAGAATAAATTAGAACATGTATGAATTATATTCATGTTTTATCCTTCAACCAATTTAGACAAAGCAAGAAAATAATTTGACACCCATGTGAAAAAATCCCTCAATATTACACAAATAGGAACCCTAGAATTATCATTTTCTTCATTATGAGTTTGCATAATTACAGGGTTTCACTGCCTCTTTTCTTCCTTCATGTTTTCCAAGGAATTAACACAAAAAAGACCAAGTATTGTAGAGAAAATAATCAGAGAACAAAGATCGCAACCTCCATACCCACGTCTTTATTCAAAAAAACTAAATCTAAAATTAGGTTTGATCGTTTCCAAAGAAGATATGGAGTGGGTAGAGAGAGTTAGAAACTTGGGGAAGCAATGACCGTCCAAAGAGAATTTAATGAAACATGGGGATCTAAATGAGGATGGAAAGAGGTAGAGAAAAGAGGGAGAACCAGTGATATGAGGATGAGAAGAGGTAGAGAAAAAAGGAAGAACCAATGAGAGTATGCAGGAATGAGAGGATTTCAACTGCTTATATGGAAAGTCGTTAAGGGTATTTTTGTCCAATCAAATTTTATTGTCTTACTATGAATTAGGGGTGTTATCTAGACTCTTTATAAAATAAGAGCTACATCTAACCCTAAAGCATAATTGCTCCAGGATTAAAATGACGTTATGAGAGTTACAAAGCTCAAGTCCCAATATGGACCAAAAAAATATGTTTACCTACAAAAACAAAACATAAAATTGCTGGTAAAGGATAGGATGGGTGTATGGGAGTTTTGAGTCCTTATAAGAACAAAGTACAATAACGATATAATGCAAAGTAAATAAATGTAAAAAAATAGAATACTACTTTTGGAGTTGTATTTATAAAATATAAATATCTAATGGTGTTATATTCGGATTTCAAAAATAAAATTAGTTAAAATATGAAATTGTTGTAAATGTAAATTTATTACGTGTGGTGAATGACCACATACATGAACTTGAACTTTGTAAATTGTGGTGAGTGACCACATTCGCGTACATAATTTCTTAGAAGATCTATTTTTTGATAAGGACAAAAATGCCTTTTAACTAAAGTCTACCTTTAAGAAGAGGAAGAAAAAAATATTAGCCCACCCACCCTTACACCTTTTTGCCCCTTTAGTGCAGCCTTATTTTTCCACCCTGGTGGTGTGGCAACTCACCTTCTGCAACATTGTGAGGCTTCCAAATCTTATCTTCCTCTAAAAATAAAACTTGGAACTATTATTATTATTATTTTGTAGAATTTTGTTAGTTGTGATTTTAGTTTTTAGGGGTTTTATAAGGTTTTTGCATCTAGTTTTTACGATTTATTTGAGAGGTTTATGATTTTGGTTTAGATGAAATAATTTTTATGTGAAAATTAATTACAAATAATATTGGATAATTTTGGTTAGTTCGATGTTGTTGTTTTTATGTGGAAAGATTGTATCTTTTGACAAAAAAAAAACTAAAACATAAAAAGACAAGATTTTGGGTATTTATTGTAGTCAATTTTTTTTCAGTTTTTGGGTGGAAAGGTTGTATCTTTTGAAAAAAAAAAATACTGAACTAAGGTTTAAAATTTGATTATATAGGTTTTGAAAATTTTAATGAATAGAAATAAGTTATATTTAAATTAATAGAGTACGACACAAATAGTGAATGTTTACAATACAATTAAACTAGAACTACAATGCAGTACGTTAATACTATATATATATATATATATATATATATATATATATATATATATATATATATATATATATATATATATATATTTAAATACAACCAAATCAAAAAAGAGAATGTAATGTTAGTGTTTCTATATTGTAATTATATTGCATTTATATTATACTTGTACTTTCTAACTAAAGACATGATGTAAAACCCGGGAAAAAATAATAATAAAATAAAATAGAATAAATTAAATGAAGTTCGTATGAAATAATTTGAACTTAAACCTAGCGAACTGCTGTTTCAGGGGTAAAACTAATTAAAACAGAATTAAGTAAGCTGACATCCGCACAAGCAGAGCTACACCTTTAGGACTATTACTAGTCTTAAGGGGATGAGACTTGGGGAGGAAGAAAAGAAATAAGATTTTTCCGCAAGTGTTGATAGTGGAAGAGAGAAGGAGAAGAATGAAAGAATTTTGAGACTTCTTCCTCATATTTGCAGAGATCCGTCGGACCAAGAATTAAAGTTCTTCTACACGACGAGGGCTTTGCGTACATATTAAAAAGGAGGGATTTCACCGAAGTTCCAAAAGAGGGAATTTGGGGGAAATCAAGGGTTGTAGGTTAGGAGACCTTCACAAGGCTCCAACGGTTCTTATACACTCCAAGAGGTAGGGATTCTTCCTACTTTTATTTATTTTCCACCTAAGGGTTGTCTGGCCGTGTGGAACGTCGGGTCGCGGTAGGGCCGTGGTCGTGGTTCCACCAAGGGCCTTTGGCCCGCTAGCCTTCTACCGCTTAGCTTTCCGCTCGCTAGCCTCCTACTAAATCTTTCCGCTTGCTAGCCTTTCCGCCTGCCTTCTAGCCGTTTGGCCGTCTGGCCATTTGACCTTCTGGCCGTCTCGTCGTGTTAGGACTGATATGTACCCTGTTGGTGGCTTGAGTAACAATCAGATTTTGGGGTTCGGAATGATGGATTGTTTTCAAGGTGTTGTTGCTTGGCTTGGTGATATCATGCTTGTGTGCTATTATATTGAATGTTAATATGTATGTGCTAATATATTAACACTAAAGAAATCATGTTTTGGAAATTATAAGCATGTGTTACAATTGTCCAAGATGTAGGATGTATGCATGAATTAAATTGTCCATATAGAATTCATCATTATATGTGACATGACATGACTTGCAATGGTATAATTGCACTGCATCTACACGGACACGTGACAACGGGTGTAAGTGCATGGTTGATAACCGACACCACGCTTCGTGCTGATTGCGGCTCGACAGCTGGGACAATGTCCAACTCGAAATGCATCGATTGATTAGTTTCCAGAAATAAAATACGCTACAGATACAAAGGCTGATAGACTTCCCTTGGGTGAAAAGCCCCACAATTACGACATAGTCCCTAGCTGTGAAAGGCCGTACAAGTGTCCTGGTTTATGAGCTCACGTGAGACACCAAAATCCGCTACCCACACAAAGGAGTATGATTTTGAACATAAATGGATTTTAAATATAAAAATGATTGGCCAGGGATGTATCATCCAAAAGCTTTCGTTTATAAACAATTGAAATTTTGTTTTGAAAATGACTACTGATATCATCCGTAATGACGCTTTTATTACATAATGGGTCGAGAGGCGTTGTGTGAGGGAGCTCACTGGGACTCGGTTTGATGGAATCGTGAGGACTCGCACATGGGACATGGTGAGTCACATCTCATTCATGGCATGTAGAATTCCATTATAGGTTTTCATAATCTTGATCGAATGTGTTTTTTTCATGACTCGACCACATTGCATTTGCACTTAAAAGGAGTAGCCTCTCAGAGGAGTTTACTCCATCAAGTATCGCTACTCCCATCGTGTGGACCCTTTCAGGTACAGGGTCGACATAGGTGAACGACGCTCAGATGAGGCCGTGATTGTGAAGAAGGCTGACATGTGGCCTTGATAAAAATTTTGTAAAAGGTATTTTGTATAAAAGAATTGTAATGAAATTCTTTTGGACTATTTCCAATATAGTCGAGCATGTAATTATGGTAAGAGGGTCGTGATCGAACTCTTACTACATTTAAGTGTATTATTCTCATATTTTAGATTTAATTATGAATGAATGGGTCCCGGTGAGGGGACGTATCTAGGTGGTGCCGAGTAACTCGGTGTCCACGAGTAGTTGGTACCAGTCTGGTACCAAGACTTAGGTGCGCAAAGACCTAAGGTAGATATTCTGCAGATTAACGGTTAGTCAACTGACCATCGTAAATTAAGGTCATACTGGTATCATAGCATAGGTATAATGAATACTAGTGGCTGATGGGCATGGGTCTAGGACATGCAATGTAGTACGTGAGCTAAGGCATGCGACCACCTCGAGCTCAATGTTCCCAGAGTAAGCATCATAGTTTGGTATAGCTTCGTGTTGTGGGATCCCAGTTTATGATTACCTTAGTGCCTGCATCCGATGCTAGCCACAGCCTGGTATCGTGGTCTGTAGGTAATTACCTAGAGTTTATGGACGCTTGGGACCACGCATGCATCGTGTGTTCCATGTTGTGCCTTCGAATGTGTACATGATTGGGTGATTGCGTGATTGTGTGTAAACAAATTGCGTGAAATATATATACATGGTATGATGTATATAGGAAAAGGTGAACACTAGGTTAGAGAACATAACCTTAGGGGTTCGAGAAATAAAGGAACATGATGGTTCGGGAACTGATGTTTTCTAGTGTTTGGCATTATGCACCACTAACGAAATAAGAAAATGAGATCTCAATTTACATTTTGACATGTGTAGATGGCAAGTCGGGGACGAGGACGTAGAGGTCGTCCATGGAGAGATAGCCAACCACCACCTATTTTTTACCAACAGGCCTTATAGAGGCTATGGGTACTGTAGTTGCCACTTTTGCACAAGATAGTGTAGCTAAGGGACAGGGAGGGTCGAGTAACTTCCAAAGGTTTACATTAATAACCATCCTCTAACATCTATGAGAGGGAGGATCCACGGTGTTGACATTGGTCTCGACAAGACGAGAAAATATTAGAGGCTATGTAGATCACCTCCGATGCCACAAAGATAAGGTCAAAGATTCCAGCTTGTAGGTGAATCCCAAGTATGGCGGGATTAGTCATGGCCTCAAGGGATATGTAGGAAATGACATGGGGAGAGTTCCATGATTTCATGGGAAAATATTTTCCCAACCGCTGTGATATGTAAAGGCCCAGAGCCTTGTGAGCTAAAGCAAGGAACGATGACAAGTGTTAGAGCACGCGCTAAGTTCAATCGAGTTAAATTTATTTTGTCGACATCATGTGGTCACCGACGTGGGCTGGGCAGGAGGGAAATTAGGAGGATGGTCCGTTGTCCATCCGTAAGATCAGGATTTCTACAAGATACTGACTTCATGGTCGACGGCGGCTTAATGAGATGGAGGTAAATGACGAAAGAGCATTCGAAAGATGCGTGCTAATGATAAGTATAAGGAGAACCGTCTGCCTTCTTTCTAGCCTCTGGAAAGAAGCAAGAGGACTTTTCTCCGAGGGTTTTAGGAGACTGTGGCCATCACATTCAAGGCCAAGGCCAGGATCAGTCATCCCAAGATAGGAGGCACTCAGTGGCTCCTAGCGCCTGTGTATAGAGCTCAGGGTCCGTGCGCCACCAGCTCGACACTCGAGATGGATCATCTGCAAGTGTGTGGATCCCGGAGTTATGGGACACCACAGCCCCAAACTATCACTGGTCATGCAATAAACACGCTTTGTTCTCCCACCCCTAGCATAAGCCGTGGAACCTGTGATTGGTCCCAGGTGTCGCACAAGCACCTAATACTTCACTCTGACGGCCACACGGGCTGCATAGGTTGTGGCTCACAGTTCGGACTTCGAGGTCCCAGGGGCGTGTCTAAGCCATTACACCATAAACTGAGGCGGCAGATTAGTCGGTTATTCAAGGTATGTTTCTTCTATCTCGCCTAAGGGCAAGGATACTATTTGATTCTGGTGCATCACATTCATTCATCACCGCATCATGTGTGAAAGAATTGGGCTTAGAGGTTGAGACCTTGGAAAAGTCGTTTCATGTAAGCCTCCTCAGGAACTGGTGGGTGAGTGTTGATAAGGGATATGCTCCAGATTATGGAGTTAGAGATCTTCGTGATTCTACTCACTGTGGACCTAAGGGTCATGGACATGTTCTGTCTAAGTTTGATGTCATCCCTGGATGGATCAATGACGCACACCGAGTCATCATTGGACAGATCATAGGAGAGTTAACGCCTACACATAGGATGGTGTTTGTTATGTTTCCTGTGGATAAGCATCGATGCTTTACCTCGTGCCGTGTACCTAATTTCAGGTGGCACCTGCAGCGCTGATAGGTTACCGGCGTCTCCTACCCTCGGCGACGAGGCAGACAGAGTCGGGTCTACCTCAGGTAGCTCAGGAATATGATGATGTTTTTCCTCATAACCATTTAGATTACTCCTCCATAGAGGGATAACCATCACATTGAGTTACACTCGGCACACGCCTACTTCATGACTGATAGGATGGCGCCCTATTGGAGCTGTAGTGGAACCAAGGTCCAAATACAGGAATTATTGGACAAGGGTTTCATGAGCACTTCACCTTGGGGCACTCCGGTTCTATTTTCTAAGAAAAAAGACAAGACCCTTCGATTGTGCATTGACTATTGACAGTTGAACAGGGTTACGATCAAGAATCGGTATCCTTTGCCGAGGATTGATGATTTATTTGACCAGCTGAGAGGGGCTCGGGTTTACTCCAAGATAGATCTCCTTACCGGTTATCATTAGTTGAGAGTCAGGGAGGCTGATATTCCTAAAACATCATTCAGGACACGGTATGGGTATTTCGAGTTCACAATGATGCCCTTCGGATTGACGAATGCATTAGCGGCATTTATGGATCTTATGCATAGGGTGTTCCATCCCTATCTAGATCAGTTTGTGGTAGTCTTCGTTGATGACATCTTAATCTACTCCAAGTCAGAGGAGGAGCATGAGGATCAATTGAGGATTGTTCTCCAAGCCCCAGAGAACATCGCTGTACGCTAGTTCAAGAGTGCGAGTTTTGGCTACTCGAGGTGAGATTCCAGACATGTAATGTCGCCGTACTGCTGGACTAGAGTAAGGCAGGTTGCCATGAGTCGGGAGATCAAGTCGGCGAGATATGTAGTTTCTCGATTAATAGGTATTACAGAGGTTCATCGAGGACTTCTCCACAATGCTACTTATGACAAAGTTGACCCGGAAGGAGGTCAAGTTTGAGTGAAATGACTTGTGTGAGCGGGCATTCTAAGAATTGAGAAGGAGGCTTACATCGGCTCATATTCTGATAGTCCCAAAAAGGGGATAGATGTACACAGTGTACTACGATGCATCTAAGGACGGATTGGGATGTGTTTTGATGCAGTCCGGGAGGGTTGTAGCTTATGGTTCTCGACAGTTGAAGAACCATAAGAGGAGTTACCCCACGCATGACATGGAGTTGGCTGCCATAGTCTTTGCCTTAAGATTTGGCGCCACTATCTATATGGTGAATCAGCCTCGAGGTATTTCTGCATTCACAAAAGTCCGGCATATCTTTACACAAATGTGACCTCAACATGAGGCAACGAGATGGATGGACTATCTAGAGGATTATGACTTCACTTTGCACGCCATCCTGTAAGGCAAAATGTGGCGGCCGATGCACCCGCCGAAAGTCATGGGAGTATCAAGTATAGTGTAGCTTCCCGATCGCGATGCCGAGGTCAGTTTCGGATCGCTATAGCAATGGATCGCCCGTGGTGCTGGGAGTTTAGTGGCTACACCTTCCCTACTAAGCAGAGTGAGTTGTAGAGACAGGATACAAAGATATTGTCCATCCTGATTCGGTATAGTCGTGCACGGTGATCAAGGCCTGTCCATGCACAAGAATGGTAGTCTCGCATATGGACTCCGTCATAGCCTCGCCTACGCATTTGAGAAAGGAGATCCCTGTGGAGTTCCATCGCTTCAAGCGGCCAGGCATCCAGTGGCACGAAGATGTATCACAATCTATGTCACCAGTATTACTAGAGTGGGATGAAGAAACACGTAGGAGATTTCGTTCGACGATGTCTCAAGTGTCAATAGGTAAAGGCTGAGTACCAGAGGCTAACGAGATTACCCCAACCCTTGGAGGTAGCTGAGTGGAAGTGGGAGCATGTCATGATGGATTTTGTGACCCACTTGCCACGGACATCACAAGGACATGACGCGGTGTGGGTGATAGTGGACCGGCTTACCAAGTTCAAGAGATTAATTCGGCGATGCTGATGACCTTCACGCCGGAGGTGAATTCTCGTTGTGCTCGATATACGAGATTGTTCAGGTTACATGGATCACAAGCCTCTAAAGTATCTGACCGATCTGTGCCACAGACTCATTTTTTGAGAGTTTCCAGCCTAGCCATGGGAACACAAATGATGATGAGCACCGCCATCCCCTGCATGCATGGTCAATCGTAGAGAACCATCCGCACTTTAGAGGACATGCTACGGACATGTGCCTTGGATTTTAAGGGTAGCTGGGAAGAACATTTGCCCTTAGTGGAATTCGCCAGGTCAGCTATCGTGTGAGCATACGTATGGCACCCTATGAGGCACTCTATGGAGGCCATGTCGACCCCGGGCCATTGACTGAGGTAAGAGAGACCCTCCATGGGTCTGGATTTGGATAAAGACACCTCCGAGAAGGTGGACTTGATACTAAGATCTCTCCTCACCATCAGAGCTCACAAAGAGCTATGCTCGACGTATCGGCTACCTAATTCAGAGTTTGAGGTGGTGACCACAGGTCCCTTAAAGATAATGCCTAAGAGAGGAGTGGTCAGGTTCAGCAAGCGAGGAAAGTTATCGCTGAGGTATATCAGGCCCTTCGAGATACTCGAGGTGGTGGGTACAGTTTCTTACCAGTTGGCTTTACCGCCAAGTTTATCGAGTGCTCATGTGTATTCCATGTCTCCATGCTCTAGAAGTACACCCCAGATCCGACTCATGTGGTGGATTGGGAGGAACTTGTGATCGATGTAGATGGAACCTTCGAGGAAGGACCTGTGAGTATCATGGATAGTCGGGATCAGGTTTTGAAAAGCAAGATCGTGAGGAGAGTGAAGGTGTTGTGGTAGCACCGTGGAATAAAGGAGGCAACATGGGAACGTGAAGACACTATGCGTGCCAACTATCCCTTCTTGTTCAAGGAAGAAGTTATGTTTTTAGTCATTGATATTAAATGACTGTTACATGTGCATGCGATTTGTATGTGCTTGTGTGTGTGAATTTTGGGACGAAATTATTTTAAGGGGGGAAGAATGTAAGACCCGAGAAAAAAAAGAATAAATTAAATAAAGTTCATAAGAGCACCTTAACTTAAACCTAGAAGAAATCAAGTCATTTAGGGTTAAACAGCACTGCAACCCGAATTATAAGCGAGGACATTGTGGCACAAGCAGGAGTTGACACCTTAGGACTACAAATAGTCCTAAGGGGATGAGACTTGGGGAGGAAGAAAAGAAATCAGATTTTTCAGCAAGTGTTGATAGTGGAAGAGAGAGGGAGAAGAATGAAAGAATTATGAGACTTCTTCCTTAGATCTAAGGAGATCCATCGGTCAAAATCCGTCGGACCAAGAATTAAAATTCGTCTACACGACGAGGGCTTTGCGTACATACTAAAAAGAAGGGATTTCACCAAAGGTCCAAAATAAGGAATTTGGGGGAAATCAAGGGTTGTAGGTTAGGAGACCTTCACAAGGCTCCAACGGTTCATGTATGCTCCAAGAGATAGAGAATCTTCCTACTTTGGTTTATTTTCCACCCGAGGGCTGTCCGTCGTGTGGGACTCGTCACGTGGTAAGGCCGGTGGCTACTGCCTCCACCTATGGGCCTCTCGGGCTTCTCATAAATTCTACTAGCCTTCCTCGTCATAGCCTCTAGCTTGGTAGCCTTCTGACTTGCTAGCCTTCTGACCTATTAGCCTTTTAACCTGCTAGCCTCCTGGCCTGCTAGCCTTCTGACCTGCTAGCCTTTTGGCTTGCTAGCCTCCTATTAGCCTTATGGCCTACTAAATTTTCCGCCTCGCTAGCCTGGGCCTCTCCTGGACTGACTCGCCGCCCGACCGTCTCGACCGTCTCGGTCATCTAGCCTTTCGCCATGTTGGGACCATATGTGCTCCGTTGGTGGCTTCTAAGTAACAAACTGATTTGTGGTCCGAAATGGTGGATCGTTTTCAAGGTGTTGCCGGGCTTCATGATAGACGCTTCAGGTGCTATCAGACACGTTAATATATGTGTGCTAACATATTAACACTGAAGAAATGATGTTTGGAAATTATAAGCATGTGTTACAATTGTCCAAGATGTAGGATGTATGCATGAATTAAATTTTCCATATAGCATTCATCATTATATGTGACATGACATAACTTGCAATGGCATAATTGCATTGCATCTGCATGGGGACATCGCATTAAATGGGTGTGAGTACATGGTTGATAAATCGACACTGCGTTTGGTGTTGATTGGGTGGGCTTAATTAAATGGGACAATGTCTAACTGAGTCACACGATTGATTAAAATGGTGAAGAAAATATGTGCCTGCACGTTGAAGAAGGGACATGAATCCTCCCCGTGTGAAAAGCTCACAATTATGATCATACATAACTCCTACTAGCAAAAAGGTCAGAAGTGTCTAGGCTTATGAGCCTCGCTTGGTGAGACACTGTAAAATCTACTACCCACAATAAAGATCGCATGATTTTGAACATAAATGGATTTTGAATATAAAATGATCATTGTGGGATGTATCATCCAAATGCTTCGGGTTTACAAACAATTGAAATTTTGCTTTGAAATGATCATCGATGTCATCCAAAATGACTTTTTATCACACATGGGCTGAGAAGGCTGTGTGAGGGAGCCTAAGAGGGGACTCTGGTTTGATGGAATCGGGTGAGGACTCTCTGCGACATGGGACATGGTGTGAGTCGCATCTCATTCATGGCATGTAGAATTCCATTCTGTTTACATAATCTGACTGAATGTGTTTTTTTTTGTGACATTACTACTGCATGTGCACCAGCGGGAGTAGCCTTTGCAGGAGTTTACTCTAATTGGCATTGCTCACCTCGCCGGACCCCTTCGTGCAGCCGTGGTCTACACCTGAACGACGCAGAACGAGGCCGTGATTGTGAAGAAGGCCGACATGTGGCCTTGATAAAACTTTTGTAAAGAGTATTTGGTATAAAAGAATTGTAATGAAATTCTTTTGGACTATTGCCAATATAGTTAGGTATGTAATTATGGTAAGAGGGTCGTGATCGAACTCTGGCTGCATTGTATTTAAGGTATTATTCATATTTTAGATTTAAATATGAATGAATGGGTCCTTGAGGAGACGATCAAGGTGTGGTGTGAAAGTAACCTTGTCCACACGAGTAGTTGGTACCGGTTTGGTACCAAGACTTAGGTGCTCAAAGACCTAAGGTAGAAATTCTATAGGTTGACGGTTAGTCAACGGGACCCCCGGAAATTGGGGCGTCACACTTGATTTTTATACAAAACCTTCAATATATAAAATATTCAACATAACAATTTATAATAATCCTTGTAAAAAAATATATCAATTACATTATATTTTTAAATACAACCAAATAAAAAAAGAGTATGCAATGTTAGTGTTTCTATATTGTAATTATATTGCATTTATATTATACTTGTAGTTTCTAACTAAAGACATGATTTTTATACAAAACCTTAAATATATAAAGGATTCAACATATCAATTTATAATAATCCTTGTAAAAAAATATAACAATTACATTATATATGTCTGTGTGTGTGTGTGTATGTGTGATTTGGCTAAACTATATTGGTTCGTCCTATGTCGAGTGGTTGTTTTAATTGACAATAGGGAAGTAAATTATATATATATATATATATATATATATATATATATATATATATATATATATATATATGTGTGTGTGTGTGTGTGTGTGTGTGTGTGTGTGTGTGTGTGTGTGTGTGCGTGTGTGTGTGTGTGTGTGTATGTGTGACGGCTAAACTATATCAAGTTCATCCTATGCTCTGGGCGGTTGTTTTAATTGACAATAGGGAAGTACAAAAATTTGTAAAGACCTAAAACCAACCTTGGGTAGCTCTTAGCTACTGTAGGTATAGTGCTCTATCGTTATCCACTGGGACGGGTTTTCTTCCCGTTGGTGAGTAATCTTATATCATAATCTAATTATTCAATTACTTTAAAACAATAAATAAAGCAAAGAAAAGTAAAGTTCTAATTTTTATTAAGTAGAAAAGAGTTTGTTTGCATATTTTTGAAAATTATTATATAACTAAAGCCTCGGGCTTTGGTTCCACCAAATCCAGTCTCACCATGGAGATGCAAAGTGTGTTTTTTTTTTTATTTATCCTGGTTGTCTACCCAAAAGAACAGCCTATAGCTAAACAATTGAATTTCGCCTAGGTGCCTCTTTCATGATTTTTATTACATAAATTTAGGTAAAAGGATACAAAAGAGGATCTTACCGACGCTTAAAGGTGTGCTCCAATGTGCTCTCAACTCAACCTTGTGGTGGATTCCAGGCAAGAGATAATCTCTTCTGCATGCTAGGAAAGGTGTGCGGTTTAAGCACCTAACATACCATTTAGACTTGCCAAGTGTCAAGAAGACTAGTTGAAGAGAAGATAGACTCATATACGAATAGTTGGGGGAACCAGGATTGCTGCCACTCAATATGGGGCGTCCCCAACTAATGTACACTCTACTTCAGGCCTCTAAATTATAATCAAAGCCCTATCTTTGGTATGAAGCGCTGTTGTCTCCTTTGTTCATCATAGTGGGGACCTCACCTCGAGAAGGTGAACTACTCACTCATGGTGAGTATGAAACAAGCCATAAATGAAAAAGATAGAAGAAAAATGACAGGAAACATACTAAAAGATTATATTAATGAAAAAATAAGAAATACAAAGTATAAAGGGAAATTCACCTCTAAAAGTGTTCTCCTTGATTTGATCCTACTATCCCTATTAAAAGTACTTCTCTAGAGGTTTCTTGGTGCCCAAGTACAATTAGTTTCCTAAAACAAATAAGACCCTGATCGTAATCAAAACTTTCTATTTCGCGACTCGCAATTTCAGAACACTCCAGTTCGCAATGCTCCCTGATAGCATTGTGAAATCGTGCAGAGACAGCTTCTGATTACGAAATTTTGCAATGTCTATTGAGGCATTGCCAAATCGCTCCGTTGCATTGCGAAATCATCCAAAATTGAAAAAACTCATCCATTCCCTCGTGCGATCATTCCATCATGGCTCCAACTCTTATGAACTGCTTCCATAGGCTTCCAAGCTCGCACAAAAGGCTTAAGATTTCCTTATTGGTTGACCTCATGATTCAAAAGGGCCGTAATAATCGCCTAAAATCACCAATATGCATATCTATACTCAATAAAATCATTAGTAGCAAGGTTTTGGGGCTAACAACGAGCAAAGCCAGTAAAGTGTGAGTTTCCACCAAGAAAAGGTTTTATTATTGAAAATTAAGTTGTTAACAAAGCATTTTTCTAGTGGTTATCATGTATCGTAATGCTAATGGTTTTAAACAAATTTTATTTTTTTGACAATATATATGTCATTCTATTATTATCATTAAATATAAATAAATCAATTTATTTATCATTTGGCTATATTATAATGTATTGTCATACTAATGTTTCTATGTTGTTATTATATTACATTTGTATTATACTTCTTCTTTCTAACTAAATACATGATTTTTATACAAAACTTTCAATATATAAGCATTCAATACATCAATTTATAATAATAATTGGAAATTTTTTTTAACAATTACTAAAAAAATATATTTATATACACATATTTAATGTTCTATTATCCGACTATATTATACAATATTGTAATGTTAATGTTTTTATGTTGTAATTATATTGCATTTCTATTGTATTAGTGTTTGTTTATTGTTTTTGAGTTGTTAAGGGTAATTTAGGTATTATTTTTTATTAGTCTGTATTATACTGTATCGTGATGTTAATGTTTTTATGTTGTAATTATATTGCATTTCTATTGTATTAATGCTTGATTATTGTTTTTGAGTTTTTAAGGGTAATTTAGGTATTATTATAAAATTGTCATTCTTAGTCATTATCAGTTTTTATACCCACCTTTTAGACGAATTTATATGTGATAATGAGTAATGACCCTTCTGAGTAAATATCTCGGTTGGCCCACCCTTTTTGGTAACTATAAAGTTGGTAACAGTCACTAACCCATTTCAAGCTGTAGCCCACCAGCCTACGCCAAACTGCTAGCTGGCATGATCAATTTATATTAAGACTACTTTTAGAAATAACCAACCCAAATTTCCATATGGGTTAGGCCAAATGACTAATAACAAATTAAAACCTTAAAAATTATAAAAAATAATTTAAAAAATTCTATTATTCTTCAAATAAAAATAAATAATATATAAATATATAATAATAATAATAATAATTAATACATAAAATGATAGAGTCTAAATAATATAATAATAGTGAACAAACTTAAATAATGATAGAGCACTATTATAACATCTTTTCTATTTAAATTATTAAAATTTTATAATGTTAACAACATAAATTTCATTTGTATATGAAAAATATATATATATATATATATATATATATATAGTATATATATATATATATATATATATATATATATATATATATATATATATATATATATATATATTTTCAATAATGAATAATGCATGTTAATCAGATAATAATAAAATATACTATTTGTTTTGAAAATCCATCTTATTAGAAGATATAATCATATTAGAAAATAAATAAGTATACAATTTTTGTTAATGTGTTTCAAAATAACAATATTTTGTTATTAAAATTAGTTTAAGTAATAAAATTATTAAAAGAATATTGATAATTTAGTTATTAAATTTAATTTAATTTATAAACTAGTACTTATAGTTAATGTTTTTGTTTAAAATTTATATCTTTAATTTTTAAATAAAACATATAAGATTAAATAAAATTTAAAGGCAAAATACAAAAAAAAAAATGAAATTATAAATATTTAAAATAGGATTAATGAGTGTAGACACCACATTTTTTGCTATGATACATTTCCCACTAAAATATGAGACTCAGTTTTTATATTTTTGAAAAACCATTCAAACAACTGTTTTAAATCGCCACTTATTTTTGTTTATTTTTTTAAGAGGGAAAACAAAGTAAAGAATAAAAGCCCTAGTGTGACTCATTTTTTAGAAAAGACAAGTCTACAAAGAAACTGAGTTCAAATTTGGAGTTCATGTTACTTATGGGGAAGGTATGGTAGTGAGCTATAGCACCCCTCTAAGCCCTTAAATTCGGGTATCTACCGACCAAGTTATAGCAAATGTGACAATTGGCTAATATATTGACTATGAATACTAATAATTGACAACAACAATATACAACAGTGTGTCAAATATATAGCAAATAACAAGTAAAGTGTAAAGGGAATAATATGCACCTTAGTGTCGAATCGCAAGCGCTATGAATTGCACCTTAGTGTCGAATCGCAAGCGCTATGAATTAAAGGGAAATAATATGCACATGTTGAGAAACATTCAAGATTAAATTAGAAAGTCAAATGCCAAATTATTTAATAAATGATACATGAAATGTCGGGTCTCACCAAAGCACATTTATTTATTACGCAAATTAACTCCACGAGACTCCATTATTATTGGAGTTATAGAATTAATCATGTGATTGAAAGGTTTAAAAACTATTTTGAAAATATTATTTTTGAAAATTGAGTTTTGATTTAGGACATTTAGAAAATTAAATTGTTTAAGAATTGAGAATTTGAATTTTGAACTTTGAAATTGAGGAATTGAATTTGGAAAATTAAGAACGTGGAAATTTGAATTTTGAAATTTGGGACTTGAATTTTGGAAACTAGAAATTTGGGTTTTGTAAATTAAGATTTGGAAAATTGAGAATTATGTATTTGAATTTTGGAAATTAAGTTTAAAAGTTGAAATTGAAAATTTTAATTTAGTTGGAAATTTTAGGATTTAAAGAAAGATTGAAATTTGAAATTGAAAATTTGAAGAAAAGAGACTTAAAGTCTGAAAGTGGGATTTGAATTGTAGAAATTAAGGTTTTGAAGTTTGGAAATTAGGAATCAAGAATTTTGAAAAACAATATTTTTTTTTTTAAGAAATTGATAATTTGAAAAAGAATTTAGGAAAATGGAAATCGGAGATTTTGTGAAATTGAGATTGAAAGAATGAAATTGGGAAAATGGAGATAAATTTAAATTTAAACAAGTTGGTGGTTGATCAAGTGACTAAGAGCTTCTTTACTTACACCATGTAGGTCATGGGTTCAAAACCTCATTTTGTATTTGAGATATTATTTTGGAGGGTGTGTGCCCTAAATAAGGTGATGGTGACATGGTAGTGGGTCCTAGATGAGGTGGTGGTGAGTCCTAGGTGACATGGAGGTCCTAAGGATGGGTTGAGTCTAGGCAAATTGGTTGGACCTAATGAGTTGGATAAAAGGAAGTAAGCTGGAATTAAGCAAATAGGTTGGACAAAGGGCATAATAGGTTTAAGTAAATAGTCTTTGGGTGAATTGGGCTTAAATGGTCTTTAAGTATTAAAGTAAAAGGAATAGTAACAAAAAAGAACAATACATGCATACAATAATATAGAATTAATAAATTATTTAGCAAAAATTCAAGAAGAATTAATGAAATAAAATATGAGGATAACATTAAAATATTTAAATGGTAAAAGTAGGTAATTAAAATATATATGGAAAGACACATTAGTAAGCAATTGAATATTTGGAGGTAGTATATAATTAAAACATTATATATGGAAGGACATATAGAAAACTAGAATAAGATAATTATGTAAAGATGAATGAATCAAAATAGAAAACTAGAAATTATACACACATTAGTCGGCAATTAAATATTTAGATGTAGTATGTAATTAAAACATTAGATATGGAAGGACATAGAGAAAAGTAGAATAAAATAATTAGGTAAAGATGAACGAGTCAATATAGAAAACTAGAAATTATACACACATTTGTAGGAAATTAAATATTTAGAGGTAGTATGCAATTAAAACATTATATATGGAAGGACATATAGAAAACTAGGATAAGCTAATTAGTTAAAGTTGAATGAGTCAATATAGAAAACTAGAAATTATACACCAAGATGAGGGAGTTAGTTATAAATAGGGAATGGTTAGAGATAATATGAAGATTGAATGCAAAACCAAATTTGGAAAACTTATGAATTGGGAATACATAAGTTAGAATCACATTAACATATGGATATTTACTAATCACTTAGTTTTCTAGAGATTTCAACCATAAAAGATAATAAAGAATGCCGCCATAAAACCCACGTCAATGACACACAAAACCACGGTCAAGCAAAGAAAAAAAGCATTCAAGAGACACACGTAAGCAACCCACGTCAATGACACACAAAACTACGGTCAAGCAAAGAAAAAAAGCATTCAAGAGACACACGTAAGCTCACATTAAAAATCCATACAACATGCATTAACCATCTTATACTACTCATCTCTATCATAGCATTAACACTCACCAAAGCAACACCCCCCCACGGAACCTCAGCCCATCACCATCCCAACTACTTCATGATACAAAAGCAAATAAAATAAAATAATTGCAAAATAAAAGGCAACCCACCCATTCTCATTGTCCTACGTGAACAACATCCTAACAGTCAACTAAAACCATCTCTAATGCACCAAAATCAATAAGAACCACAACTCAAAAATCGATGCAAGGCACAACATCAAAAATCAAAGCAAGCCAAATGATGAGTGTCCAAAGCACTCATTATATACCCGGGTTTTGATAATGATTTTGATATCTTTCGTATATAAATAATGGTGTTTTTGCTTCATCACTAATATCTAGTTTCATTTTGCATTGTAGATTAACGTGAGCATTTGGAGGCAAGTTGGTGGCTTGAAGAAGATATAATCTGTTTCAAAAGTCAGTGGCATTTCAAACATCGCGATGTTCGAGCGTTGCGTAGAGCCCAGTGTTCATCTTCTGACCAAGTCCACGATATCGTAAGGGCCTGTTCGCAAGTCCATTTATTTTGGCATTAGGGGCAATTTCTTGGAGTATATCAAGAATAATGCCCAAAATTTATCAAGGGTCACTCCTTTGGGACTAAAGAGGAGGCTTGGTAGCCATTCTTCAAGATTGGGAGACGAACTAGGGATTTGGGGAAGAAGATTGAAGACTCACCATCATCTTGACCACTAGAGTTTCTTCTTTCTCTTTTCTCATGTTTTATCCTAAATTTGTGATGTACCATACCACTATTATGTTCTAAATTCGTAGTCTAGGGTTTTGGTTGTATTTTGGACATGAATATTATATTTAATTATTGATTTTCTTATTTCTATTGTCTATTTGTGATTGTCTATCTATTTATTCATGTTTGGTTATTAATTACATGTTGATTTATGATCAAATTCAATATGGTGAGTGGTTCCTTATGAGATCTCAATAGTGAATGAGGAATTTGACATAGATGAATCAACCTAATTGATTGGATAATAGAGATATTAGTAATAATTAGGAGGCTTGTGAGATTCTTGGGTCTTAAAGCATCTCTAATGCTTAGGGTTGAGTTGAGAAGCAAGAAACCTAGTGTCAGTTGGTAGATTATTTGACCTCGAGAGAGGCTTATAATTAAACTGGGTAAGAGTCGCCTTGGATAGCATTTTATGAAAAAATAGGATAGAATTTTGGCATAGATATAATAGAATTGTTCAATTGCACAAAATACCCTAGAATTCTATCATCTATTGGTATCCCTTAGTTATATCAATTTCATTGTGATTAAACTTTATTAGTTTTAGTTTAAATTCTGTTTTGGTCGATTTGATGATTGTTTGGATATTAGAAGAAGTAATTCCTAAATTTAGAAATTTTTCCCTTGTCACTCCATTTCCACATAGCTATGGATCGATCTCTGTATGTTACATACACTTTTATTACTTGACAATCGTATACTTACATAAATAGGTGCTCTATACACATTTTATTGCACATTTATATACACAATCACGTAATACGCCTGTCACCAAGCATATGTGACATGTTCTAATAACAAGACATCTCTACACTAATTGGATCTCTCGCTTGAGTGTTTGACCCCAACATACCTTAAGAAAATTCTCCAATTAGTAAGCCCCAACGCGCGTGAGTTCCCTCTCTCTCCTGCCTTCTGCTCAAGTCGTCGTAGCCTCCCACTGCTCTCTCCTCACCTCCGATTCCCTCCGGCAAAAGCCCTCTAGTCCGTCCTACTCCAATGAAAAATCCCAGCTCCCTTCCCTCACAAAAATTCCCCCTTTTCAAAATCACTTGCAATCAAATTAATAAAAAAACTTTAAAAAGGAAAATCAACTAAAATATGATAAAATAAAATAAAGGTAAAAAAAAAAAAAAAGTAAAACTACACCTAGCCCAAATTTGGGGTCTACAAATATGTTCATCTTCAATAGAGTTCACGAGTGTAGTAGACTTGAACAATAAAATGAAGTGAAAATATGAAAAGTCAGTGAAAGAAAGAATGAGCTCTAATAAATAGAACAAAAGAGACCCCAATATATATATACTCATATATATATATATATATATATATATATATATATATATATATATATATACTCATACTATATATATATATATGTGACAAATAGAAATTATATTTTAATTAGAAATTTAAGATATTTCCTAATATTTACAAGCTTCCATGTACTAAGGAAAAACCAATTCACTACCCACTAAATCTATAAAATTAATTATTTCTTTGATTTTATTTACTTTTAGATAAGATCCATATGAACAAAACAGTATAATATTCGAGGAATCTTCAAGGTATTCAAATAAGAACTAGAAATTCATGCTTTTGAGCTCACATAGAGTCTAATAATGACTCAATTACAATTCAAATTCAACAAAGTGAAAAAACAAAAAAAGAAAATCCTATGAAAGTATTATCAAATTTATAGATACAAATAATTTCTACCTCCTATTTAATACAATACTATATTGAAGAGATCATCCTCGTTTATTTCCCTTAGTTTGTAATAGTAGGGATGCTATGCAACACAATGGTTTCGATGGTCGACTGGCCTGAAAACCAGATATACGCCAAATCAGTCCATCACAGGTGGTGGCAGCTACTCTCCCTTTAAGGGATTTTTCTTTCTCCTTTCGTCCAAAATAAGAAACAATACACATGCACTAGACATGTACCATACTCATAATACATGCCCTTGTTGGTTGAGTTTTCTTTTTCTCTAAATTGAGTTTTGCTTCATGCATCAAGTGCGGGACCACACAGGTGAGCAATCCAAAATAACGAGTTCCAATCGCTAATTCCAAGTGGTTCAAAAGCTTTAACCAAACACTTCTCTATGTTTTGAGAAATCAAAGAGGGCACGGTGGGCCATAAATGAAATGTGAGTCCTACTTCACGTAAGTTACCCGCAATAGCACCTGCTGATTCAGGGATAAATCTTTGTGCAGCTGAGATGAGTTGGAAAAGTGGTCGTTCAATGGAGATATCCGGATCTGATCCAATGATGACTGCTGCAGACCCATCACCAAAAAGGGCTTGACCAACTAAAGAGTCCAATGCCTCTTCAGAAGGTCCACGGAATGTAACCACAGTGATTTCAGAGCACACCACAAGAACCCTTGCTCCTGCATTATTTTCTGCAAGATCTTTTGCAGTTCGAAGGACAGTTCCACCTGCATGACACCCTTGATGATACAACATAACTCTTTTGACTGAAGGATCAAGATCCAATAGATTAGCAAGTTTATAATCAGCACCAGGCATTTCTACACCCGAGGTTGTACAAAATACAAGGTGGGTGATCTTAGACTTTGGTTGGCCCCTGCCTTAAGAGCCTTCAAGCGACTTCCTTCTGGGAGCTTAGGTATCGGCGATGATGATCTCTTGGCGTATATTAAGAGACGGGGCCATGTAGGCACCAATATTTGGGTGATCTTCAAGCATCTTTTCAGTCAAATGAATATAACGCTTCTTAATCATTGATTTTTCACCTGTAAATAACATAGCATAAACACATTAGCTTTACCAATCAACAAGTCATGTAGTATACTATTCAAGTTGATGAACATGCATTTTTACATTGAAACAAGCATAAAAGTTAGTCTTAGTTATATATTTAAGAAATTAATACATAAATATACGCACAAATGCGGTTGAACTTCTTCTTTAACTCAGTCATGTGCTCGCTCTTAGTGACCCGGAAATAGTAATCAGCAAAATCAGATTGATAGATACAGTTTTCTGGTGTTGCTGTGCCAATGGCTAGGACGGTGGCAGGACCCTTGGCACGTTGAGCATTTCTTATTTTCTCAACTGAAGCCATTGATGCCATCTACACGTACTCAAATGGAAGCTTAAGATTAAGTTGAGGAAGGAAAGAGAACTCAGTATGCTTGGAGCTGAGGTGAGAAAGCTGTGTGTGAATGTTGGGTATTTATAAAATTTGTCTTACCAACTCTCATTCAATGATAAGTTGGGATTCGAAGTATGTGCGCGTGAGTTTATTTTTTAATGGCGTTGGTTTTCTGGCATGTCATGTGATGATGCATTTGTGTTGTTTTGTGGCCTTCACCAACCCATATAATAATAAATGCATTTCTATGTATAGAGATGAAGACTTTTGCAGCCAATTTTCATTTGAAAACAGTGGGAAGCTGAAACCAACTTTCTTTCTATATGATCATGAAAAGGTCATTCCAAGTTGGATTTCTAAATTCCAAGTAATAATCTCAACAACCCATTTATTAATTAATATACTAATCCTCTTCTACATGACTACACTATATGTCATTTAAAAAAATGAGTTAACAAATATATCTCATTTTTATTCAACACATTCCTTTGAATCTCATACGTCATCTTGTTGGAGAGTATAAGTCTTCCGAGTTTTTGTTTCGGGTTTAAAGAAAAAGAAATAAATTTTAATAACCTTGACTTCGCCGAGTCCTTTGGCTGAGTCATTCCTTTGTTTCATTTTTTAATTGTTAATATTAATGTGATAATATTTTAATTAATGGACTTGGCCAGTCTCCTTTGGCCGAGTCCTTCCTTTGTTTAATTTTTTATTTGTTAATATTAACGTGTTTAATTAATTAATGTTATAATATTTACCGTGTTTAGTTAATTAATGTTATAATATTTACCGTGTTTAATTAATTAATGTTATAATATTTACCGTGTCTTTGGCTACAATAGAAAAACAAAATGTATGACCTTTTCTTATTGAACATTTTTATTATTTTAAAATAACTTACATCATTTGTATAGAGTTGGTACGTAAACGAGCTAGTCCAACCCATTTTAGGACAGCCCATTCGGGCCATGAGTAAAAAAATGTTGGACTAATCCTACTTATTTCTATTCAAGCTACCTTTCGACCAACCCAACTTAGTCAATACGGGTTGCAGGCCAAAACGAGCTAAAATGAGCCAAAACCATAAAAAATGTTAAAAAAAAATTAATTTTACAAATTCTATCATTCTTCAAATAAAAATAAATAATATATAAATATATAATAATAATAATTAATATATAAAATTATTGATTCTAAACAACATAATAATAGTAAATAAACTTAAATAAATAAACCAGTAGCAAACATGCAACTAAAGTGCTATTCTTGCTAACTAGTACAAAAACAATAAAGTAACAACTTAGTAACATCTTTGAAAAAAACAACTACAAAGTATCAAATGAAGTCTTTTATGCCTTTAATCTCCATCCTCATTATATCTAATAATAACATATGACTCCACATTAGAAAGATATACATTCTCGATGTTGGTTGAGTACTCTTCATCATCTATTAATTAAATTTTTAGAATGTTAACAACATAAATCTCATTTATATTTGGAATAAAAATTTATATTTATTTTCCAAAAATGCATCTCAACTGTATAATAATGAAATATCCTATTTGTTTTTAAAATCCATCTTGCTAAAAGATATAATCATATTAGGAAAGAAATAAGTGTATAATTTTTGTTAATTATTTTAAAAATAACAATTTTTTTATTAACACTAGTTTAGTAAATAAAATTATTTAAATATATGATAAGTTAATTAAAGTGGGAATTTTATAGCATTTCACTTCATTTTATATAAAAAAAATGATTTAAATAAAATTTAGAGGATAAATAGAAAAAATGAAATTGTAAATATTTAAGATAGGATTAATGAGATAAATGAAAATATATTCAATATTAAAATTGTAATTTCTTTAATTCAAATGCATTCCATAGTTTTCCATTTAAAAATTGAAAATAAAATAGTTAAAACAACAAAGTTTAATATATTAATCAAATATTATAATAATAATAATTTTTAAAACCCTTATGCTACAAAAGCATATATTTGACTTCATGTTAGAGCCAAAATATCGAATTTTGTAGATAATTCCTTGAAAATCTCAATTACTAAGCTAGTTACTTAAGCATAGCAATAAGGAATTTTAGGCCCATTAGGCGAGCAGGGACCAAACTCATGGGTGCAGGGCCAAGTGAAGTTCAGAGCTAATTTGGCCCGATTTTGTCGAGCCTTAAATTTTATAGCACAGATCCTCCAGTTGAAATTTGTGGCGACTATCAGACTGACCCTTCACCAACTACCATTTGCTGGAAAGATCCATTGGGGGATCTACCTATAAATAGCTGTCCACTCCTCCTCTTCAATTAACACTCACTTTGAGATCCCTCAAGCTCTCAAAGTTCTCTCTTCATCTCTGAAGTGCTACAAACACCCTTTTTTTCTCAAGTGATTCAAGCACATTCTATTTCTCAAGTGCTTCAAGTGCATTCTCTCTCTCCCTTACTCAAGTGCTTTCATACAAAGCACAAACTTTGAAGGAATATTTTAATATTCGAGTTGTACAACATCTTACCAAGGGAGTGCACCCGAGGTGAGATTTGGTAGTTGAATATTAGAGGTAGAGTGTTGATTTCCTATTGCACCAAGGTTACAAACCATATGAGGGCGAATATACTTTAAGAATAGCGTCATTGCACGCCTCAACCATCCTAACAGATAAGTTCATCTTACCTAATTGATCCTTTTGTGTTTGATGTGGGCTAAGTCAAATTCTTTGATCACTTACATAAAGACCTTCTACAAGGGGTATCAGAGCCTAAGACAGCAGGTTGAAACTTGTTAGCACATGTCTAGGATAGGCCTATCAACAAGGTGATAAGAGCTTAAGGTAAATGGGGTATAGTGGACTATTGTGACCCCTCCACTTACCTGAGGACTTTCCTGGTGTACTCAACACAACTCTTACTATTGTCCTAGTTTTTGCTCACCTGAAAGACCAAACTCAATGAACAATCTAAAAGTAGATTCAATTCCTTGAATTGATGGAGACCTCCCTAGTTCACACATGTCCTGACGCTTCTAAGATTGACCTTTTTAATGAGACATTTCTTAAGAGTTGGAAAGGCAGGATTTATTCTGCCATTGATGTTGTGAACCTAGGGCATATCTTGGCAGACCCAAAACCTATGAGTGATTTTGAACATTTGTCTAAATGGGAAAATGGGAAGAAATCAGGAGATTCACAGTATGTTCTCCTCAGAGTGTGATCACCAATATAAGAATTTGATATATGAGACTCTAGGGCTACTAGGCACATCCATGGCTACAGAAGTGCATTCACTTCCTACACCATGGTAAAGGAAGGAGAGGTGTAAAACCCGAGAAAATTCAATTTTTCTTAAAAAGGGTAAAATAGTAATTTCGGTTGAAAATCCGGAATTTTCCTAGATTTCGGATGACAAAACAGACTTCAGCGTTGAAATTTTCTTGCAAAATCTAGTTAGCGATCCAATTTGTTCGGTTCGAGATGGTCGAGGAAATTTCCACTCTCTAGGCATCGGGGGAGTGTAGTGACACATGGCGCTAGTTGGATGGCTCGCATTGGTAAGTGTGTCAAATGGAGATAGAGTCGAACAAAGAAGTCTAGAGTGGGACCCTTGGGACATGTCACCACTCAAGAGGAAGGAAATCCAAAGATGTGGATTAGTGGATAAGGTGTAATCAAAGAGAATCAATGAGAGAGTGACATGTGGCAAGAGAAGATAATCCTACTTGAATGGTTTGGCCAAAATCCGATGGGAGAAAGAGAATGGGGGAGAAAAAGAAAGAGAGAGAAAATAGAGAGAATAAGAGAAGAGGAGAGAGAGGCTCCTCATTCTCTCTAGTTTTCTCGTCGATCAAACACGTCGGTTCGGGTCGGAGCAAGAGGCAAAGTTGGTCCACGCATTGAGAGCTACATGTATGTACCAAAATCAGTGGGTTTCGTCAAACTCACCTACGAGAGGTAGAGTTAACCTCTCTGGTTTTATTTTCGATGCAGGCCATTCAAATGGCACGAAGTTTTTGGGGCCGTGAGTGGTCGTGCAATCCAGTCCCAAAATTTGGGACTGAATGCTAGAAATTTTGGGAAATTTGTTTGAGATAGTGCAGGGTTGGATTCTGAGATTTGTTTTGGACGGTCACGGAGGCAGGTTCTTGGAACTATGTTGGAGCCAGTCTGGGGCTGAACCCCTATCGGATTGTTTCGGGCAGTCGAACTTAATTTTGGGAACATTTTGTAGTCAGGAATTTATTCTGAATGCTATTGGTCAATGTCTTTGTTTGCATGTTGTTGAAAATAAAATGAATAACATGTTGGTTGTGTGTAAATTATGTTATTATATGCGTATATGATATATTAACATGAATTGGCAGGAAAATGGCCTTTCACATTTCATATGCCGAGGATACCGTAAGTATGAGTGTGTAGAGTCACCACTTGTGGTTTGGAGAATTATATCGAAGGGTTGACCAACAAATATTTATCAGAGTATGTCCATTAAATTATATCGGAGGGTTGTCCACAAATATTTATCGGAGTATGTCCAATAAATTATATCGGAGGGTTGACCAATAAATTTTGATATCGGAGGTTGTCCAATGAGTTTTTGAAAACAAAAATATTTGTTTTGAAAACAGTTTTTCATACATGGTGAGTGCATGTATGAGGGAATTGGTGAGGACTCGAGGCATGGGGCATGGCATGTAGACATTCGAGTAAGGACGTGCATAATTTTACTTGAATGTGTGTGTTTGCCATTACATGTGCACTTAGGTGGGGAGTAGCCCTAGTAGGAGAATCCATCTATTGGGCATTGCTCACCCTGTCAAGGGAAATAAATTTTCAGGTGCTAAAGGTACATCTGGAGGTGAACACATATGAAGATTAGTTGTGAAAAACGCCAGATTGTGGCCTGTTCATGTATTTTTGTAATATTTTAGATAGAACATCCAGTTTTGTAAATGTACACGAGAAGTTTTGTAAATAAAACTTACTTTTGGACTTGTTTAGTTCAGTGTTAATAGCTTTCCCCAGATTTTAGAATGTGTGCAAAATGCGTATAGATGCAGTAGTATGAAACTTCTACATTTGGGTGAGAGCAGTAAGTGCAGGAAAGGAAAAAGGGCAGGCTACTGCTCAAAATTGAGTTTGTGTTGTGATAAAGAATTCTCTGTCGCGACAGGGTCTTCCCGGTACTATGTCGCGACATAGTTTTCTGTGTCGAGGCATGGTCCTCAGGCCGGGCACACGACCCATCCTGGGCATGGGCAACAGACGTGCGCGCACGGTTAGGACTAGCGTGTGACAGAAACGCTCGCTTGCAATAGGGCATGGCCATGTCACGAGGCCTAGGTCAAGACATAGCATTTCGTGTCGCGACAGAGTTAGCCAACCTCGTGTCACAATAGAAAATTTTATGTAGCAACAAAATTGCGGCTATGGCCAAGAGGCCAGTATCAAACCTGATATTCGTCGCGATAGGGTTGGAGCAAGGCACGAGTTTCACGTCACGATAGAGAATTTCAGATCGCGACGAGTTCGGTAGGAGTGAGGATTCCCATGTAGCGACATAGTCTGTATGTCGCGTGATCTATAGGGCGTGTGAGGGCGGTATGCGTGGCCTAGACAGCGCAGTGATTACACTCTTGACCGGATCCACACACGACCAGGTGGGAACATGACGAAGCCTATCGCGACAGAGAATCTATGTCGGGACAGATAGCCCACAACTCCTCCATCGCGACAGAGTTGCCTAATAGCCAAAAAAATAAAAAATAAAAAAAATAAAAAACAAAACAAAAATGACCCCTGGGAATTAGGGAGTTACAAGAGGAACAAGTGTTCATGGGCGATTCAAGATCATCTTTAGTGATTGGTAAAGGAAAATTGCTCCTCAAACTAACCTTTGGAAAAGTACTCGCCCTTAGTGATTGACGAGTGCATTTCATACCAGGATTATTATCTCATGTTCTATGCATTTTAATGATTTTGATGATGATGATTGGTTCTTTCATGTTTAAATGCATCATTTTGGTTATTAAGTCAACTTTGGAGCAAAAGGAATAAAAAGGATCTTGAATGGAACCAAAGAACACCAAGAAGCCACCACACACAACAAACATTTGACCTTTTGATTTTTCTGTGTTAATGAAGACATCAAATGGCTATGCTCTACTCAGAAATGCATTCAAGAGTTAAACATTTTTCCAACGAGTCCAAGAATGCCCAATTTGGAGTTTGGACGAGAAAGTTACAACATCTAGAAGTTTGATGTAGAAGGCTCTAAAGATTATATTTGAGCTTGTCACGACAAGCACCCGCATGTCGCGATGCCAGATTGTTGAAAATCCCATATTTAGGGCATTTTGGGTCCAATTTGAGTGTTACAAAAGCCAAACAAACCCTAGAAAAGAAGGAAACGATTTTGGAGACCAAAACTAAATAAGGAAAAACCCTAGAGAGCTTAAGAGGAGCTAATTTAGGCAAGAGAAGAAGGTGGATTCAAGAAGGGGATGCTAGAAGATTGAAGATTAAGAAAAGGGGATTCTTGCTCAAACATTGATTTGTTTCTCTTGTCTATTTCTTTTACATTAATGAACATGTTGAACTTCATTTCTTGTCTAATGAACTCCTCAATGTTGAACTAAATATTCTCTAGGGTTGATTGTTGGATCTTGATGTTTGATTTATATATTTTTAGAGAGGTTTTATGGAAATATGCTTGTATTGAAGTTGTTGATGTGAATATTTGATAATTATGATTTCTTTTAATTAAATAATATTGGGAATCTTGATTAAAACCTCGTTTTAAAGGCATTCATCTATGGTCTCCCAAGTAACAACAAGAATAGAACCCGGTGTTTTGACGGTTTCATGCTAATGTTATTTAATCAGGGAAATCAAATTAACCTAATAAAAGAGATTTAGGAAATGAGAAATGTCTAGTACTAAATGGATTTCATTAGGGTAATCCATCAATTAGCATTGTGCGAGGGACCATGTGGACTTAACAGTGATCAGTTCCTACATTTTTCAGGTTGTTTTATTGTATGAACCTAACAATGGCCAATAGAACACCTAAAGAAAGAATTGCCTTAGAAAAGTATCATTCTAAATACCTAGATGGACTTAGTAGTGAATAGAGAGTTAGTGTGAGAAATTGGGGGTTACAATGAAAGTGAAAACCCTATACCTTATTCATTGGACAAATATAAGTTGTATTTTCATATAACCCGAGCTTAATTTGTATAAATCAAGAAGCAACAAGAACAACAATCAACCTTAGTATTTTACACCTTTGATTATTTTTCTCTAGCTTGATTCGATTTTTGTTAGTTAAACCTAAATCATCCATGTTTCTTTTTGGGATAACTGATAAGAATAATCCCACATTTGTTTCATCTTCTTTAAATAGTCCCACCTTTCGATTAACTAGGAATAATCGTACCTTTGGGGGGTCTCTTCTTATTTTGGTCCCAATCGGTAACTTGACTGGCTTAAATGGTTAACCTATCCTATGTGGCATGGACTGTTATGTCACGTGCATATCACATGACACAACTTAAGTTTCCATTCACCTAAAAGCCCTAATTTTGTCACTATCAACTAGTCCCTAGAATTTCTATTTTTCAAAAAAATCATTTTTATACCACCCTCTCTCCCTCTTTCCTCCTCCACCTCCACCTATAGCTCTATCATAATTGATGCCTCTAGCAAGCCTTTTCTCGCCATCCACTCAAAGGTATGGAACACACCCTCTTCCTCTTTCTCTCTTTCTCTAATAGCATTTGAGTGAAATCTCCAGCTCCGACCCCCCTCTTTTGTGACACATCAAAATCCGAGGGTCTGTTGATCACCCATTAACCCACGAAATTCATGTGGATATCTTGTAACTTCCATTCCACACGTTGTGTCCCATTCTTGGGATCCGTAATTTTAACAAAATCATCAATCATCTGAGTCTCCTTTGCACGAGGCTCTATCAAAACCCATCCTGCACAATGTTCCACAAGCACGAGGCCCATCAAGGGCCCGATATAACCCTGATGACATAAGATTCATTTTATGAGTAAAGTGACCACACTTGGTCCATTTATCCACATTCATGTAAAAACATGCAAGCCTATTTTAAAAACAGTCCATATGAGTTCAGTTACAACTCTTTTACATAAAGGTACATGCCAAAACTAGTTTGTTCCAAAAAATTTACCCAAAAACTTTAATTTCTCCAAATCTCCTCCTTTGGATCTTTTTTGAAAATCCTCGTTTTTGGTACACACGCGTAGCCCTTGTCGAGGCGATGAACTTTAGTTCTTTGCTCGATGGATTCCGACCAACGGAACTCCGAGGATCGCCGAAAGAAGTCTTAGACTTCTCTCTTTCTCTCCCACGGTTTTCCAGCATAAAAATGGAGATATTTCCTCCAAAAATATGTTCTTTTAACTCTATTTCATGTTTAAAGTCTTGGCCCATGTCGCGCCACGTGTCCATGCTTTGTCCGAGTCCGTTTTTTTCCCCAAAATGATTTATTTTGTCTCGGTTTAAGTTTAAATTATTTTATATGAACTTTATTTAAATTATTTTTCAACTTTCAAAAATTTCCTAAATTTTTTGTTTTGGGGGGTTACCGGACCCTATCGCCTCTAAAAATGCGAAAGATCCAACTATCTCGGAATCCGACAAAATTTTTCTAGGTAACTAGATTTCGTGAGACGAATCTAATGGTGAGGTTCGTTTTGTCATATGATATCTAAAAAATTTCAAGTTTTCAACCCATACCATAGTGACAATTTAACGTTTTACCCTTTTTCGAAAAAATAAAATTTACCCGAGTTTTACATTCTTCCCCTCTTAAAAGAATTTCGCCCCTAAAATTCACACATACAATCACATGCATATGCAACAGTCATTTAATTTCAAAGGACTAAAAAAAAAATACATTCATCCTTAAATAAGAAAGGATAATTGGTACGTATAGTGTCTTCGCGTTCCTATGTTGCCTCATCCACTCCTCGGTACTGCCATAATACCTTTACTAGCCTCACGTTCTTTCCTCACAAGACCTATTCCCGACTATCCATGATACGTACCGGTCCCTCCTCAAAGGTTCCATCCGCATCAACAACAAGCTCGCCCCAATCCACCACATGAGTCGAATCTGAAGTGTATTTCTGGAGCATAGAGACATGGAACACCGCATGAACACCAGATAAGTTTGGTGGTAACGCCAATCGGTAAGCAACTGTACCTACCCCCTCGAGTACCTTGAAGGGCCCGATAAATCTCGACGATAGCTTTCCTTGATTTCCGAACCCAACCACTCCTTTCTTAGGCATCACCTTCAAGAGGACATGATCACCCACCTCAAACTCTAGAGGTCGCCACCGTCTGTCGGTGTAGCTCTTCTGCCGGCTCTGAGTTGTGAGAAGACACTTTCGTATCAAATCCACCTTCTCAAAAGTGTCCCTAACCAAATCCGGACTATAGAGGGTCTCTCTCCTACCTTCGTCCCTTCGTCCAACAAACCGGAGATCGACAAGGCCTTCCATATAGTGCCTCATAGGGTGCCATATATGTATGCTCGCTTGGTAACTATTGTTGTAGGCGAACTCCACTAAGGGCAAATGCTCTTCCCAGCTACCCTTGAGATCTAGAACGCATGCCCGTAGCATGTCCTCTCAAGTTTGGATGGTCTTCTCTAACTGACCATCTGTCTAGGGATGAAAAGCAGTGCTCATCATCAATTGTGTCCCCATGACTCGTTGGAAACTCTTCCAAAAATAAGCCGTAAACCTGGGATCTCGAATCGATACTACAGATACTAGCACTCCATGCAACCGGACAATCTCCCCGTAT
Organism: Tetrastigma voinierianum; assembly: GCA_016808115.1. Classification (NCBI taxonomy): domain Eukaryota; kingdom Viridiplantae; phylum Streptophyta; class Magnoliopsida; order Vitales; family Vitaceae; genus Tetrastigma; species Tetrastigma voinierianum. The sequence goes on along the minus strand of JAEQBH010002992.1, from coordinate 53,464 downwards.
GTACAACCTAAAGAATTTCTCCAGAGTGAAGGTCATCGCACAGCTTGAGGAAAATGTGGAAGCAGTAAGTCGGTCACTATCACCTGTGTTGTAGACCCTCAATTTTTGTCCCTGACTGCCCATTTTATCCTATGGGTGTCACACTTTCTTTATCGTTCTCATATATAACACCATTAGGGCCATCTAGGCTTAGTCACATCTCAGGCCTACGGTAGGCTTGTATATGGTCCATTGAGTGCGTATGTAGTTCACTTTAGAGTGTCATCGTGGCTTCTTTTTTTAGTTGTTGGCATCGTTCCATAGGAGCAAGTGGAGCCCCCAGGTTTCGCTCGATCGGAGTTTATTGGAGTATGAATTAAGATTGCATGGGCTTGTTTCGATCACCATCTCCTCGTCAGGCTTTCGAATTGAGCCCGGATTTATTTTGGATTCATACTCATTGAGAAGTATCTAAAAAATTTGAAATTACACAGTAACCGGATCAACCAGTTGGAAACAGGATCACCCTGCTCAATTGATTTCAATTGAAGTTCATTACTAGAGCAAGTTCAAATTCGGAGTACTAAGGCTTGTTTTGGTCATATCTCCCTCACCAGGACTCAGAATCAAGCACCGTTTTTTTTTCATGGACTCCTTATTCTTCAAGGAATTTTCTCAAAATATCCGATTTTTTCTCAATCGGATCGACAGGTTAGAGCTTGTCTGACCCCGGTGTATCGAAATTTAGCTTGTGTGAGTGCTAATTTTGCTTGATTTTGGTGCCCCCAAATCCTATATGGATCGGGCCCATAAACTGAGATCGATCCTAGGCATGGAGTTGGATCCAGTTTTGGACCATGTTATGGGTTGCTTGCAGCCCACCTTGGATCCCTTGGATGTAGTGGTTAAGCAAAGGAGTAAATGTGGCCAGCTATGGACCTTGGGAATAGAGGAGTGTTTATGAAGCTAGGGAAGTTCAAGACTGAAGGGGGGAGTTCCTGGGACTGAAGGTGTGCAAAATGGAGTGGGATCAGAGAGAAAGGGAGAGATAAATAGAAGAAAAAACGTGGAGAGGTGATAAAAAAAAAGGGGAAGGGAGGAAGAAGAGAGGAGAAAGGGAGAAAATGAGGAAATGAGAGTTTATCTAAATCCGGAGGGGCGTGGTCTCTCTTGTTTTAAAGAGGAGGTTCGACGGATTTGAAGGAGTGGATACCTGGTTTTGGAAGCAGAAAGAAAGAAGAAAAAGGGGGGAATAACCGTGAATCTTACAGGTACGACATTTATATGATTCTCCCATTTCTTTTATGCTTTTCTTTGCCTTTGTTGTTTGCGGGCTCGTGTTAGGTCACTAGGCACCGTTTGTGTCGGTTCTCAGCCATTGGAGTCGGATTTGTACTCCGTTTGTTTTTTTTGGATTCCTGACTCTTTGAGGAAGGTTCTAAAAAATTTTGAGAGCCTCTCTCAACCGGATGAATTGGTTGGGAAACCAGATCAGCCAGTTCCTTTGATCGATTCTTTGAAAGCAATGATTTGGGTCTTTGGCATTTGTAGCCGGTTCTCGATCATTGGTCAGTTTAGTACTCCGTTTGTTTTGTTGGATTCTTGACTCTTTAAGGAAGGTTCTGAAATTTTTGACAGCCTCTCACAACAGGCTGAACTAGTTGGGAAACCAGATCAGCGGTTCCTTTGGTCAGATTGCTTCGGAACGACGGTTTAGGTCTTGGCACCGTTTGTGGTTCTTGTCGGTAGTCATATTTGTACTCCGTTTGTTTTTTTAGATTCCTGAATCTTTGAGGAAGGTTATGACAAATTTTGAGAGCCTCTCTCAACCGGATGAACTAGTTGGGAAACCAGATCAGCAGTCGCGAATTGATTTCTTTGGAGCAGTAGTTTGAGTACTTTCAGCGCGTTTGTGTAGGTTCTCGATCATTGGTCGGTTTCTACTGATTTGTTTTTGGATTCACACAGTTAGAAATGTTCTAAAAAATTTTGAGAGCCTTTCTCAACCGACTGAACTAGTAGGGAAACTAGATTAGCCTGTTCACTGAATTCAATTTGCTAAAATAGCAGTTTGGGTCTTTGGCTCCGTGTGTGTCGGTTCTCAGTCATTCGGAGTTGGTTTTCTACTTGATTTTTTTTTTTTTTTTGATTCTTGACTCTCAGAGGAAGGTTTTGAAAAATTTTGAGTCTCTCTCAACCGGCTGAATTAGTTGGAAACGGTCCGGCCGATTCGTGGAGTTCGATTTCCGGAATGGAAGTTTGGGTACTTTGTTTTGTTTGTGTCGGTTCTTAGTCATTCGGTGTCCAAATTGTACACCGTTTGTTTTTTTTGGTTTCCTTACTTTGTAGTTCTGAAAAATTTTCAAAATTGTTCTCAACCGGATCGACATGTTGGGGCTGGATCGGCCCGATTTTTGGGTTTGTAGTCGCTTGACCAGGTTTTGAGTGAAGCCACGTGACCTTTGTGAGTCCGGCCATTAGCTCCCAGATCAGTGTAGGGCTATGTTTAGGGTCTGAAATGGCGGGGTTTAGTTCAGGTTAATGTGGTTCAATTTTGGATTCTTAAGAATCGGGATCCATCTTGGTCTAAAGGTGATTAGTTAAGCACCCGATAATCCCTCTTTGTTTTGTTGATCCAGTTTCTTCGGGATGAATAGATATGGTTACGCGAGTGGTAGCATCAATGGGTGGTTGAGATTCTATGGTTTCTCCGGCTTCCTTTGCTTTTGATATCTAATTTTGAGGAGATTATTTTATGCTCGAGTAATAGGCTAACTTTCCCTTGCGGTGCTTGGCTAGGGACCGCAGTGCAGCCATTTGTTTTGTTGAGTGTTCTTAATATTTATATACCAATTAGGTTGGTTTGATCAAGTTGTATGTTTAGCCCCGTAGGAGACTATCTTATCTTTGACCCATATGCTCCCTTCCCAAATTCACTAGTAGAGACCGAGTTAGGGCCTAGAGAGTGCTACACTCATGTAAATTGCCTTCCCGATCGATAATATGACCCCGGACCCGGAAATCTAGCTCGCGAGACCTTTCCATGCGATCATTGGGGTTTGTTCTTACTTGGCTTTCCTCTTTATAAAATAACAACAAAAAAGCAGTCGCGACTCAAAAAAGTCCTCCTCGGGAATGGATTTTCTAAAATTAATCAACCCACATTTTTTTCATTTAAAAAGCGAGTCGCCTTGGCCGTAGATCGGTAGGGTCATGACTGCACCATGCCCTCGCGATATCCGTGGCAAGTAGTCTAAAATCCATCGTGTTGTATTCTATTTCACTCATTACCTCGAGGCTAAAGTAATTTCGTTTAGTCTCGTGCCGACCCTTACTTGTTGACGTGAGACATTGTTGATAGGCCCAGAGTGATTTTTTCATAGACCCAACAAGCGATTCTTGACTTTGCCACAAAGGATTATTCAATCCACCCCACAGCGGTTATGCTAAAAACTTATTTTACTCAATATATAAAACTTGCCTTTTTCCTTATAAGTAATAATTTTCAATTAAAATTTGGTTTTTGTATAAATCACTACAAGTGCACAGGTCATACAAGTAATAAAGTGGACAAAACAGGGTGAGGATATCATTCCCACTGAGATTGATTTTAGAAAATCAAAAATTAACTCACCACCGCTCTCAGAGATCATCACTATTTGAACCTCAATTTTTCTGTGAAAATTATGCTTTCCTAAAATAAATAGAATAAAAAGATAAAGAAATTCTAAAATGCAGAGGTCAGAGAGTTTATTGGACTGAAATAACATTGGGAATGAAATCAGTGTTGTGACCATCAATTTGCAATTTACAAATAAGTATAAAGTATAGGACACGAACTTTGGAATTGTCCAAGACCAATGTAGTGTAGCATTGGATTTCTCCTTACACCACACATTTCACTCTACAGCTTACCACATTTCTATCTCTAGACAATGGGCCTAAAAAGCTACTTGTGGACTTGATCCTCTTTAAGATTTGACTGTTTTTCCTTCTTAGTACTTCACAGCCATCTCTTAGGATTGGAAATTGCTTGCTCCCATAGACAGGATAATACAAGTCCTCTCCAATTCAGTTGGTACATCAGCCATCAATTAGACAAGAATTCACTCTCTCATTGATTAGAATCTCAGCTAACACAGGATTGAGATTATTCTTCTCAATTGAGGTGAAACCCCTCAGAATTAAGCTGCTAGATTAGTAGGCGGATCTTATTCCTTAGGAACACACTCCTGCTCTCACCTAGGAGGGAACCTTGAAGTCAGAGGTTAGATCATCACCGACAATGTACTAGAGTGATCCAAAGAGTGCATTAGTTCAAATAATATTAGTGTAATTTAGCCCTAAGTGACTGCTTTTTGCTCTCAGGTAGTCCATCACTGTGTAACTCAAAGGGATTCCTAGAAATCAGAACAATGATATAGTCATTTCTGGGTACCAAACACTGATATTCAGAACAGTTAAATATAAGAACAGTACCATTTAAATCACTCCAATTTTCATACCAAAAACAACATTATAATACTACAATTAATAATTCCAACAACATATTCTTCCTAGAGGGAGCTTAGCCTTTCAAATATGGATCACAAATTACAATGACTAGTGGATCACAAATTCATTGAAATTGTAATCAAACTTGAAGAAAAATGAATTCCAGAAAAATTCCTAGATTCCATTGAAGTTTAGACATAAATTTAAGCTTGATTTACATTCATCAAGCTCTGAATCCCAGTTCAGATCACTACTCTAATCTTAAATAAGAAAACTAAATCTAGAAAACAAAAATAAAAATAAAAATAAGAAAATAAAAGAAAATTATATACAATGAGATTTCAGTTCCCCTAAAAAGCACAAAAACTTGATGAAAGGTGGTTGGCAGCTTCGCACTATTCCCTAAGAGCTTCTATTTATAGGCTTAGGTTTTGAGCCCTAAAAACGAGGCGAGAATCACCCACTTTGAAAAGCCTAGAAATTCTGCCCTAGCTGCTAATGTAGTGATAATGTCATGGTGATGTCGCTACATTACAAGTGTCAATGTTGTGGATCGAATCGATGTATGACATTGAAGTATCTGGAAGTGCGATTTGTTAGTGATCCAATGTTGTGATGATGTTGCATTGTCCGAGATGTCTGGAGTGTGTAGATCAATTCTGATGTCGCGACATTGCCTTTCTAGTGTTGCGACATTGAGTTGATGTTGCAACACTGAATTGATGTTGCGACACTGATTTTAAGCTCTACTCACTTCAGTTGATGTCGTGACATTGAGTTAATGTCGTGACATTGAGTTAATGTCACGACATTGGCTTTATAGTGTTTCAACTTGGATGCTCAAGTTTGATGTCGCGACATTGCAGTAGTCCTCTGTTATGATGTCACGACATTTAGTTGATGTCGCGACACTAAGTTGATGTCACAACATTGCTAACTAATGTCTTTGCTCTTACATTCTTACCCTGATGTCACGACATTGCTTATAGTTCACTGGTTGATGTCGTGACATTGCCTCTGAAGTTTTGATCATTTCAGCTGATGTCGCGACATTGCTAACCCGATGTCGCTACATTGGTCAGTTAACTTCCGCAGCGTAGGCGCTGATCGATGCCATAACATTAGATGTTTAGATCTCGGTCTTCCAGAAGCCTTGGCTGATGCCATTAGTGATGTACGCTAGCATTGCCTAATTTATGCTCTTATGGTCTTCTTTGTATTAGCCGCGGCATTTATGCGGTAGTCCTGTTGTGATATCCGCGACATTACGTGATGTCTCAACAATGTCGTGGCGATGTCGCGAAATTGGTCCATTAAACTTCATCCTCCAGGTTGCTTTGATCTGATGTCGCGACATTGCTTCGATGTCGCGACATTGTTAAGCTGATGTCTTCACTGGTTGAGGTTTTGTTTGATGCTTCGCTAGCGATGTACGTTGTGATAGCCGTGACGTTGTCAGTGATAATACCCGCCAGCGATCCTTGATGTCGGGACATTGAGTTGTGATGTCGCGACATTGAACATTTCAATTCTTCTCACTACAACCAATATCGTAGTTGTGTCGTGGCGATGTCACGACATTGGATGTCTGATGTGGTTTGACTACTTTGAGATTTGCCGATATCCGCGACATTGAGTTAAATATCCGCGACAATGTCATTTTCTTACCCTCTTTAGCTGATGTTGCGGCTGTATGGCGACATTGTAGTGATAATAAAGACCTTCTCACCGCGGTGTCGCGACATTGGAGCGTGATGTAGCGACATTGGCCGTTTACGCACAATGTGATTTATGTTCTTTTATATTTAGATGCAGCCGTTTCTTTATTTCCTGCAAAACAAAAATCTGGGTGAAAGCTCCATAATTTTACATTAAACTGAAATTTTAAGCCTGAAATTGACTTGAAAAATGGGCTTAAAAATAGATAAGTTTTAGACTCATCAGACATCAACGAAAAAAAATCCCCAATGTGTTTCTTCATCCCACTCGGTAATCTTGTGACGAAGATCATAGTACATCTTACGTGCCCTTTGGATCGTGCCTGATCATGAGATAATGGAACTCCTTGAGATCTCCTCTCGAATCTTCGGTACGAGGAACCGCAACTTTATCCACATGCCAAGACTACCATCCGTGTGAATGGCGGCCTTCATCACTGTCTTCCCCGTGCCGATCCTCTTGATTTACTATGGCCGTATCACATCCTAGGACTTGATCACTCTGCTCAATAGGGAAGGCGTAGCCACTAAACTCCCTAAAGTACCCTAAGCCTAACCCCCGTAGTGCAGCCCGAACTGTCCCACAACCTCAAGCATCTACCACCCTCGGGAAGCCACACTAGCTAACACTCCCCCTGACTTCCGACTGAGTGCATTAGCCACCACATTTGCCTTACCGGGATGGTAATGCAAAGTGAAGTCACAGTCTTCCAGATACTCCATCCACCTACGCTACCTCATGTTAAGGTCCCATTGTGTAAAAATGTACTTCAGACTCTTGTGGTTCGAAAACACCTCGAACTGCTCACCATATAGATAGTAGTGCCAAACCTTAAAGGTAAAGACAATGGCTACAGCTCCATGCTTTCATGTGTAGAGTAGTCTGTTCTTGGTTTAAGCGCAAGAACCATAAGCCTTACCCTCCCAATGCATCAAAACACATCGAGTTCGTCACTTGAGGCATCCATGATACCTTTATGTACCTCTGTCCCCTTTTTGGAACTATCATAATAGGAGCTGAAGTAAGCCTCCTCTTCAACTCCTGGAATACCTTCTCACATGAGTCATTCCACTCCAACTTGACCACCTTTCGGGTCAATCCCGTCATAGGTGCAGCTAATGTGAGGCCTGATGAACTATCACCTTATTACCGCTGCCCGATCCCGAACGAGTATCTGAAAATGGCTTTGGTCTCTCATTCATGCATGCCTCGACCTTTTCCGGAGTCCGTGGATACTCGAAATGACACCACATGCCCCAAGAACCTCACCTCAGTAAGCCAAAATTCGCACTTATTGAATTTAGCATACAACCGATGGTCTCTCAAGGCCTGGAGAATAATCCTTAGGTGACCCTTATGCTCCTCCTTAGACTTAGAGTTAATCAAGATGTCATTAATGAAGACAACAACGAACTGATCTTGGTAGGGTTGGAACACCCTATGCATGAGATCCATGAATTCCGTTGAAGCATTCGTCAATCCGAATGGCATCATTGTGAACTCAAAATTCCCATATCGCGTTTTAAACCCCGTCCTAGGGATATCTGCCTCCCTAACCCTCAACTGATGGTAACTAGTGGGGAGATCTATCTTGGAGTAAACCCGCGCTCCTCTTAGTTGATCAAATAAATCATCAATCCTCGACAAAGGGTACCTATTCTTGATAATAACCTTATTCAACTGTCGATAGTCTATACATAGCCGAAGGGTCTTATCCCTCTTCTTGGCAAGCGGCAAGACTACCCTGCAAGGTGGTAGCACCGATCTAATAAAACCCTTGTCAATGATTCTTGTAATTGGACTTTGAGTTATTGAAACTCGGTAAATTATTCATTCTATGCGGTATCACTTAGAGAATAGGGAGATGTACTAGAGGTGAAACTTAATAATGATCTACATCCTTATGTGGAGTAATCGTTAGTTTATCCTAGAAAACATCCTCATACTCACAAACGCCGGAGTAGACCCGACTCATGTCTCCACCCCTCGTCTCAGGAGGGTAAAGGCTTTGCTCTTGACCATCGGTATCCATGCTATTTAAGAGTCGTACGGCTTAGGGTAAAGCATCGTAGCATCCCCACAGAGCATAAAACCTGGAAATTCCGTATGATGTATGGCCGGTAGCCTCTTACGATCACAGCGGTGACAAGGTGTAAAGTCAGCTGATCCGTCAGGATGACATCAATCAGGATGTCCATGACCTTAAGGTCCTGATAGGTAGAATCGGGATCTCTAACTCCTGGCCCGGCATATAGTCAATGCGTCACTAGCTCCTAAGGAGAGCACCACTATGCAATGGCTCTTCAAGGTTTCAACCTCTAAGCCCCGAATCTTATAGTATCCAAAAATGGGGATCAAAGTTTAGCTTTTGAGATTTCTCTCTGTGTAACTATTAGCGCATGTACTAACCACTAATGAACCTCAACATCTGAACTATAGTTATTTCTTTCAGACCCCTGAGTTATGTTTCTAACCACTAGTGTCCCTCTTTTCCATATACATTTTACCATGTATATAATTCACATAACATAGCACGATCATGTAGCATATTAGAGGCATAAAACATGAAATGTACAATGAATGCAATGTAGTCTAGACCAAAGCTCTCATTTAGGTGATTGTATACCTATGCTATGATACCCAAGCGTGACTTTTAAAAATCTGAGATCCGTTGATCACCCATCAACCTGCAGAATGCTTGTGGATATCGTATAACTCGATACAACACCGTTGTATCCCATTTACCGGGATCCATAAATTTAACAAAAAATGACGAGTCTCACTTTATGCGGGAGCTCTGCAATAACCTACGTATACCGCAACGTGACCCATATAAGGCTCGATATAACACAATGTGGCTACGGGTCCATTTATGAGTAAAAAATTAACCCTCCGGAATTCATTTATATCCACATTGTATAAAACATGCAAGGCTATATTAAAAATAGTCCATATGAATTCAATTATAACTCTTTTACATAAAGGTACATGCCAAAACTAGTTTGATCCAAATTTTTTACAAAAAGGAGTTATAGAAGCCACAAGTCGGCTTTCTTCACACTTGCGGCATCGAATGAGAGCCGTCCACCGGCGTATATCCCGCACCTGAAATGTTTTCCCATATAGGGTGAGCCACGCCCAGTAGAGTAATTCCTACAGAGGCTACTCCCCATCTAAGTGCACATGCAATGTTCACACTTGACAATTCATATTCACATCAACATTCTAAGTAAGAATATGCAACTTCTAGGTTGGAAAATCTATATGCCATGCTATGAAATGAGATGAGACTCACTCATGCACCATACCCCAAGTCTTTATCGACTCCCATCATACAATGAAATGCTAATGTTAATGTGTAATAAAATCTGTCATTGGTGATATCATCAAATGATCACTTTATAAACAAAACCATGTGTCTTTGTGGGTAGCGGATTTTGGAGTCGCACCGCAAGCTTCGCACACCTTTACACTTTTTGGACTTTCACCATCAGAGTGTATGAACCAGTAACCGTGTCTTTCACCCGAGGGAGCGTCTAGCCCTTCTTTATTACCCGACACAAGTTTTCCATGTCATGCGACCGTGCGACTCTGTTGAACTTCGTCCAACGACACCGAACCCACTTATAAATCACCAAGTGTGGTGTTTGATCTAAACCATGCACTCACACCAATGAAATACGATGTCCCCGTGCATATGCAATGTAATGCACCATTGCATGTCAATGTCATGTCACATTTGTAATGAAGGCCACATGGACAATTTAAATTACACAATTCATCATGTATCATGGACAATTATATCATAAGCATATAATTTTTAAATAAACACTCATCCCAATGTCAATATATTAAAAACACATATGTCTACATTTTATTTATAAACAACAACCAAGCATGTTATTACAAAATCAAGCAATAACACCCTTAACTCTCAAGGCTAAATGTGACATATAAAATGCCCACAAAACAACCCACAAATAGCCCCGAACAGCCTTAAAGCAGCTAAGAGCAGGCAAAACGGGCCCTTAGTAGCCATAAAACCAGCCCAAACCAGACCTTAAAACCATCTCTCCAAGCAGCTATAAAAACAACCTATATGACCCGTAACATGCCATAAAAACGACTCAAGCAGACCTTAAACTGGCCATAAAACCAGCAAACGTACCACATAAAAATAACTTTACAAACATGCCATAAAAACAACTCTTAAACCGTTTTGATAAGCGACCTCAAAGACATCCTTTTAACATTATAAACTAGTTTTCGTGAACATTGTGGATCAATTTTAATCAAACATTTCAAACAATCGAGGATGAAACCAAACCAAAATGGAAAATCTACCTCTTTAAGAAATGATAGAAAGTGATAGGAATCTATAAAAAACACATCATAACGGCTTTTTATTTCTCTAAATCTTCTCTTATGGATCTTGAGTGAAATACCAATTTTGGTATACATGCCATGGCCTCAGTGAAGATGAACTTTAAGTTCTTAGCTCAAATTCAATAAACAGAAACTTTAGGATCATGAAAAATATGAACCTCCTCTTCTCTCACTCCTTTCTCTCCATGGATTTTCCAGATACAGAAAAATGGAATATTTTCACTCTCTAAAAATAATTATTTTAATCTCTATTTGATGTTAAGTCTTGGCCTGTGTTAATATCCATGTATCAGAGTTTGTTTTTTAGAGCTCAATTATTTTAAATCTGGTTTTTAGTTAAAGTGTTCTATCATAGACTTTGTTGAAATTACATTTACTCAAAACTTCAAGATTTTCCTGCATTTAGTTTTTTGATCAGTCATTGGATCATGTCCGTTTAAAAGCATATAAAAATAAAACTATCTATAGATTGAGTAGAGATGATACATTAACTGGGTTTGCAGAGACAGATCTGAGGGTGAGATCGTTTAAAATCTGGGGATCTACCAAAATTTTGAGTTTTCAACCATCTTCATCAATGCGAAATTTAAGTTTTATCATTTTTAAAATCAGAATTTATGAGTTTATCTTTTCTTCTTTTCTTTCTTACTTTGTTTTTCCTTTTAATTCATATAAACACCATTTGCAGATCTTTGATATAAAGGTGAAATCTCTACTATTATTTTCTGACTTTCTTAAAATTAGTTATAGAATCAAAAACAGTTGATGTAGTTTCAATTTATTATCCAGTATAATCAGTCCATATACATAAAACCTAACAACACTAGTTTTAGTTTTAAAAAGTTTCAAGATTGAAAAAATCTGAGCATGAACATATAGACTTACCTGACCAAAAATCCATAAATCCAAAGATCGAGAAAAATCCAAAAATAAAAAGTGAAAAGAAACAGTAAAATCTCAACTGAAAATTTCAATTATAGTGTTTGTTGCTTACTTTGGTTGCCTCACCTACGCTATTGTTCTCCTCAAATCCTTATCTACTTCCTTCATGATGCTTGCCATATTTGGTAAGATACTTCTAGGTTTGTTTTTCCTATTTGGTTTCCAAGGAAACAGAGATTAGAGTGAAGATAAGGAAACCTCTGTTTCAGTCATGATGGGTCCCGAATTCAGAAGGAACTTCCTCTAGGAAAATATCAAAAGGAAGCCATAGTTCTCCATCATCCAAATTTGGAGGAAATCCATCATTTAAAAAACAAACGAGAGGTTTGAAACCACAAGAACCAAACTTACAGAAGACGATTGAATAAGAGAAGAGAGGGAATTTCAAGAGTATTTCCTCATCGCTTATGGAACAAAGTACCTCCCATTGAGTGGGGGAACACTAATTTTAGACTTCGCCAACTTGTTTTCCATGGTCAGAACTCGAAGAACCATGTTTTTGTAAATGGGTTCATGTTTGCTTTCGTTATTTTCACTATTTTCTTAGCTTTCAATTCTCAAATGATTCTTTACCTTTGTTCACCAATATCTTTGCCAGTTGTACTAGTTCATATTCGTTTTCTTCCCCCGATGACTCCTATAGATCTCAATTTTCTTCTTCCTCCGATGACTTCTACAAATCCCACCAAAACTTCGATGATTCCATGTTTTTGGGACGAAGAATAATGGTGTGGCGAAGAAGAATGTAGCGTCAAATTTGACGGCAAGATCGTCTTCATGGTGTCCTTGTTAAAGAGGGAGAAGAGGATGTGTGAGAAAGAGGGGGTAGGGGAGGGAGAGGTATCAAACAATATGAAGGTTGGACGAGATAGCTTAGGGATTAGAGTTGGCTAAGCACCCATTCATCTGGGTAGTGAAATCCTGATCTTGGTCGTTGTTGGAATAAATGGAGGAGCAGGAAAGAGAGATAAAGGGAGGGGGATCAAAATGATTTAAAAAAAAAATTGTTTGGGGCCAATTAGATAGTGACATGTGGCGATAGAAGCCACGTAGGATTATTTTAACTCATTTGGACAGTCACCAATGCCTCGGGACCAAAATAAGAAGGGACCCCCTAAAGGTGGGATTATTCCTAGTTAAATAAAAAGGAGAGACTAATTAAAGAAGACGGGTTAAATGTGTGTCAATTTTCCTTTTCTTTTTTATTTATTTTATTTTTAAATATTTCATCATATCCTTTTAATTTGAAGCTTTAATAGCAAAGCAATCAATTAGTTGAGGTACTTGGTTTTTCAAACAAAGAAACCATCTCTGTGGGAATGATATCCGGACTCTTAAAGCCTACTTTATTACTTGTAAGACTCGTGCACTTGCAGTTAAGTTTAGTGCGTTGAAAAACGCCTAACAATGATGTTCTCAATGTGCCCAATATTCATTAGAACTGAGTCTCAGTGTCTCTACTTAGGAAAGTAAGGGTTAGGATCATGTTTGACTCAGACAAAATAGTGTTGACAAAGAATAATGCTTAATATAAGAATATGGTCTCTTTATGTTGAATGTTTAAGAAATAATGAATAAGAAAGCATCTTCCTCTCCTGCTTACATAATTGATTTGTGTGATGTTTGACATGGTAGATTAGGGCATGTGAACTTTTCCTATATTAAGAAAATGTTTGAATTAAGTTTAATTCTCAAAATTTCCTTAGAAATAACATGAAAAATGTGAAGTATGTGTAGAATCTAAAACCACAAAGAAATCTTGCAAATCGATAGAAAGAGAGTCATAACTATTAAGTTTGATTCATAGTGACCTAGGAGACTTTAAAAAAACACCATGACTAGAGATGGTAAAAGGTTCTATATTGTCTTCATTGATGATTACTTAAGATATACAAGGGTGTATCTTTTAAGGAACTAAGATGGAGTAATGGATGCTTTCATCGGGTATAAAAATGAAGCAGAGAACCATCTAAGTAAGAAAATCAAGAGACTTAGATCTAATAGGGGTGGAGAGTATGAGTCCAACCCCTTTAATACCTTATGTGAGGAACATGAAATTACTCCTTATTCCCTTGAAAATATTTTTCCTCGGAAAACAAATGGACAACACCAAGTTCAAAGAAATCTTAGAATTTAGTCTAGTGATCCTTTTGAACTAGAACTAAGAAGAAGAAAAAGAGAAAGAAAAGAAACTCATCTTGGTGACAACTTTTACACTTTCCTATTCGATGACAACCCTAGATCCTTTAAGGAAGCTATGACTTCACCTGATGCACCTTTATGGAAGGTCGTTAATAGTGAAATTGAATCAATAATGCAAAACCATACTTAGGAGATAAAGGACTTGCCTCTTGGTGCTAAAACTATAGGTTGTAAATGGATCTTTAAAAGGAAATTAAAACCAGATGGATCTATTGAGAAATATAAGGCACGTTTAGTTGCTAAAGGTTTTAAAAAAAAGAAAGGTGTAGATTACTTTGATACCTTTGCTCCCATGACAAGGATTTCCTCAATTAGGGTGTTAATTACTTTAGCATCGATTCATAACCTAGTGATACACTAGATGGATATTAAGTCTGCCTTTTTGAATGGGGAACTAGAAGAGGAAATTTATATGGATCAACCTGAAGGGTGTATGGTTCTAGGAGAGGAACAAAAAGTTGGTAGGCTAGTTAAATCTATTTATGGGTTAAAACAAGCACCCAAAAAGTGGTCTAGCAAATTTGATCATGTTGTGATATCTAATGGATTCTCCATTAATGATGTTGATAAATGCATTTATAGCAAAGTTGAGAGTAACTCATGCATTATAATTTGTTTATATGTTGATGATATGCTTATATTTGAGACTAGCCTACAAGTTGTTATTGAGACCAAGAATTTCCTAAGATCTAAGTTTGATATGAAAGATCTAGGAGAAGTAGATGTGATTCTAGGTATCAAAATACCTAGAACGCTTAATAGGCTTAAAATTTCTCAAGAACACTATGTTGAGAAGATTTTAAGGAGGTTTGAACACTTTGATTGTAAACCAGTGTTAACTCCTTATGATCCTAGGTCAGAACTGAAGAAAAATAGAGAACATAGTGTTACCCAAGCTAAGTATGCTCAAATAATTGGTAGCCTAATGTACCTAGCAAATTGTACCAGACTTGACATTGCCTACACAATTGGAAGATTGAGTCGGTACATCTAAAGTCCTAATTAAGATCATTGGGTTGTCATTCGTAGAGTATTAAAATACTTGAGAGGCACTAGTGACTATTGTTTTTGTTACAATGGATTTCCAAATGTCTTTGAAGGATTTAGTGATGGCAACTAGATCTCTGATTCAGGAGATGAAATGCACTAGTGGGTACGTTTTTACCCTTGGAGGAGGTACAGTTTCTTGGAAATATCCAAGAAAACATGCATCACTCGGTCCACTATGGAGGCCGAGTTTATAGTCTTAGAGAGGGCAAATTCTAAAGATGAGTGGCTCATAAATCTATTAGCAAATATCCCTTTATGGACGAGACTAGCACCGTCTGTGTCTATGCATTATGATAACCAAGTTGCTATAGCTAAGACTAAAAGTAAAGTGTTTAGTAGGAAGAATAGGCATATATGCCTAAGGCACAATATTGTGTGGTAGCTGCTCGAGACAAGGAATATATCCTTGGATTTTGTAAGGTCAGAGTTGAATTTGGCCGATCCTCTGACTAAACAACTACATAGAAAACTAGTGGAACAAATATCAAGGGGGTGAGGCTTTTGCCTATTACGAGTCAAGGTGATGTAATGACCTACTGAATGGAGATCCCATTAAGTGGGTTCAAATGGGTAATAACAAGTCATTTGTTGACTGTGAGCTACTCTATCATTTATATTTATTAAGAGTTCATTCCTATGGTGTAGATAGAGCTTATTCTGCATTGTTGAGGTTGAGTATCAACTCTTAATGAATATCATTTTCCTTATGGATGGTGTGTTTAGATGCAAAACACATTGATGGGTTCAACTATATAAGAGTGGAAGTAGGGTCACTTCCTATGAGAACATAAGCATATTCTCTAGAGCTCTCATAAATATCCAAATAGGGCGCATGGCCTATTAGCACCAATCTGCAAAGTGAAAATCGAAGTTGAGAAATTAATGTGGATGATAGGTTCCATGAGTCACACAAAGAAACATTAGTTCATAAAATTCTTTAATTCAGCATGTTTTGTGTTCAATACTTGTTTATCCTAAGACCGATTCATAGCCTATAGGCACCAGATCAGATGCATTGGATTCTAGCATTCCACCTTCTTCATATTCTTCTTCTTCTCTCTTATACTCTGTAGGGGATTGTTGGTAAGTATAAGTTTTCCGAGTTTTTATCTCGGGTTAAAAATATATATATATATATATATATATATATATATATATATATATATATATATATATATATATATATATATATATATATATATATATATTTAACTACCTTGACTTGGCCAAGTCCTTTGATCAAGTCCTTTCTTTATTTTATCTTTTTATTTATTAATATTAATGTGGTAAAATTAAAATCTTCGGATTTTACTTTTATTAAAAATATATTTATATTTAATTAAGTTAGTTATTGTGCATTTTAAATCTAATTAGTTTAACCTAATATTTAAATAAAATTTCCTTAATTTGGATAATTGTTTAAATAAAATAAAGCCATTTTAGGAATATAATTTCCTTTTAAATAGTTGCAAACCGTGTCTTTGGCTACAAGGAAAAAGCAAAAGGTATAACCTTTTTTTATTTAACATTTTAATTATTTAAAAATAACTTTCTTGCACCATTTGTGGAAAGACCCGTTTGGGGATGTAACACCCTAAATTATACCCTAATAGTTTTATAACATGTTTAGGGTATAAAATAAGTTAAATCTGCATTTTTCCGAAAAAAAAATTTTAATACTAAGTGAGAAAAATGATAGCGGAATTAATATAGATCGGGGATAAAATAGAAAAATGTCACATTAAGGTTTCGAGTCATAAAAATTTAGAAGAATACATATAAAAGTTGAATATGTGATAAATGGTGCAAATAAAATGGAATGAAGGACTTTAATGCAAAAATGGAAAACTTAAGCAAAGCGAGATTTGCCAAACAGATATATACATGAATTCGGTTGAAATGATTTGAATTCTTAGGGTGGCATTTCACACTTTGGGGCTAGGGTTCACGTGAAGAGAGAAGCCCAATTGAGGGTTTGCTATCTCTCCATTTAAGTTCAAGGTTTTACTTAATTAGAAAAGGAAAAGGAAGCTAGGTTCAAGTATTTTAAAATCTAGGTTAGAGTATACATCCTAACTCCTATTTGTTCATGTTTGAGAGTTAGGAGGAACCACTAGTGTAAAACCAGTGAATTTTAAAGTGTAAAAACATGAAAATTTTAAATTTAAATTTACCCCAGAGATAAAAGGGGAGCAAGCGTTGGTTTCTGGAATAGTCTGAAAAGTTGGGATTTTTAGATCTTGGATGGCGAAAGCAGTTGCAGATTGGAATGCATTCACGAAATCGCTACTGAGTCGAATTTCGTTGGGTGAGATAGTCGGAATTTCACGTATTCGAAAAGCAGTGTCGGGCGACATTACGAGCCATGTGGGCGACACATGGCAAACCATGTGGGCGACACATGGCAAACCATGTGGGTGACACATGGCAAGCCATGTGTCACAATGCATGGCAAAGGCATGCATGTGTCATCATGCATGGCCTTTTTAAAAGGGGGTCTCAAAATCAGTTTGTGGGGAGGCGGTCAGTGGGAGCGACGAGAGAGGAGGAAGGGAAAGGAAGGGAGGAAAGGAGAAGAAAGGGAGGAAAGGAAAGGGAGAAAGGGAGAAAGGGAAAATGGAGAAAAGGAAAGAAAGAAAAGAAAGAGAAGAAGAAAGGGAGGAAGGAGGAAAGAAAGGGAAAGGAAGGAGTGTTGCGCGGTGGGTAGACCAGAATGGCAAGGGAGCAGAAAGCGCACTCTGAGAAGGTTTCTCTCTGCCCAGTTTATTTTATGCCTAGGGCATTGTATTGGCCCTGCGGTTCTCTACGGTTTTTCGGGAGCGGGTGTATGTTGTGTGGTTTGTTTGTGATTGTTGTGTGATGGTCAAGGCCGGTTTCTGGGGTTTCGGGACTGTCGAGACCCGAACCTTTGTATTACGGGATGGCGAATCGACCAGGAATGGCAAGCGAGGGTGTTGTCTGAAATTTCCGCGCAACGTGAATCGGCCGTCGACTTTGAGCGGCCATAACTCTCCATCCGAACTCCGATTTGCGCATTCTTGGACTCTGGAGCTTCGTTGAGTCTAGAATTTAATAAAATAAATTTCTTACAGCCAAAATGTGAAGCAACATTGATGCGGGTCATGGACGGTTGAGGAATAGTAGATTCACGGTTTTACGGAACGTTTCGAGCGGGTTTATGTCGAATGCTTAGGGCCCGCATGGCACGATCAGAATTGCGTGTTGGATATTTTATGTGATATTTACAAAAACTGGACTTTTGGACTTCCAACTAATTTAGGCCAAGCATGGTTTGATTATACTGAATATTAATATACAATAGTAATCTAATGATTACGTCGAATATGTGAAATTATGTGATAAAGATGGAAATAATTATATGCATTGAGTTGTATGACTAACATACTATGTCTTGCTCAAGAATAGCACTATGGTATTACTACCAGTAATGGTTGACTTATTGAACACGTTTTTGAACATGGTCATATTGAATGAACCGAATGATAGAAAAGATGTAGTGCATGCTTATGTGATGTATTGATTTGAATATGGAATATTAACATGACTGCATGTATGTTAAATATAGCGAAATGTTGTGTGCACAGTATGAGTGTCTACAAAGACAACATAGTTGTATGTAGCGGAATGTCCATGGAGGTCTTCATACATCGTCAGCGTGGTTCAGTGCGCACAAATCAGACAGATTGTGTGCTATGAACACCACATTACTTGAAAGTGTGTTCATGGTACCGATTTAGTTAACGGTTTGGTGTTGAATCGTGTGGGCTTGGGAATGGGACGAAGTCCAATCGAAGTTCCACAAGTTAAACGAAAAATGGAAAATGAAATGTGTTCCGCGTAAAGAAGTGTGGGATAGATACTCCTCGTGTGAAAAGCCCAAACCTAGTTAGACAAATGATCCACCTGAAAGCCCGAAAATGCTCTGAGGGTGTAAGAGACCTCGCGGTGAGACCAAAAAGTTATGTTGCCTAAAAGACACCTAAATGATTAAATAAATATCACATAGACTACAGGTTGTGAACGAGCTCCGGGACCGACTCTAAGATTGATTTCCCATTGGCACTTTCATTGGGTGGTGGGCCTGAGGTCGAATCTCACTTGTGGCATGAGGTCGTCTACATGCATGTAGATTTTTTTCCATGATGTGACAACATGTATGCATGGATTGAGCACAATGATCAGAAATACTATTTGCATGTAAACAGGGCGGGAATAGCCCTGTAGATTTTATCTCTACCAGCGTTATTCACCCCCATCGTAGGACCCTTTCGTAATAAAAGATAGTACGTGCGCATTTCCACGCCTCAGAGGCCTGGATTATGAAGCGGGCCTGACAAGGGCTCATCGCTTTACGATATACAACGAGCCAGTTTTAACATATGTTTTGTATTAAGAGCAACAAAATAACTTTTGAATCTAGAGAAATGTATGGTCTTGTAAAATCGTACGGATCTAGCATGGGATGATCGCCCTATCGGGTCATCATTTTCCATTCAAGTACGGGTCTCACGATATTATAGTATTGACACAGTTTCAAGAGGTCACTATACGCTAACTGGACCTGGTTTTCTTGTGGGTGTCACAAATTGGTATCGAGCTAGATAACAGCCTAGGCTCTGTGGGGCATGGGTTCAGGGACATATTGCGAATGTGTGTGAGCATCAATGGTATAGTCTGATGTTTCGAGCTCGAAAGTTGTAGTTACCTAGTGTTTCCAAATCGATATCCAATCATAATTCAGATCAAGGTCTAGGTAGGATGTTATCTAGAGTCCACGATACAGATTAGATCACAATCATGGCTGTGTGTTTTCGTATGCTTTGATTGTATGTGCGTGATTGTGTGTTACAATTTGCGTGAATTATATACGTGGTAGGATTTATAGGAAATACGAACACTAGGGTTGAGAAAACATAACCTTAGAGTTCGAGAAACTTAACGCATCGGTTCTGGATATTAGGCCTTACATCGGCTGATGGCAATATCGGCTTCAGAATAGACGGTGACCGCATGAGAGCTACCGCTCACACGCTTTACTCCGCATTTCTGTGTTAGCGTTCGCGGTGAAGAGGGTATGATGTTTCACCCCATGGCACGTGTATTATTTTACGATGGCACGTGGCGTCGACATTAGCTAACCTACCTGAGGACGGCGATATGAGTCTACCTCGCGGTGGTTTGCGAGTACGAGGATTTTTTCCGGACGCAGCATCGATTACCCACCGGTGCGGGACGAGACTTCCACATTAAGTTGCATTCGGACGCCGCCCATCTCAGCCACCGCTGCATGGCGCCTAAGCAAGTCAGAAAGCTCAAGGTCCGTATACATGAGCATCGGGCAAGGGTTTCATTAGATCGAAAGCACTTCACCACGGGAGCTCCCGGCTTCTATTTGGCAAGAAGAAGGATAAGACCTTCGACCATGCATCGACATGCACTGTCAATAGTGGTTACAACTGGCACCCGATCTCACAATCGGTGATCATGACCCGTTTGGATCAATTGAGAGAGGCAGTCTACTCCAAGATGTATCTTCGCGACCGCTACCATCGCTGAGGTTAGGAGGCATGCCATCCTAAAGACAAAGATTCAGACGCAGATAGGCATTTCGAGCTGATTTGCAAGATGCTCTTTGATCGACGAATGCACCGATAACATCTACGATCTCATGCGAAGGGTGGGTGTTCCAACCCTATTTAGAT
Source organism: Tetrastigma voinierianum (assembly GCA_016808115.1). Classification (NCBI taxonomy): domain Eukaryota; kingdom Viridiplantae; phylum Streptophyta; class Magnoliopsida; order Vitales; family Vitaceae; genus Tetrastigma; species Tetrastigma voinierianum. Next base: position 32,969 of record JAEQBH010002992.1, on the reverse strand, counting down.
CAGCCAGAGCTTGTGGTCTTTGTTACGACACATCATGATCTACTCCCGGGCCGAGGTGGGAGCATGAGGATCATTGAGAATCATACTACGCCTTTGAGATCACTGTAGCTGTATGCCAAGTTCAATGGCAGTTTTGGCTTGTCGAGGTGGTTTTCTGGGACAAGTGGTGTCAACTTCGCGTTAGTGGGACCCCGGGGAAGGTCGAGGGTTTGATGAGTTAAGAGACCGTCGCCTTCAGCTAATGTAGTTTCTCGATTGCAAATATTACAAAGAGGTTTACAGGATTTCTCTCATTATACGCTTATGACAAGATCGCATCCCTAAGGAGGTCAAGTTGTGGCCTGATGACTCATGAGGCAAAGGTTCCAGAATCAAGAGGAGGCTTACTTCGCCTCCTATCCTAATAGTCCCTGAAAGGGGGACGTAGGTACACAAAGTGTAACGATGCTTCAAGGACTGACTGGGTGTCTCCGCGCACAACGAAGGTTTGCGCTTATGGTTCCTTACATTGAAGAATCACGAGCACTACCCTACGATGACATTGATGTTACCGGTCAGAGTCTTCGCCTTGAAGATTGGGCGCTCACTACTTATATGGTGAGAGCGCTCGAGGTGTTTTCGCACCACAAAATTTTGAACACATCTTTCACGAGACCTCAACATGAGGCAGCATAGGTGGATGGAGTTTTTGGAAGATTAACTTCACTTTGCATTACCATCCCTAAGGCAAATGTAGGGCCGATGCGCTTAGGCCAAAGTCACGTGAGCACTCAACAGTGAGGCTCCCCGGAGTGGCGATGCCCCAGACAAATGGGACATTTTAGACTCCAGCAGCATTTCCATGAGCGTGCTCAGTGGTACTGAAGTATGATGGCTACGCCGCCTCTACCGAAAGGTAGCTTGATAGAGTCCCGCAAAAAGGGTGATGCGTAACTAGTATCCATCGGGTGGCCGAGTACAATCGGGGTACAAATGAACGAAGATCTGCCATCCACTACGCATGGTAGCCTTCGATATAGGACGGGTTATGGTCCCCTCAGTCAAAGGATTTCCGAGAGAGATCCTCAGCAGTTCTTATTTCTCCGACATTCGGCCAGGCATCCAAGTGGCACGAAGATGTATCATGACCTCGCCGCCGTGACATCGAAATGACGTAAGAGGGCATGCTCGGGGATTTTGTCCGGACTAGTCTCACGCAAGCCAACGTGTTAAGGTCGAGCACCGTAGATAGCAGGCTACTTCAGCCATCGAGATAGCTGAAAGTGGAAATGGGAACACATCACGCATGGACTCGTGACTTCACTTGCCACTGACATCGCGCGGAAGCATGCGATGCGATAAGGGTTATAGCGGACCGACTCACCGCCCAGACATTTTCCTCGCCGCGCGATGACCTTCACACTAGAGGAATTCCTATGTGCTGTATAGAGATAGTACGGTCAGCTGGAGTTCCAGCCTCCATAGTATCGACCCAGATCCCTGCTTACGCCGCCTCGGGAAGAGTTTCCGTAAGGCCATGAGGACACAACTGATGAGTGACCTGCTTTTTCATCCGCATGATGGTCAATCGGGAGCGACTATTTAGATTTTAGAGGACATGCCGCGCATGCGCTCTCGATCTCAAGGGTAGCCGGGAGGAACACTTGCCCTGATAGAGTTCGCCATGGGCCAACAGCATCGCGAGTATCTCGATGGTGCCCTATGAGGCTCTCTATGGGAGGCCATGTCGATCACCGATATAAGCGACGAGGTGGGAGAGAGCCCTACCACCGGTCCGTATTTGATCAAAGACACCCTGAGAAGGTGGCATGATCCCAAACGCCTCCTTACTTCTCGTAGTCTGCTAAGAGTTGACGCCGATGTAATGACGACAGACCCCTAGAGTTCACACAAGTGATCAATGCCTTCTCAAGGTGATGCCCAAGAGAGGAGTGGATTAGATCTAAAAAAAGGAAGTCGTAGCCGAGGTAGACATTGAACCCTGAGTGCACTCGAGGTGGCATGGTTGTGATCTACAATGTTGTCGCCGAAGTCATGACGCTCATGAGGTGTTTCATTTCTATGTCTTAGTACACCCAGATCCAACTCATGCGATCGTGGAGAGCTTCGTTGTTACGATGGGACCTTCTCGAGGGAGGGACCAAAGGCGTATCATGGATAGCCGAGAGCAGGCTCTTGCGTGGCAAGATCGCGGAGGCTTGTGCTGCGTTGCAGCACCGAGGAGGCTTACATGGGAGCTGCTGAGGACACCGTGGCGCGCCAATTATCCATTCTCGTTCGACGGAAGGTGCGCTTAGTCATTAATGTTCAAATGACTGTTGTATATGCATGTGTGTTTGAATGTGTATGTATGCAAAAATTTCGGGACGAAATTATTTTAAGTGAGAATAAACCCGTGGAAAATTTTAAATTTAAATCTTTTCAGATAAAAAGGCAAAACCTGGTTTACCTAATAGTCTAACAAAGAAAAGTTGGGATTTTCAGATCTCGATGGCGAAACCTGGACAGACCGTTGGAATCGGTCACGAAATCTAGCTACCTAGTCGACTTTGGCTGAATCGAGATACTAATTTCACGCATTTGTAAAATCGTAACACACATGGCGAAATATGTGGATGACACATGGCAAACTGATGGGTGACACACCCAGTTACGTGTCACAATGCATTGGCAAAGATGTATGTGTGTGACATGCATGCCATGTGTCACCATGTAATGGCCTGGTCTTCATATAAAGCGGTCTCAAAATCAACAGGGGGAGGGCGTTGAAAAAAATCATGGAGGAAGAAGGAGAAGGAGGAGGAAGGAAAAGAGGAAGGGAGGAAAGGAGAAGGAGAAAGGGAGGAAAGGAAAGGAAAGGAGAAAGGGAGGAAAAGGGAGGAAAAGGAAAGGAAGAAAAGAGAAGTTAAGAAAGGGGATAAGAGAAAAGAAAGAGGAAAAGAGTGAGGTTATGTTAGCTGAGTGCACTGCACTACAAAGAACCCTAAACCCGCTACAAGAGGTAGGCTTCCTCCTACTAATCGTTATTTTATGCCTAAGGGTCGTGTAGGTTTCCACTAAGCCATCCGGTCTGCAATTTGTAAAAGCCATAGGTTTTGTTTCAGGATCGTGTGGGATGGTCAAAGACAGATTCAGTTTTACTTCGGTTTTTGACTGTCCCGTGACCAAACACTATGTTCGGGATGGCAAACTCGAAGTGTATCGATAAATCCAGGTGTGCACAAATTTCCGCACACCCTTGTGAATCGGTCACATAATTTTGACGGCCATAACTTTCAGCCCGAACTCCGATTCGTGCATTCTTGGACTCTACTGAAAGCTCGTTGAGTCTAGAATTTTATAAGATGAATTTCTCAGCCAAACTGTGGGCTGAACATTGGTCTGGGTCACGGACAGTTGAGGAATAGTCCGCTCGCTTCTAACTTCGCTTTTTAACCTATTGTAATCAAACACAGTGACCGTATACGGCCCGAGCAGTGGAATTGCGTGTTGATATTTTGTGTGGTATTTACAAAAACCGGGATCTTCGACTAAGTCCAATTAATTCCAGGCTGCCATGGCCGGATTTATGGTCGGGAATGGCTAATGTGTGTTATTGCCATAAATTCAATGACATGCTGAATATGTGAAATTATGTGATAAAGATGGAAATAATTATATGCATTGGGTTGTATGACTGACATACTATGTCTTGGCCCAAGAATATGAATTATGGCATTACTTGCCTAAGTAATGGTTGGAATTATTTTAACATATGCTTGAATGATGTGTTGACATGAATGAACTGAATGATAGAAATGATGTAGTGCATGCTTATGTGATGTATTGATTTTGAATATAGAATATTTGAACATGACTGCATGTATGTTAAATATATGAATGTTGTGTGATTAGACATGAGTGTTCATAGCAATACACAAGGAGGGTAGAATGTCCATGTAGATCTTCATATCGTCATGGGTTCGGGAAAAGCAAAGGCACAAATTGTATCATGATTGGGTGTGCTGTACCCACCACATTACACAGTGTTCATGGTACTGATTTGGCAATGTGTTTGGTGTTGAATCGTGTGGGCTGGGAATGGGACGAAGTCCAATTGAGTTCCACAGTGTTAAACAAAAATGGAAAATGAAATGTCAAGGCAGCAAGTAGGGAGTGGATACCCCCGTGAAAAGCCTGAAAATCCGGTTAGACAGCGTATCCACCGGTGAAAGCCCGAAAAATGTCGGAGGGTGTAAGACCCATTATGAGACCCCAAAAGCCTCTGCCGCTCAAAAAGACACGACACGATTAAATAAATATCAGACCACGGGTTGTGAAATGGGGAGCTGGGATCGACTCCTAGTATTGATTTCCCATTGGCACTTGTATCGGTGGTGGGCCTGGTGTTGACCTTGCATTGGGGCATGTAGAGAGGTCGTCTCATACATGCATGTGATTTTTTTCCATGATAGACAACATGTGGCATGGATTGGTTGTTGCTTGATCATGAAATGATCATTTGCATGTGCAACTAGGTGGGGAATAGCCCCGTAGGATTTATCTCTACTGGGCGTTATCTCACCTCGTCGTGGGACCCTCGTGCAGCCGTGACGTACAGGCAGCATCTGCGCCCTTAGAGGCCGGATTATGAAGCGGGTCGACAAAGGGCCTTGACTTGTTTTATGTATATATTAGAACGAGCTAGTTTTTTAATATATAAAGCAGTTAAGAGTAATGTAACAACTCTTGAATCTAGAGAAATGTATGGTCTTGTAACCGTATGGGACGAGTAATATGGATGATTGGCCTTATCAGTCATTTACTTCAAGTACGGGTCTCAGATATGAGTGACACACAAGCCCCGCGCAGTTGACGGTGGCCAATCCGGACCCTGCTCTTGGGGTGTCACAACCTTCTCATTCATGTGTTAGAGTCATTGATGTTTGTTTTGATTTGATTTGGGTTGTATGGATTTCCTCCCTTTGATTGTTATAGGAAAGTCCTAACTCATTTTTTCGCTTTGAAGTTAGGAGAACCTAACTCTTCCATCTCTAGGTAATTTCTGAGCTTGAATTGGAGTTCTATTGCTTTTGCTGATTTTTTGTTATTGGGTCTTAAAGACAAAGAAGGCCAAAAAAGAGATGTATAGGTTTTGAAGGGAATTGTTGTCAAAGTTTTTTTTTTTTTCAAAAACCCATGTTTTTTTGTGTTTTTTTTCCATAACTTGGCCTCTTGACCTCCAAATTGGATGATTCCAATTGGATATGGTGCATAAGACTCATGGATGAAAATTTAGAAGAAATGTAGACCTACAAAGATCCAAAAATTGGCAATGATGTCAGGTTTCAGATGGACCAAACAGAGTCTAGAAACTGTGAAATTTTTCAAGTTGTACATATTTTTAGCTGGGGCTACAATCAAGGCCATTAGTCATCCAAATTAAGTATTCGAGATGGGAAAGAACCCTAAGAGGTATACCTACAAAATTATGAAGGTACCAAGAAGTAAACCTGGTCCTAAGTCCCCAGATCAGCGAGAATTTTTAAGTCGCTAGGGTTATCCGCTTTGGTACAATTTTTTGGTGTTTTCGGGGCTATAAGTTAAGTTTTAATGATCCAAATGTGATGATTCCAATTTCACTGAATATAGACCATAGAGCTATCATTTTCATGAAGGAAGTTTGGGTAAAATATGCTCATTTGCTCTAAAATTTGTGTTAGAAGGTGTATTGCAGAAATCTCAACCCTAACCAAACCCTAGCATGCATCACTTATTTTTCTTTTGTTTTCGTTTTCCAATCAGGACGTATTTGTGATGGATTAGAGCTGGTGATGATAAAACATGAGCAAAAAATCGATTCAGTAATAGGAAACAAGAATCGATAAACTCTTTGGTTTGTTCTTCACATTTATCTTCCTGCTTTCAAAGGTTGTGTTTATTTTTTCATCAAACCTAAAAGTGTTGATATAAAATCTATGATGTGTGCTTCTAAGAACCATAAATAAATTTGCTCAAAAGGTTAATTGATCTCAAGTGGATTAACACAAATATGGGAAGGCAATGTATGTTAATGCATGAACTACTATGGTAGTCGAATGTGTATTTGCGTGTATGGTTCTTGCTGTGCAAAATTACTCCATGTATGTGTTTAAAATTTCATGTTTCCAAATCATAAAGGTTTGGTGTAATTGAAATAGTGCATAAAAACTCATGTGTTATGAGTTAAAACGGGGAAAAGTTATTGGATTATGGCCAAAAGTTTAGATAGTGTTTCTAAGGAGATTGTTGTAAAAGCTTCGAATTATCGACTTGAATAAATTGTTTTTGAAAACAATAGACCGGATAGTTAATGTAACTTCAAATTATATCCTAGTAATAATATGTTACAGTGGTATAACAGGCGAAATTTGCATTTTTCAAAATTTAATGCTATGGTAAAATGGTAATATCAAATTAAGGACCTAAAGACATACAAAAGTGAATATCGTACTTAAAGTAGGATTTGATAAGTTGACGTGGCAAAACAATAATTTAAAGAAGGACTTAATAGCAAAAGAAGAACTTCAAAATCAGATAAACCAAACATGACCCAAGGAGAAGTTGATATTTTCATTTTGATCTTGGGAGGCCTAAGGTTTACGCTTGAGAGAGAAGAGCCAAGTTTGTTCGATTCTCTCAATTTTTGCCCTCCTTGTTCAAGTAAGAAGGAAGGAAGAAGAAAATGCTTTGAACTTCAAGAAATCAAGGCAGGAACCATCACAGCTTCACAGTTTTGTTTCAGTGGTTGTTAGAAAACCTAACTTCCATTATGAAAGTACAGCGGTTGGCTTGTGGCTGAGTACTTTTAAGGTTGTGCCGCTTTGGAGCCGCTTTCTTTGATGTTTGGTTTTGGTTGAAACATGGGTGGTGAGAGGCAAACCCGCCATTTCTACGTAAACTGGCAGGGAGCATTCTTCACCAGATTAAAAGTTGAGTACTAATACTCAAATCTGTTTTTGGTCAAGAGGATATTGAAACAGCATCAAAAGAGTACCTACCAAAGTGGGTTAAGGTTCGGGAGGATTTGTGCACCCCAGACCGGTGTTGAGTACCTAAGATGGGAAAGTTGAGTAATTAGCATCGTAAAGTTGAGTACCAATACCATTAGCCAGTACCGCGAACGTTGAGTACCCAGATCAAATGTGGTTTAAGGTCCAGAGGTGTCAGTAACAGATTAAAGTCAAGCACCCGCACTTCAAAGCTGTTTAAGGTCCGGTACTCCATCCCCAACCTTGATTTCCGTTTCTATTCTTTCGGCACTTAAAATGAAATGTTAATAAATGTATAAAGGTTATATGAAAATGCTCGTAATTCCTCGCCTTGGCGATCCCGCTGCTAGCGTGATGCCGTTTTCGCCTTTAATTTGCTATAATGTGGCTTAAGAACAATATAATAAGTTTCAAGAATGTACATAATAAGATAAGTTCGCTTCAAGACTCATCAACGACGAATAGGCATTCCTCGACCGCTGCTACCACACTCCTCGCTATGACACTGCTACGCCGCGCACGTCAATAGGTGCTTCGACACTCTTGCTCGCGTTGGTACCTTCGCGCGTTAAGCCACACTCGCTACGTAAGACGCCTTCTGCTCAACTTAAGACTCTCGCTAAAGGATACACATCTCTTGTTAGTCAGTGGGTAGGCACATCTCTATCTCGCATTGTACCGTACCTTCTGCACCTATTGTGTCATGGTCCCTATCATTCTATTACTTCCGGCCCATACAAAACATTTATATGATAATGAATACTAATAATGAACAAGATATAAGTAACGCCTATTAGCTCTGTGAATGTACCCATAGTACCTTCTATACAAGATCCTCTATTTTGAACTCCTAATAAAGATATGAAAACTCCGTTATAGAATTATGTTATATGAAAACTTTGTTATAGAATTTCATGACGTAAACTCCGATATGCACATGTTAGTATGTATCATAATTATGGACCACTTAAAGTGGTCATATCTGTTATCTGTTTCCCACTAAGCTATAAGCTAAAGACGGCGCTTTCATCCAGAGGTGACAAGAGGACATCCGGCATTATTCCGTGATTCACCGTGGCCAACACAACAATGGGGAGTCCACTTGATGTAGGTTTTTCTTTTAGTTTTGGAATGTAAATGCTTGCAATAGTGGGGTTCAGGTAAGTACAAGTAAATGGGACTCAGACATGTACATACAGGACATTTAAACACCACTTGGTGGTAGTACTAGAAGTTGTATTTCCTTATGGATTTATATATGAAATTGGCCCACCAAGGTTAGGAAAGCAGGTTAAAGAGTCTCAGTCCCGTGTCGCGCCCTCTCTTTGTCTAGGCGGGGGTAGGGGCGTGACAGTTAACATAGTGGTAAAGTAGGCATATTGGCTTTTTAAACTTGTGTTATCAGGAATTCCTTGTGAATATAATCAGTAACTTTACTATACTAATTATTAATGCCCTTAAGAGAATGTTAATTATATTCGAAAGTTAGGATATATTTGTATACCAATAAGGATAAATGTAGCAGATAAAATGATATGATCATAGTGATATACTGATCCAGAGCCCAATGAGACAACATCTAGAGGTACACATAATGAAAATGTAAAATAATCCAAATCATAGCCTGAGATGGCACAATATCGAAGATAGTGTTGAACCGCCAAGCAATCCACGGATTGTTTGATTCCATTATCCTATGCAATCGTAATTTTTGGTTAGATTCGCTTTTAAGGCAAAATGGTTAACAAATGTAAATTGTGTGAATTGAAAGCAGACAAAAATATCAGACATGTAAACATGAAAAGTGTGAATCATTTTTTTAATATGCAAGATAAAATGAATGTATGTTAAACTATTATAAAACTATATATATATATATATATATATATAAGAGTATATATATATATATATATATATATATATATATATATATATATATATATATATATTGTATGGATCATATGAACAAACCCGCTCAAATGTTGTTTGAAAATAAACTTATTGGATGTAATTGAGATGATTAATTGATGCATATGGGCAATGTTATTTATATGTTTATATGTGCATATATATGTTGTATTGATTGTATGAAATGAGAATAGAAACGTAAAAAACCACTAAGCGTGAAAATGCTTAGCGCGTTGATTTCTCGTCAATAATACTGTGTATTGTGTTTAAGACTCCAAGACCACGAGCATAGAGTCACTGACTGCTTCTGAGTGTATGCATAAATACTCCGTTTCATGCATACCACTACATTTGGCGGTATCATGTAATTATTTTGTATAGAAATCAATATGTATAAATATTCATGGAATGTGTATTTACTATTGGGATGAAAAATGGGAGAACTCTAATAATAGTTTGTAAGTGTATGTTGCAAAGGCATGGAATGCCATTTTGTATCAATATGTTATACTAAAGAATAGATATGGGCCATCTTGAATGATATGATGTATATTTCTCATATTAATGAATGTATTAGTAATGATATATTATATTCATATATAAGTATGTTTATATGAAATGTGTTTTGACAAATGGTTTTGAAACGGTCCGCATCCTCGAATCCGGTTCACCGGTCGAGTCGGGCTTGAGGGCGCGACAGGGGATCCACCTAGAAATAGGTTCCCACCTCTCATTTTCAATCACTCTCACTTTGAGATCTCTCGAGCTCTCAAAGTTCTATCTTCCTTTTTCAAGGGCTACAAGCATCCTTTATTTCTCAAGTGCTTCAAGCACATTTTTTTCTCAAGTGCTTTAGGCACATTCTTTCTCCCCCTTACTCAAGTGCTTCCATATTAAGCACAAATTTTGGAAGAATATTTTGATATTCGAGTTGTACTGCATTTTAGCAAGGGAGTGCACCCGATGTGAGATTGTTGAATCCTAGAGGTAGAGCATCGATTCTCTACTGCACCAAGGTTACAAACAGGAGGAGGGCGAATCTACTTTAAGGACAGTGCAATTGCATCACTCAGCCATCCTAATAGATAAGTTCATCTTACCCAATTGATCCTGTGTGTGTTTGATTTAGGCTAAGTCAAATTCTTTAATCACTTACTTAAAGACTTTCTACAAGAGGTATCAAAGCCCAAGGCAGTAGGTGGAAACTTGTTAGTACATGTGAGGGAAATGTCTGTTAACAAGGCGATAAGAGCTTAAGGCAAGTGGGATATAGCATACCATTGTGACCCCCTCCACTTACATGGGTACTTTCTGGTGTACTCAACACAACTCTTATTACTTTCCTGGTTTCTTTTCACCCAAAAGACCAAATTCAACCAACACATCTATGGTAGTTGAATTTGTCTTTTCTAAGCACAAGTTAGGGCCTGTTTGACAATGTTTCTTAGAAGTGTTTTTAGACTTAAAAACACTTTCAAGTGTTTCTAGGACAAAAGAAAAGGCGTTTGGTAATATTTTCAAAAGTGTTTTTGAAAGTAAAAAAAAAAAAAAAAACTTGGAGTGTTTTTGAGAAGCGCAGGAGGTGTTTTTTTTTAAAAAAAAAGCTTTCTAAAAGTTTTGGACATTCTAAAATACCTACATGTTTATCCTTAAATATCTATTTTATTTTCCTTAAAAAATCTATTTATTTTATTTTAAAAAATAGGATAATATCATATACTTTTAAAAATTCAAATAATTCAAATATTTTATAAAATATTTAAATAAATCTATAATCATAAAAATTTATAAAAATAATTATTTTAATTTTTATTAGTACAAAAATTTTACATGTTTATTAATTAATTCAAATCTTTTTATAAATAGTTTTATAATTGTAAAAATAATTATTTTAGAGTTTTATTAATACAAATATTTATATATGTTTATTCATTATTCACTTATTTCTATAAATATTTTATATTTTTATAATCATAAAAATAGTTGATTTAGGTTTTATTAATATAAATTTTTATATGTGTTTATATACTTTTGTAATAAATTTTTTTATTTATTATGATATCCTATTTTTATAATTAAATATTAAATATCTTTTTTGATAATTTTAATGATATAAAAGCGTTTTTATATCAAAGAAAACGTTTTGATTAAAAGCGTTGTTACAAGAAGTAGTGTCAAACTGACCCTTAAAAATATTTCGTAACAAATTACCAATTGTTCCTTGGATTTTCATTTAGTAATTCAGCAAAAAGTAATTCAACATAACTTGCTTCAATTTAAAGGTTCCTTTCCAAGCACAAATTAGACGGTATGGTGCCAGGGGATTCCTCAGGAAAGGAATTTCCAACTTAAAATGAGCGTCCATGATTAACCTCATTTATATAATTCCAAGTTTGGTCAACTTTAAAAAAATAATTGACTTCTAGTAAAAATTAAAAATATTTGTTAAAAATTTAAACTTGATATATAAGTGATGATGCTTTCAGCCGGCCCGGGAATTTGGAGCGTGTTGGGAGTCGGTGCAGTAGGACCGAGATTCTTGGCAGGCTGGTGCCAGGGCAGGCGTTGCTCTTCTCACAAAAGAAGAAAGAAGAAGGCGAGCGGGGCTTTGCGGGTGTGCTCAGATGCCCCCCAGTCGGGTTCCTCATTGAGAAAAGATAGGATTTGCTTAGAGGCGAATGTTTTTGCGTGCCTTTCATCGATGGGGTGGCACAGGTATTTATAGTGTATGTTATTCCCGATTGGAGGGTAGTAGGTTCTTTCCCATTGGATGAGATATTTCCCTACCACCCACCTTTTGGTTGATAAGGGATATTGACAGAGTAGTTTATTGAAAATTATCCTCCTTCCTTATTTGTGAGATCTGGTTTGATTTGCAGGATAAATTGTTTATCGTGGATTATCCTGTTTTCCTTGCTAATGAGATTTAGTTGGAGATTTAGTTAGATTTACAGGATAAGATGTTATTGAGGTTATCCTGCTTTGCTATTAGCTAGATTTAGTTTGGTTGCAAGATGTGGGCCTTTCAAATTATCCATGGCCAGAAGCCTTTGGCGAGTGGGTAGGCCTTTGTTTTGAAATTTGGAAGCGAGGGCTTTGGAGTGCTTCATCGGGCGCGCCTCTTCTTTGGGTTTGGCAAGTGGGCATGCGAGCCCATTTTTCAAACCCTATCAGTTGCCCCCCAGGCCTTGTGTATGGTATGCGTGGGCAAGGGCTGTAACGTTTCTAGCATCCGGTGTGATTGCCACATGTCTGCTTTGTGCTGGGTTAGTTAGGGCTTTGTCACCGCCTTATGTCTTGTGATAATGATGACTTTTCGGTTTTCGCGTTCATTTCTCCCACTTCTTTCAGTTTCCTTCTACTTCTTCTACAGACGTTCTCTGATCGTTCGCCTTGTGTGCCCCTAATCCTGAAGCTTTTTGTTCTTTAGCGAGTCCGGATTTCCCTTTTCCTTAGTGTTTGAATCCCCTGTGCAAAGTCCTTTTCTGGCGTCTTTCTTGGGATAGCTTTTTCCGTTTTATTCCTGGGACCGCTGCGTCTTTCTCTTTTCGGTGTCTTTTTGAGCAATACATCGAGGCGCTAGGGTTAGGTTGGCTAAGTTTTTGTTTTCACTACTTGCTATCACCATGGGTCCAGGTCGCTCTTCTTCTCTGCGTATTGGAGGTGACTCGTCGGCTATTGTCGGCTATGGGCGGGCCCGAGGTGGCGCCTCAGATTCGATCGGAGTTGATCTTGAGATGCCACCCTAGAGAGGCCCCTTTTCCCTTGAACAAGGGTAAGAGGAGAATAGATCAGATTAAGTACCCCGGGGAATCGGAGTACCTAAGGTCTGCGGTGCAGAATGCTCTGGCGGTGGGACCTAGCAAAGTCGGACCCTTGTATGGGGCCACTTTTGCTAGGCTTTATAGGCCTCCTTTTGGTGTTCGGGTTTGGTCCCCCGACATTTTGACTTCTTACCTGGTTCCAGTACCTAAGATGGTATGCTTCTTTGAAGTGGCCTTCGATAACGGTCTTCGCCTCCCTCTGCACCCTTTTATAAAAGGGGTTTTGTAGCACTTCAATGTCTGTCCTTCTCAACTCTCGCCCAATTGCTGGGGTATTTTGGTTGGGCTATTGGTTTTCTTCAGGGACAGGGGCCTTGGTGTTCCCAGTATAGCCATGTTCCTTGATCTTTTTAGCACGAAGGAAACCACCGAGGGCTTCCTTTATTTTTCCGGCGTTAAAACTCCTCCCGGTGATTTCCGACCTTCCCTCTTCCCATAGGCTTTGGAAGGAGCGTTACTTCTTCGTTAGCGGCCGCGATTGGGAGTATGACCCTCTTGACAAGGATGATACCCTGGGTGTTTCGGTTGCTTGGACCACCCCTGAGAATCTAAGTGAGTATTGCTTTGTTTTCGATATAGTCTTTGTGAGGTCATTGTGTATCTCTAATTTTGTTTTGTTCGCGTGCCTCTCAGGTGCTCGGCAGATCTCGACCAGAGATAACGTCATTCTTGCGAGATTGGTGAGGTGTTCCTGCCATCCCTCTGTTGAGTTGATCGGAGTAGGATATTCTGACCTTGACTTAGTCTATCCTCTCTCTTGCTTTGGGGCCTTCGCCTTCTTCCATGAAAATTTCTCCTCTTTTGGGCCTTCCGCTACCGAGGCCACCAAGGGAGGAAACTTCTAGCTCGGGTGGAGGTGTTTGTCTCGAGAGTCCTAGGCGTGAAATGGAGAACTTTGGTTTCAGTTGAGAAAGGCCCAGGTCGGAGTCTTGTAAAGTGAGGTCGAAATTGGGGGCTTCTTCCTCTTCCTCCTTCTACCACACATTCGAATACCGGGCGGGTGTTGTCGCCTCACTGGCGAAGTTCCTAAGACTTTTGAGTTTGCAATCCCGTTTAGGCTCTGTTTGCAAAGACAGGCTTTCCTCGGAGGACGCCATTGGCGGTCGTTGGAGGTTATGCCCATCATTGTTTGGAATCCTCCTGCGCAGAGTGTTAAGCCACCTTCCTCGAGGTCGGAAGAGTTGAAGAGGAAGGAGCTCGCTGAAGAGATGGTGACTCCCTTGCTCCTCGTGTCGGAGCTTGCCGTGAGGCGCAGTCTGCAAATCCATCCTTAAAGATTGACTCTGAGGGTTGGGGCCTTGTGTGCAGTGGGAGCTTTGGCTTTATCCCTCCAGGGGGTCGCCTCTGTAAGTTCTCATGTCTTGTTGTGTTTGATTTCAACCTGAGTTGGGTGTTGATCTTGTGTTGGGTACTGATCTTGCGTTGAATGTGAGCAGGTGGCTACTCATTTGAAAAGTTTAGCCAAAAGGTGGCAATACGAGCGAAGGTCGTGCCAAGCGGCGGTTTACAAAGCGGTGGCTTACCGCCGCCACGGCGGGCTAGGTTGAGGCCGGGTGTGGGGTTTGACCCGGAGGCCCGGTGAAGCAGGTGCGATTTGAAGCATGCCAACGTCTGCATGCTCGGTGAGGGTGAAGATGGGGCCCCAGGCGACTTGAGCAGCCGAGTTGAGCGTCGAAGGTTCGGGATGGTAACGAGTTGGCTAAAATGACTTACTAGAGGCCGAGGGCGGTTTGCGATCTGCCCGGTCTGACTTCCGGATGGTCGAGGATGAGCTGCCGTCGGAAAGCGGCTCAACGAGGGGGTCTCGAAGAGGCATGCATGGCTAGGGACGGTTGCGCGATCGAATGACTCTGGCAGACGGAGCTTGTCGGGGCTTTCGGCTATAAGCTCTGAAGCGCCCCCGGCGAGGGTGTCGTGGGGCAGCGTGGGGACCTTCATGTAATCTTTGGTTGCTCCGGAGGACCCAGTTATAGGGAGGCGAGGATGAGGCACGTACTCCCCGTGGGCTTCTGGGTGGCTTGCCTTTCAGAGGAAGGATGCTAATGTTTATCCAGGCTGGGCTTTCAGCCGACATCCCTGCGACGAAGGGAGGCGGGGAGGAGTCCCTCCATGAGACTATTCTAGAGAACAGGATGCTCCCATTGAGGCTCACTCCCCTTCTTCATCCTCTGCTCCTTCCTCTGATGCCTGATTTCCCGTGTATATCTTCGCTCGCTTGTCGTCGTTTTTTTTTTTTACTGGGCTTGAGACCCAGGACATATGTAGCCTTTTCCTTAATGAATACTCCTTTTTCATTTTACTTCTTTCACCTCTACTTGTGCTCTTGTATTTGTTTTTAGCAATCTGAATCGACTTAGTGCATGAATTACGAATTGGTAAGTAAGACTGTCAAGCAGTGCTGGGCGCTCAGACGTGAGGCCTTATCAGGCTGAATGCTTTGGCGATCGACTCTTAGGCTACATGGCTGAAGAGTAGAGTAGTCGAGCTCATGTGTTCTTTCAGACTGCAGGCGATGAGGCCTTATGGGTTGAATCATGGCCCGATCGGCCTCTTGAGGTACATGGCTGGTGAAACAGTCAAGCTCATGTGACGAAAACTTCTAGGCTCACGGGCGGCGAGGGCCTTATGGGTACAGATAACTGGCCCGATCGACTCTTAGTTTGCATTGCAGTAGGTGGTGTCAGGCTCTTCAAAGCGATTTCTTGGGCCGGCGCGGAGGAGCCTTATGGGTTTGAATAACTGGCGATCGACTCTTAGGGTGCGTGGCTGAGTAAAGTAGTTGAGCTCGGTGGTAGGCTCTTGGGCTCACGTTGAGGCCTTATGGGCTGAACGACTTGGTGAGTGACTCTTGGGGTGCGTGGCTCGACGAGTGGTTGAGCTCGTCGAGCTAAATCTTTGGGCTCCGGGCGGCGAGGCCTTATCAAAGAATTTGAATAACTGTGGTGACTCTTATGTTTCATGGCTGAGCGGATGGCGGGCTGGAGTCGAGGCGGAGCTGCGGAGCTCCGGTTTGAGGCCCTATTGGGGTACGAATAACTGAATTTGAGCCCGACTCTTGGGTTGCATGGCTGACGGGTGGTTGAGTAGTGGCGAGCCTCTTGCCCAGGCTCCGAGGCGGGCCTTATGGGCTGAATAGCTGAGCCCAGCCCGACTCTTATGTTTCATGGCCTGAGCAGAGTAGCTGAGCTCGTCAAGGCGAGCCCCTGCTTGGGCTCCGGCCCGAGCTGGCGGGGCCGACTCTTAGGGCATGGCTGGCCCAGTAGTTGAGCTCAGTCAAGCCCGAGCTCACGGGCTCGGGGCGGCGGGGCTGTGGGGTGGGTCTTGAGCTGAGCCCCCCGACTCTTAGGGTGCATGGCTGAGCATAGTGGTTGAGGCTGCGTCAAGGCCCGGGCTACTGGGCTCCGGGCGGCGGGGCCTTATGGGGTGAATAGCTGAGGGCGGGGCGGCTCTTGGGCACGTGGCCCCGACCAGTGGTTGAGCCCCCAGTCCAGGCGGGCCCCTCTTGGGCTCAGAGGCCTGGCGAGGCCTATTGAAATTTGAACTCTTTGGTACGAGCCGAGCTCTTAGGCTACATGGCACGAAGCGAGTAGTTAAGCTCGTCAAGTATTTGCGAGCTCATTGAAACCTTCTTTGTTTGAAGGCTGTCGAGCGGCCCGATTACATGCGACCATCAGATTCCAATTCTTGGAAGATGCGAGCATTTTTAATCTTTGGTTCATGAAATCGAGGAAGCGATTCTTGCTGAGTTTCGAGTGCTAATATTCTTATAAATAAGCCAGGATCTAGTTGTTATAGGGCCCATACTTGAATCTTCTGTCTTTATGCGGTTTGCAACTAGAATGCACGCACGAAATGAAGCGTCGAGGCTTAGTCGTCTTAAAGTGAGAGGACTCCCTTACAGGGATTGGTTCCAGTTTGTTGGGCCTCTGCTGCCAGGAGTTGTGTCTTTTCCCTAGTCTCCCTTTATGGGGTTGTGTTATTCCACAACCGTCTTGGGGATGCATCTGGAGAGGGCAGTACATTTCTTGTGCCGCTTTCTCTATTTTCTGTTCTTCTTTCTCTTCCTCTCCTTTCTTCTCCTTCTCCTTCTCTTTCATTCCCTCTTCTTTTCTTTCTCCTTTTCTTCCCCATCTCATTCTTAATTTTTCCTTTCCTTCGCCTGACTCTTTCCATCCCTTTTTCTTCTTCTCCTCTTTTCCATCTTTTTTTCTTACTCCTTTTTCCATCTCGTTTTCCCTTTCCTTTTCTTTCTTGAGGGTTTTTTTTTTTTTTTTTTGAGAAGCGCTTGTTGTGTTTGTCGAGATCTGAGGCCAGCACTACGATTATGTCGATTGTACCTTTATTATAATAAAGAGAGATGTTTTTATTTTTGAATCATGAACTTGCACACTCTGATGTATGTAATTTTTCTACACTCGTGTGTTTGAAATTTGTTTGATCAACAAAAATAACAATAACGTGGGATTCGCCACTGAAAACGATAAGGCTTTGTTAAGACCTAAGCAGGGTCTCTTGATAAAAGCGGCTTAAGGTGTTGACGTTCGAGCATGATGCGGAACTTTTCCCCTCCCTCCGTGCGGAGTTCGTAATTACTTTCGGTCGGCGGCGAAAAATATGATGTGGGGGCCTTCCCGGTGATTGGGTCTAACTTTCCATGTGTTGGGTTTTCCTTGTGGCGAGGAGCTTTTAAGGCTAGGTCACTGACTTTGTAACTCACAGGTTTGACTTTTTGATTGTAATATCTCGCCCGGAGTCTTCCTTTGAAGTGATCTTAAAGTCTGCGCACCTGGGACACCTGCTCACGCTTTCATCTAGAAGGTCTAAATTTAGGCGGAGAGCCTAAAGTCATTATGTTCCATAACACATTGAGTCCTTGAGGACTTTAATCCAACTTTCAGGCAGCGGCTAAACCTTGATTGCCATAGGCTAGGGCAAATGGGGTTTCCTGGGTTGCTAACTTGCGCGTAGTCCTATAGGCTTATAACACCTCGGGGAGGTATTCTACCCATTTGCCTTTAAGATCTTCCAATTTGGTCTTCAGTACACCTTAAGGGTTGACAGTGACTTACTTTGGCGGATTAGATTGCGGCGGATGTCTTGGGGACGGAAGTAGCTGTTCTTGATTCAGGCTCGGCACAAAATCTACGAAACTTGGCGTTATCGAATTGCTTTTCATTATTTGACCTCAAGCTCTTAGGATGTAAACATATATTATATTCTACGCCACACAAAGTGCGTATCTTTGGTAATTTACTGATTGTAGCTGAAGGTTCGGCTTGACCCGTTGGTGAAGTAGTCCCTTCTGTGGTGATAAGATTTGCATTGACCCTTCCCCGAATTAAGCGAAGGTCCCAATATATCAAACCTTGTTGGAAAGGCCAAGGGCTTTGTGACGGCGTGGGGGCTGAGATAGGAAGGTGAAACTTTAGCGTGCTCTGGAAAATCTGCGTTTCTTGATGGAGTCGATCGTCTACGAGCATGTGGACGATAATATCACGCCTTAAAAATCTTCCACGCTAATGCAGAACTCCCGATCTTGATTTCCGCATACACGTATGGACTTCCGCAGTCGTGATGGCGTCTTTCAGCGGTGCATTTAAGGATGGTGTAAAAACCTCGCTTGTAAAGGCTTCCTATGATTGTAGTGAACACGGCCGAGCCTGGATTGTCTTGGGGCCTCTTTTGGGTCATCGGGTAGACGTCGGAGTCTGTTAAAGTGACTCCCATATGGGCTCCATCCGACAGCTCGGACTTCGATTGGGGGCGAAGAGCTTCTCGCCATGGGAATCCTAGAAGTCTCTGCGAGGTGTCCAGCCAGGCGAGGTCTGGTACTGTGGGGTGTACGTGAGGGTTGTGCTAATTTTGCAAGGGCATCGACTACGGGTTCCTGGCTGCGGGTATGTCGGCCTGGACCCGACCACGAACTTTTCGATCAAATCTCGTACCTTTTTTGGTCACAGGATCATTTTCACTTTTGGCCTCGTATGTGTCCTCATTTGTCGTACTAATTTAAAAATTCGCGGCCAGACTTGGGTGGTCAACCATTGAATGGGTGAGGTTGAGGCCCTCTATGACGACCTCATACTCGGCCTCGTTGTTAGAGGCTTGGAATCCAAATCTAGGCGTGCTGATATCTGAGCATTCCATGCAGGAGGTCGGGGATTAGCGGGCTTTTGCTTTGCTTGTGCATTTGTGGCTCCAAGTGCACGGAGGTCTCCGGATGGGAGTCGGGTGAGGCGTTTGAGGTTCCTGGGCGAACTCACCTGGTGAACTCCAAGAAAGAAGTCTGCTAAGGCACGCCACTGCGATTTTGGCTTATATGATGTCGAACTCGCTCATTTCTATGGCCCACTTCATGACCTTACTTGAGTCTCGGTTTGTGTAACGCACTTGTTTCATCGGATATTATTGAACCGATGGTATGGCACGAAAGTAAGGGTGGAGCTTAGGGTTGCGGTTGCTAATGCCAAGATTAATTTTCCATCCCTTGGGTACTCTCTCTCACCTTTCGTCTCGATTGCTTGTGCAATCAGTAAGCCGGATGCTGCGCTCGGTCTTTTGTCCACAACGAGGGCGGTGGTGAAATTACGGCGCTAAATATGGGTGAGGCTACGCCCGGAGGACTCACCAGGAATGGGAGGGGGCTGAATATGTCTTGATGCTAAGAATGCTTCTTGGACCGTATGCCAGTGAAAGCTTTCTAAAACTTGGAAAAAGAGTGACATTTACTCTTAATACTGGATCGAATCGACTTAGCAATCCTTAGGTCGAAGCAATGGCCGAACCTCTTTGCTTGATGGCGGCGGCATGAAACCCCCGCCTTTATTTTTGTCTGGATTTACTTTCAAGTTCTCGGTTATTGACTATAAAACCTAAGAATTTTCTGGCAGAGCCTCAGAGCACACTTGGGTGGATTCAGCCGTATTGTACTCTTTTTAGGATCTGGGCATGTCGGATAGATGAGCTATATGGAGTTCGGCAGTGGTGGACTTCACCAACATGTCATCTATATACACCTCCATGGACGTTCCTATTTGCTTATGGAACATCCAGGTTTACCCGACCACATAAGTAGCTCCGCGTTCTTGAGCCGGGCATCTACGATAACCAATAGGTTCCACTGCCGGTGACGAGCAGGGTCTTTTCTTGGTCATACACGGATCCATGCTAATTTAGTTCCTTGGCAGGAGAAAGCATCCCATGGCCAAAGAGTTCATGGCGGTTGTGCGTATCACGATGAAATTCGATTAGTGGCAAAGGGAAAATATCTTTTGGGCATGCTCTGTTGGCGTCGATCGTCGATCTGGTCGCCACTATAGTTCACTTTTGATGAGCACGATGTTGTGACCATTCGGGGTATTCACTTCTTTGATTGCTCCTGCGGAGGAGTTTGCGGAAACCTCCTCTGCTTGTAGCTCCTCCTCTTTGTTTAAGTGCGGCTTGAAGGATGGTGCGTTATTTTGTAGTGATTTGTGGGGTGAGTTCCACTCAATGTCTTCACCTTCCCATGAAGACGTCTTTGTTCTGTCTCAGAAAATGGGTGAGAGGGCTTTTGAGGTCTGTAGCTTGGAGCGATGTGGCGGTGGTGTTCGGGGTGGAGTCATCCAGCGGTCACGGTTCCGACTCTTTGAGAAGCTGGGTTGGAATTGTTCACCTGCAAATCGCGTCTCCCTCATCGGTATATGTTGTCGACCGTTTTTTGCTTCATGGATGCTAAGTAACACTCTCTAGCCACGCGTTGATCTCCTCGAACCATTCCTACTCCGCTTGTGGTGGGAAACTTGATTATCATGTGGTAAGCAGAGGGAATGGCTTTCATTGCGTTGAGAGAGGGTCTCCTGCCAACATATTATGGCCCGAAAGTGGGGCGTGACGAATGTCAGCTGTGGTCGTTTGCACGGCTTGCGAGAGGGTCTCACAGTGAGCCTTATGGTTATTGTGAGCCCCGAGGTAACACCTCTCTCGAAGAATCTCGCAAGTGGGTGTTGGCGGTTCCGGAAACGCCTTTCGTGTCCATCTTGGTAGTGGCGAAGATAATGTCGGCTGAACTCCCGTTGTCGATTAGGACCCGATGGACCGTTTTGTTGGCCACAACTACTCGTATTACCAAAGGGTCATCATGGGGATGCTGGCATCCCCTCAGGAATCCGAGTCGAGAAAGAATGTTATAGATGTATGAAATGGCGGTTTGGACACGACTTGCGCCATTACCTCTCTGGCGCGATGCTCTGCGAACTGGGCCTTCTGGCCTCTGTTGGATTCCCCCTCTCTCTGAGTCCCTCAAAGATCACATGGATTTCCCATAAAAATTTCTTTGGTCTTGAGTTCTTTGTCTGTCGAGGTGGTGGTAGGCTGTTGAGCACAGGCTTGACTTTGAGTCACAGTTACGGGCGACCCTCGGGTGCTGAGCGTCGGAGGGCTCTGCAGCGAATTAAGTATTCTATTTCTTTCTAGGTATATGCAATCATCCGATGCGATGCAGTAATCCCACACAATGGAACTTCATGATACCTAGTGTTGTCTCTTTGTAGGCGAAGTGCGACTTCATACGAGATGGCCACCTCTCGGGGCTGATTAGTTCGCGCCGGCGCAAGACTGCGATATTGTAGTTTGTTGGGTGCCGCCGGGTGAATAAGCGTTATCGTCGCTCGGGCGAGGTGGGCCCCAAGCAAATCTCGAGGCCCGCACCTTTTCGAGGACCGTTCTCGCATCTTTCTTTGGAGACACTCTGAGTAAGCACACATGCTTTTGGGCTTCCATCATAAATCAGCATCGGTCTAAAACTTTTTTTCTTTGCTTGGAGTTAAGGAGCTTCCTTTCTTGGATATGAGGGCTTCTTATGGGTGTGTATGCGTTTAGCTTTGCGAGCACCTCGACCATGCTTGGCGAGGATTTTGAGATGGAAAACATCAGATCTTTTTCATTGCATCCCTGACCCGACGAATACGGTGATCGCGAGAACTTTTGTCCAGTATGTCTACCTTTAGAGACTCGGCGTTGAATCTCTGAACATAGGATCTTAGGCTTTCCTGCGAGCTCTACTTGATGGTCAATAGATGGTAACTTGGCTTTCTATACGTTAAACCAGCGAAGTTGAGAGCCCGACGCGTGGATGCTCTCACGAATGAGGGAGATCGTGAGCGAGCCTATTAAGCCCGGGCAATTTGGGCCTTTTAATGTGATAGTGGCTATCCGCGAGGTCCTGATACTTATGCAGAGATTCATTGGTTTTGTAGAGTGTTGAGATGATCGGCGGGATCTCTAACACCATTGAGCAGCTTACCTTGGCATTGATTTTCTTTGGAAGAGGGAAGTGGGCACCTCGGCGTGAGCGTGACCGTCCCCATTGCACCCGAGAGTGTCCGTAGTGTCGGGGGAGCGCGTCCTCTTGACTTCCTTTACGGTGAGCTCTTGTTGGAGGCTCTTGAACCTGCGCTCCCATGGTGCTCGTGTCCCTTGCGGGGTGGCGTAGTTCCTCGTTCCCGACATGCCCCCCGAGTGTTGCTTCGTTGCCCTCCTCTCCCGGGGCTAAGTGTGGTCCGTGCACCCTGGCTCGACTGGATTTTGCTTCTGTTTTAGCACCTCGGGGAATATCGAGATTATCTTTTGCCCATGACGCGGGAATGTTGCAATGAAAGCCTTCACGAGTGCCGTGCCTCACGTAGGCGTTGCATGCTGGTAAGTTGCTTTAACTCTCCTATCAGGCGTTGATTGGTGAGGCGGGCGCGCCACCTGTCCGTGTTGGCTTGTGTTTCAGCGTCTTTGAAATTTGTATGCTGCGTCGCTGTGATCTACATCCCTTAGTGAATTAGGCGTTATCTGCTTAATTCGAAGTTGATACCATCGATGGCGAGAAGTGGAGTCTTTATTTGTAAAAAGGAATTGTCGTTCCCAGGCAGGCGTAGCGGTGATGCTTTTTCAGCCGGTAGTACGGAGCGTGTTAGGGTCGTTAGTAGGACCAGGCTGTTTGTTGCCGGGCTGGTGGGTGCTAGCGTTGCTCTTCTGTAAAGAAAGAAAGAAGAAGGGTCGACGGGGGCTTCGCCGGGTGCGACTCCGATGCCCTAAGTCGGTTCCTCGAGAGAAAAGATGGGCTGCAGAGGGGCCCGAATGTTTTTCGCGTGCCTTTCAGATGGGATTGGCTGGTATTTATAGTGTATATTTCTAATTGGAGGTGTGGGGATTATTTCCGTGGATGGAATATTTCTGCCCCTTTTTGGTTTCAATAAGGGATATTGACGGAGTAGTTTATTGAAAATTATCCTCCTTCCTTATTGGTGAGATCTGGTTTGATTTGCAGGATAAACTGTTTATCGTGGATTATCCTGTTTTCCTTGCTAATGAGATTTAGTTGGAGATTTAGTTAGATTTACAGGATAAGATGTTATTGGGGATTATCCTACTTTCTTTATTGGCTAGATTTAGTTTGATTTGCAAGATGTGGGCCTTTCAAATTATCCATGATCGGCCTTTGTGGCGAGTGGACTATGCCTTTGTTTTGGGCTAGAAGCCAAGGGCCTGGGTGCTTCATCGGGCGCGCCTCTTCTTTCGGTTTGGCGAGTGGGCCTGTGAGCCCATTTTTCAAACTCTATCAATAAGTATATAACCATACGTTCAATTATTGAAAAAACAAAAAAGGTCACCACGAGAATTGCTCTGTTTTTTTTTTATATTTATGCAGAAGATGAATAATAAAGAGTTAATTCTAATGAATGAATTTTACTTTTTTCTTTTTAAAAATGCTAATAGATTTTATATGATTACCATAATTATAAAGTACCAGATAAATATAAATTAGGAAATAAAATCATTAACATTTAAAAAATAGTTATAGAATTTACTATTAATTCTTTCCCTTAAATACATCTATCTAATTTGATGATTTACTTCAAAATGATTTGTTTCAAAATAACATACAAAACATCTACATATCAAGAGGGATGACAATTTACCCCAAACCCGACTAACCCACCCTGCCCAGTGTGGACAGCATATGGGAGATCTAAAATACAGTTTGGTTTCTTTAAAACTTAAATCAGTGAAGAGGCTTAAACCGGGATTTTCTTAATAAAATCTATCAAAATATTGGAACATAGGAAGGAAGATGTTGATTTTTTATTTTTTATATTGAATATAAATCAAAATATTAGTGGAATATAAACAAAGATCTTATGAATTAAAAAAGAACATATTTATAAGTCATATTAAATAAATGTTTCTATCTTTTATTCTTAAATAAATATTAGTGTTTGCTTACTTGATAGATGATAACCAATTGGTGATCTGCTTTTTCACGAAAACACGAGCTTTTAATCCAAATCAATGAATGGAAAAAGACTTGTGATGGACCAAAAATTCAGAAATAGTTTTTTATTTTTTTATTTCTTCCTTTTATATTTCTTATCTCAATTATTTTTCTTATGAAAAGATTATCATAGTTTTTTGTTGGAAGAAAAATAAATTGAGAATCAGTGTTTCATCTCTTTTATTCTAAAAAAAATCTCATTATAAAATCATAGTAAGATTAACTAAATCATCTGGGCTTTGCAGTATATATCAAATACTAAAAGTAAACTAATGTGACTTGAACATTGACCAGTTCTGTCAAAGTTTCTAGTTTTCCATAGAATGGTGGTACATTAATGATCAATTTAGATTTTCTATAGTTAATAATCTGAATTGTATATCATGTATAAATTAATCCAAAATTAAATTTATAATTTTCAGTGAATCTAAAATTGTTTTTCAACACATTACCAATCAGGTGAGAATAACGATGAATGGGACCTCTTAGACCATGTTTTAGTTCTAATAAAGTGATTGATAAATTAACACAATTTTATTAACGTTCCAGTGTTTGCTCACTAAAACTTTGATTGACATCTTAAAAATTTATAGATCTATCATTATTATTCAGAAATTAAGTTGTCATTTTGATTTAAATCATTATATATGTTGAGTCAACTATGATAATTATGTTAATTAGCGAATCAGTTGTTTCTCATAATCAGCACATCCATTAGTATAAAATTATCTCAAATATTGATTGGATTCATGAATAAATTATGGATACTTTGAAAAGTAATCTGCATTCAGGACATAACAATTACTTAAGGGAGATTATTATCTATGTGGAAGTAAGAAAGTAAGATGGATTCAAGATCAGGTTATTTGCCATTCTTTACTTTCATTGAATTTGTTGTATCTCATAAGTACAAGTTGAGATTATATCTGTTATATTTATACAAGTAAATCAGAAAGTGTGTTATTAAGTTTTCTAATATAGTCAGAATAATCATTGATATGATTGATTACTCTTATTGAGTGACTAATTATTCAACCATCTTAACCTTTGTTACGTCAAACATTGCATTTCTATGACTAACCATTATAAAGTGTAAATTGAATTTTCTCATCAGTTGTTGGAGAAAACAATTTCAGTCATAATGATGATAACAATGTGATAAATCATTAAGAATCTCATATTTTAAAATTTATTAAGTCAATCAGTACAGTTCATTTTTCTTATTAACTAAATATCTTCTTAAATAATATCCTCATGTGTATATTTATACTTATTAAGGTTATGTGATAAGTCATGAATTTTGTTGATATTATGTGAAGTATTAATGGATACATGTTGATAAATATTATTATTAAATCAAATAATAATGTTTGTGTTGATGCTTTTGAATTGGGCGACTGAAGTTAGCGAACGTTTGCTAACCAGATGCCGCTTTTCCCGGGCGTTGTGCTCTCTGTGCGAAAACAAAAATTAAGTAGAGACTCGTCAGTTACTTTCTAAATATAAAATTGAATTCTTTG
The DNA here is from genome assembly GCA_016808115.1 of Tetrastigma voinierianum. Lineage (NCBI taxonomy): Eukaryota > Viridiplantae > Streptophyta > Magnoliopsida > Vitales > Vitaceae > Tetrastigma > Tetrastigma voinierianum. Next base: position 7,405 of record JAEQBH010002992.1, on the reverse strand, counting down.
GTGAAGAGGGATCATTGCTAGAAGAGGAAGAGTGTTATAGTGTGGCATTACCTTTCTCTTATGGGTGCTGCACCTTTCTCTTACAAGGTGGCCCGACATTTATAATAATGGATGATCATGACAACTTTCCTAATTGATGGTGACATCGAATATGTTTCCTTGTTGGAGGGTATTACGACATTTCTCCCACTGGCAGATTTTTTTCCTTACCATAAACCCATTAATAAGGATACCAGCCGCAATAATCTGGAACATCTTACTTTCGACAGAGATTGGTGTTTTCCTATCATCGGATTCCTTTGGGTCACAAATTTTTAAAAGGGCGAAGTCAGCCCCCATTCTCTCGCCCGTCGAGGGATACCACTAAGGGCCTATTAAGCACATCACCCATTTTTAACCCGACGTCGCTTCAGACTCGGGCCCGGGCGCCTATTTCCAAACCCACGCTGCCCCCAAATTTCTTTGACTAAGCGGGCGTAGGGCAGCGGGCTATATCCCTCGCACTGCGCCATACCCACGTGGCTACTCAAGAAGGGTTTGATTAGTAGCTTTGCCGCCGTCTCACGTCTGCGGATATGATGGCCGATTTCCGCGCTATTTCGCAGGCCTAGCCCTTAAAACGCTTCGACCGTTTGCACTTTGTTCCCCTATTTTTGAAGCTTTTTCGCCTCTACAAGTTGGTGCTTCCTTTTTCCTTGTCCTTTGTCCGACTAGTGTTCAAGACTGCTTTTGGTGGTCCCTGATATCTCGCTTGGTGCCGGTGTCCCTCGTCTTGTTTCTAGCCTCGGTACGTATTTTCTTCTCCTCTATCCTTTTGGTTTCAAAGTCTTGCGAGGTTCTAGGGCGCGCCCGGTTGGGGTTCTACATTTCCTTTGATTTCTCTTTTTCTTCCTTGCTTAACTCGTACCTCTACGGGTCCCGGTCGCCCTTTGTTTTCATGCATAGAGTGATCCCGCGAGGCGCCCAGTTCGGCCTGACCGACACGGGGGAACGACAATCCTGGCCGTGGTGGTTCATCGGGTCGCCCTAGGAGCCTCATTCCTTGATAAGGGCAAGGGCAAAATGAAATTCTGCATCCTAGTGGCTTTAATATTTGAGGGTCAGCCATAATGTAACGCCGAGGGGTCAGTAGCCCTAGCCTGCCGAACTTTCAGACATGAGATTCTGCCGCCTGCATAAGCCCCTGCTTAAAGGTTCAGTTTGGTGTCCCGACATGCCGAATTCACCTACGTTGTTGATGTGCCTAAGATTTGTCTCGCTGAGGTGGCTGCCGAGAACCCGCCCCGCTTCCCTTTGCATCCTTTATAAAAGGGTTCTCATAAGATTTCAATGTCTCGCCTTCTTAGCTTTCCCCAACTCGTGTTCCGTGGGGGTCGTTAGAATGCTTTAGGGACAAAGGCTTGGGTGTTCCCAGTATTGCCTTACTTTTAGACTTCTTCAGTGCAAAGGAGGCCGTCGAAGGCTTTCTTTATATCTCCAAGCGCTCTAGCGCTAAGTTGATCATTTCGGACCTTCCCTCTTCGCACAAGTTCTGGAAGGAATGTTATTTTTTTGTTAGTGGCCGTCATTGGGAGTACAATCCCTTTGATCGAGAGGATACCCTTAGCGTTCCTGCCATCTGGAGTACCCCCGAGAACCTACGTGAGTTCTCCTTCATTTTAATTTGTTTTGGTCTTCAGAGGTCATAGGATATTTCTAACATTGCTTTGGTCGTATGGCCTTTAGGTGCTCGACCCGATCTCAGTCCCAAGGACAAGGAGGTGAAGCGGAAGCTAGTGAAGTGCGTCCCGCGAGCTTATTTCGAGCTCATCAAAGTTGGCTATTCCCCGATCGTCTCAAAAGGAGGCCCCGCGCATTTCCTTTTCGAGATCCTCTCTCCTCATGAAGGTCCCGTCCTAAATCTTCCTCACCTTCTCGCTTCTCAAGCTCCCTTACTATAAATCCTACACGGGAGAGCTTCATCCGCCCGAGGTGGTCAAAGAAGAAGCAGGAGCGTGAAACGAAACCCTCCAGCCTCGCTGCAGGGATGCCCTCCTACTCAAGGCAAGACCCTAAAGGTGGGGGCCTATCCCTCACTTTCGTCCGCCGTTGGGGCTGGAGACTTTTCAGGGGGGGTGGATGAGCCCCCCTTGGAGGTTCTCCCCATCTCGGTCTGGAGTCCCATGTCGCGGGGTGCCGCTCCCCCTCCTACAATGTCGGACAAGGTGACGGGGAATTGCGACATTCCGAGGTCAGCAGGATGAGGACTCTTTGCTTTCTCATGCAGCTCGCCGCCGGTCGTTTCTCCATCCTACGATTCCACCTCGGGAGGGGTGGGTGCCTGCCCGCCGAGGAGGCTCGCTCTTCTTCTTGAAACCGCCCTCGCACGCCCAAGTGCTTTCGCCGATATTTTCTTTATTGCTTCAGCCGCTAGTCGACTCTCTTTTTTTCTTTTTTTAGGTGTTTACTTATACCGAAAGGCTTAAGTGAAGGAGGGCCAACCCACTCTAGGCTCCGCTAAGGCGAAGGTCTTTACAAGGCTATATTGCTTCCGACCGAGAGCTAGTCTCTCGTGCCTCGCGATAAGGAACCTGCTTTGAGAATCCTAGAAGCCCAGGTTCGACCTGAGCATGCTTCTCGCAAGGGCGCGGCCGAGGATAAAGTGAAAATGAGGCCCGAAGGGTCGCGAAGGTCGCCAAGACGCGAGCCGTGGCTGGCCAGATGAGTCAGAGTCGTTAAGGGTGACCTGTGGGCCAAGATGGAGGTCTGGAGGCCCCCAGAAGCTCTGAGGTGAAAGGAACTCATGGAATGCTCGACGAGCCCCAAGAGTTTCGAATGGACCTTGCAAGGTAGGAGGCTTTGGCCAGCCGGAGGGGGGAAGTGATAGCTGAGCTCAAAGACAAGGCATGTACCCAATGGGCCTCCAGGTGGCTTGCCTTTCAAAGTCGGGCTTCCCGAGCTTTCCCAGACTTGGAGTTCAACATCCAGCTTTCTGATGAGGAGGTTAAAGGATCTCGTCGGTGGCCGAGGTTGATGCACCACGAGGTGTTTCCTTCAGCCCTTGATCAGGTCTCTCTGCCCTGAGTTTCTGCTCCTCCAGGGGCTAGTTCTTCTCGCTTGGCTCATTGGCTTCGCCTTTGACTCCTCCACTTCCATTGCCGCCCAACGTCAAAGTGCTTAGGCTCTTTTTTTTTTTTGGCTCATCCTAGCCAGAGCTCGGGCTTTGTATTGCTTCGATTTTGACTATTCGTTGATATACCACGATTCACTGACACCTTCGCTCCTTCTCCCCCCGCTTCGCTGATTTGAACGTTTGGTTTCTTGCCGAGGTCTTCCAGTAGTTTCACCCAATATGAGTCAAGGCTTCTGGGCGCATGGCCCGTGGTCGCTAGTAATTTTTGAGCCGGCGTTTAAAACTGAGCTCCATGGCTCCCGAGCCATGGCTCCCCGAGCTACATGGCCCGTGGCTACTCGGTCTTTTGAGCTACGCCTGCGAACCGAAGCGACAGCTCCCAGCCATGGCCTCGTGGCTACTTGGCCTTTTGAGTTGTTTACACTCGCGAACCGAGCTACCGGGGCCTGAGCTATATGGTCATGGCTACTCACTTTTGAGCTCGCAAGCTCTACAACCGAGCTACACGACTTCGTGGCTACTGCCTTTTAAGTTGTTACGCCCAGGAACTCGAGCTATTGGGCTCCTAAGCGCATGGCCCGTACACGGCCTTTGAGCCAAGTACGCCCGCGAATCGGGCCACCGGGTCCCGAGCCACATGGCCCGTGGCTACTTGGCCTGAGCCGCACGCCCACGAACCGGAGCTACCAGGCTCCCCGAGCTACATGGCTCCGTGGCTACTTGGCCTTTTTGAGCCGTTACGCTCTACGAACTGAGCTACTAGGCTCCCGAGCTACGCTCCGGGTACTGGGCCTTGAAATAAGGCCTCCGCAAACTAAGCTATTAGACCCCCGGTTACATGGCTCCTTGGCCTCAGCCGGGCACGCTCGCGAACTAAGATACTGGCTCCCGAGCCACATGGTTCTTTGGCCTTGAGCCGTACGCCCGCGAACTAAGATACCGGGCTCCCGAGCTACACGGATCCGTGGCTACTTTAGCCTTGAGCTATTGCTCGCAACCAGCCAATAGGCTCTCAGCCATGGCTTCGCGGCTACTTGGCCTTTTTGAGCTGTTACGCTCTGCGAAGTGAGCTACTAGGCTCCTGAGCTACATACCTCTCGCTACTTTGCCTGGTCGTTAAGCTCGCAAACTAAGCCACCGGACTCCCCGAGCCACATGACCGCGGCTACTCGCCTTTTAGGTGTTATGCTCGCAACCGAGCTATCGGGCTCTTAAGCTGGGCGCGGCCTGCATACGTTTTTGAGCTATTACGCCTACGAACCGAGCTAATGGGCCTGAGCTACATGGCCCGTGGCTACTTGGCTTTTTCGCACCGTTACGCCCGCGAACCGAGCCACCGGGGCTCCTGGGTTACATGGCCTGCGGGCTACTGGGCCTTTAGCTAGCTGCTCGTAAACCGAGCTACCGGGCTCCCCGAGCTACATGGCTCCGCGGGTTACTGCCTTTGGTCGTTACCCGCGAACCGAAAGCTACCGGGCCCCGAGCCGGCATGGCTCGGCTACTCGCCTTTTGAGCCGTTAAGCTCGCAACCGAGCTACTAGGCCTCGAGCTACATGGCCCGCGGGCTACTGGCCTTTTTGAGTTGTTACGCCTATGAATCGAGTTATCGTTTTGAGCCATGGCTCCATGGCTTACTCGCCTTGCTCTTCTTCTTCGAAAGGCGCGTGTAGCTTTAATGCGGATTTATGGAGAATTGGAATGGATTGCGCGACTTCCCAAGCGCCCTGGCCCCCTTATGAATAGCGACCTCTCTATGATGGTGCTTACGCTTACAACCTTCTTCCTTTTTTAGGCATAGCCTGAGTCCAGATAATGAAACGTGGCTCGTCATCATCATAGAGGTCCGTCCGGTGATCGTGAGTCGACGTTTGGTTCCGGCGGTCTACTACTTGCAGGGAGTTGTGTTTTTCCCTAGTTCCTATGGGAGTTATGTTGTTCCCTTAGCTATGTCCAATGATGGAACTGCTAGGACCATCCAGAGGGCGTGTACTTGAAAACTTTTAGTACCGCTATCTCGCTTTTCCTCTTCTTTCTTCTTTCCCTTTCTCCTTTCTCCTTTCCTTTCCTTTCCTTCTCCTTCTCGTTCGCACTCTCTCTTCTTCTCTTTCCCTTTCCCTTTCTTGAGATTTTTTTAGGTTTTTTGTCTTGACAAGGTGTAGGCCGATGTGAAGAACGATTTTCGCTAATCGTGATTTTTTACCTTCCTGGTCAGCCAGAATCCTATGTAATGAAATTTTGTATTCAGTTGTAGTTCCTTTTGAATAAAGAACAATCTTTGTGAATTATGTGCTTCTTCCACCCCGGCCCCGTGCTTCTAGCTTTATTATTGTAACTTATTGTTTGGTCTACCATAACATCAAACTAATTTTTAAAAAACGGAAATAGAGTGTTATTTGAAACGTGATGGTGGACTCACATGCATCACGCCCGGGTCCTACTGGTAGAATCGTTTGAGATGTTCAGCGTTCCATGAGTGGGGCAAGGTTTTTCCTTCTTCCGTTTGGAGCTCATAGTTGCCAGGTCGGATTATGCGAGATATGATGTAGGGCCCTTCCCACCAGTCCCCAAACTCTTCCCATGAGGTGTCCTTCTGTCAAGTGTAGTTTTTTCGTAACCAGTCACCCGGTTTGTAACCCCGGCTTTGACCCTTGTCATAATACCTCGTTGTCTTCCCCCGTGATACTCTTCCATACGCTTCAGACTTGCTCAGATTTTTCTTCTGGGGAGATCCGTGTTTAAGCGAAGAGCCCCTATTGTGGTTCGATGCTCACAGTTCAATCCTTGGAGATTTTAGTCCGACCTTGACTGGTCTATCGTCGAGTGCAAAGCCGAGCGAACGGGGTTTCCCCGAGTCGCGACTAAGGCAGAGTTCCCCAGATGCCCATAATACTCGAGGAGGTACTACCCATTTTCAGTCTTCATTTGGCTCGTGTCGCCTTTAGAGTCCTTATAGTGACTTCGTCAGCCTACTGGATCGCGGGATGAGCCGACGAGTAGTAGTTCTGATTTCGGTGCCCAACGCAAAATCCTTAAAATTATGATTGTCGAATTGTTTCATTGTCGCATTACCGAGGACCTCTGATCCCAAATCTACATATTATAAAGCGCTGCACGGCTGCGACCTTCTCGTTTCTCGGTGATCGTTGCCAAAGGCTCGACTTCGACCCATTTGGTAAAATAGTCCACAGCCACAATGATAAATTTGCATTGGCCCCTTCCAATGGGTAGAGGTCCCAATATGTCTAGCCCCCATTATTGGAAAGGCCAGGGGCTTGTGACTGTCGTTAGCGGCTCAGATGGGAGATGAGATATCTTGGCATGCTCCTGACAAGCTTTGCATTTTTTAACCAGTTCTGTCGCGTCTTTGAGCATTGTGGGCCAGTAGTACCCCTGCCTTAGTGTTTTTCCTGCCAAGGTCCGAGCTCCAATGTGGTTGCCACATATGCCCTCGTGTACTTCCCTGAGTATGTAGTTGGCGTCTTCCTTTCCTACGCACTTAAGAATGGGCGTAGAGAAGCCTCGCTTATAAAGGGTTCCCCGATGAACGGAACCTTGGCCACCTCGCCTGAGCTTGACGCCCTTTGGGTCTCTTGGCAATTTACCATCTACCAAGTATCCCAGAGCAATCCATCCAAATTTTGGTTCGACATCACAGGAGACTTCTCTGTTGTCGACGCCTTATCGAGGGCTCTGGGTAGTGCTCGATAACATCCACCCACCGTGATCCTCCATTCTTCTCCAAAGACGTTTGTCTTTTTTCTTTTTGAAGAAGATGACCACTATTCTCTATTTCGTCTTTTCTTCATTTAGAATTTCCAAAATGACATCTATGTCCCTTCTTTCCATTATCTTGACACTTGGCACTATCTCGGCCATCAATTTCCATCATTTCTCCACTGATGCAACATGTGTCACATGGGTACATGTTATATGCGATTTTGCTCCACATCGGACATCGCTTTACTTCAAGACCGAAATGTGATGCCTGAAACGTATCAACTCCGACCGTCTCTAATTCGACGAAATTCGACTTTACTAGCTAGATTTCGTGGAGATGATTCCAACGGTGAAATTCAAGCCATTATCCGAGATCTAGAGAATAAATTTTTGATTTTGACCGAAATTACGATTTTGTAACCTAAATTATGATTTTAATTCTTTTTCCAAAAATTGATTTTCTCGTGTCTTACACCTACAAAAACAAAAGTAGAACTAGTATATTAGTAAATAGTATATCTCTCTTACTCATTTCAAATGTCCTAACTATTTTAGTAGGGAATTTCACTCTACTTT